>CM039510.1:2427828-2731836 GCA_022432975.1 Begonia masoniana | reverse complement strand
GAATTTCTTTTCTTTGCTCTAAACTACCTCCTGTTAGTTGAACCTGAAGCAATACACTGAATGATGAGATGGAGACTTAGAAGGCTATAAATCCTTCAGACCCGATGAAAAAATTCGTGGCCGATACAGTGGCCTTGTACCAAATACCTGGACGTTGCTTGATTCATTTTACGCAATCTTTTAATTGGGTAAATGTCATACAATTAATAAACCATTCTCTTCTCTCAAGACAAAAAGTTGAGTAACGTTTCGTTCGTTTAAGTTTTCTTGGAATATTTTGTTCAGTTTTTCCCCGCATCCTCCTAAGAAATCTTTTATTCCTCCTTAAATAGTGTTCCACATCATTGCTGAATGTTCACGGTGCTTTCTATCCTCTTTCTTTCTTTCATTTCATTTCTCCCTTCTAATATCCCCACCCTCAATTTTTTTATGCTTCCTTTAAAAATAGTTGAGTCCTAGAGAGGTAATTTCTATATAGGTACACTTCCTAGCTTCTCATTGATCTCTTAACTTGGTTTTACCTCTTATAATTTTGCAGATTCGCAGAAAGCTCAACATATAATTTATGAAAGGCCTTTTTTTTCCACACGAGAGGCTTCTTAAAAAATTTTCAACCCGAGCGGCTCGCGAGCCACGAGCATAACAAGCCGAGCCGAGCCGGCCTAACGAGCGTAACGAGCCGAGCTTAACGAGCTGAGCTTACAATTACATAAATAAAGATTTCATATTATATAACTAAAATATATCATAAAATATATCAAATTCACAAGGCAAATTATAATCACCTAAATTTAAAATAAATATGTGCTCAAATTCAATGTATAAAATAAACAAAAAAATGTAGATAAAAATAATAAAACTCATGCTTGCTCAATGCTTCGCACTCGACAGAAACAGAGCCGATCGATCGGCGAACGTGGGCGATCAATCGGCTCTCCTAATTGGTTGTCGGTTGATAGTGAATCAGTGATAGTGTGATACAGAGTACAGACATATAGTGATACTTGATAGCAAAAGCGACAATCGATCGTCATTCGCCCATGAGTGTCAATCACAGACGCAGCACTCCGAAGCGAAGCCGACCGAGTCACCGAACTGAGGACAGATGCAGAGGCAAACGCCCATGAGTCTCTGGCGTCAGAGTCGGAGAGGCCGAGCAGGCTTAGGGCCCCGGCCCGAGCTGGGCTTGACGAGCAAGCTCGCGAGAAGGCTCGTTGAGCCGATCATTGACGGGCTCGCGAGCAAGATGGCGGAGCTCGACTCGACCCGCCTGTGTGATACGAGCCAAGCTCGGCCCGCTACAGTAACGAGCCAAGCGGGCGGGCTGGCGAGCAGCCTGCCCATTTAACATCTCTAGTGAACATTGGAAAAAAAAAATAGTGTAGAATAGTGTGTATATTGTAACGTATTATTTAGTAGAATTAGAAACGAACATCTTAAAAAACATAGGTTATTTTGCTCATGTAAGTATAGCGTCGACATTTGGCCGCATGTATAATTAGGTCAAGATAATCTATTTACATTTTGATAAATTACAAGTTCCATTAGCGTGAGCTTAAACAACAGTTGAAGTCAATGCTTGTGGTCTTGTTTTAGTCGGTTCTCTCAATTCATGTTTGGACTGAGTAAATGGTTGTTCTCGATTTTTGGAGGTTAAACTCATCTTTCACATTTCAATACATATTTTGGTTCAAATTTTGCTTATATATATATTTTAGGATTTTTTTTTTAATTTTAAACCTATAAAGTTTATTATTTATCAAACTAAACCTCAGTGTATCATATATATGCAATTTAGACCTGGAGGTACGGTCTGTGACCGTCCTCTCATTTTTTGGGTTTTTTTAAAATTTATACTCAAAACTATTAGTTTTTTTAAACCAAACTCTACACTATCAATACTAACAATCCAAAATCTTAAATTATAAAAAACCTAACAAATAAAACTCTGCAGGACGGCCGATCACTGTCCGTTCGCTTACAATGGACGTCCATTCTAGAGAGAACAGACGTCTGATCTATATTTACCCCCGTTTTATAAATTAATTTAAAAAAAATATCAAACAATATTGAATTACTTGAAAATTTTACCACATATTCACCACATCATGGGAAGATAATCTGAAAATTTTCGTGATTTTATAAGATTTGTACAATTTATTGTAATTTTCGTGAATTATTTTATGAAACAGACGTAAAACAATTATAATAAATCATATAAGTGTTAGAAAATCACACAAAATTTCAAATTATCTTTTCATAATGTGATGAACATGTGATAAAATTAATTTTTATTCATTTTTTTTGTGATGAACTCGATTCGAACCAAATTTAAACTCGATTAGTGTCTCTTGCCAGTTGGGCTTTCATTTCAGTTTTGTTAAACCGAGATTGGCATGTTCGAGTCCGCAACCAGACCAAATTGAACCATACCATTAAATATATAAAAAAAAGTCGTAAAGGGAAATATAGCCGTTTTGATGTTTCATACTCTGCAACTCCAACCCCTGTTTCTTCCCCAACAAAGCTTTCACTTTTGCAAAACAATAATCTGAACTGAAACTAAACATGAATGCTAATTAACTTTTTCTGGGAAAATCAACTCAAAGAAGTAAAAATCGATGCTAAAATGGATGATTACAGGGAGGAAGAGGAGATCCACAGAGATCGAGATTCTTCGAAAAGGCAGAAGCTGGGATTTTAGCTCTGTGAGGAGGAATTCTTCCGCTCAATCTGTTTCCAGACACGTTGAAAGTTCTCAGATTCTTCAAATTCAAAATCTTTGCCGGAATCGAGCCGGTCAACTCGTTTTCCGACAGCAGAATCGAACTCAGTTCTTGTAAGTTTCCAAGCTCTTCTGGAATAGTCTCTGAAAATCCATTTCCCGTCAGCTCCAACGCTTTCAGATCCTTCAATTTTCCAATTGATTTTGGAATTGACCCTTTTAGAAGATTGCGAGATAGAACAAGGCTGGTGATTGAATCCATCGAGACCCGATCTCCGATGAGTTCGTCGATATGATCGTTGAACCGATTATTCGAGAGGTCGATGGAGTTGAAATGGCCGAGTGGGTCTCGCGTTTCTTTCTGAAATACATGGTTTACGGGCCCGGTAAACTGGTTTGAATGAAGATCAAGATCTAACAACCGGGAAAGCTTTCTGAATTCGAACGGAAGAGAGGAATGGAAGCCATTGTTGGATAGATTAAGCACGGACAGATTAGTCAAATTTCCAATCCAAATGGGTATTTTTCCTCTTAATCCATTGTTCGATAAATCAAGAACAGATATTGAAGAACAATTAGACAACCATTTTGGGAGCTCTCCTCTGATCCCAGTTTTCGCCAACAAAAGCCGGAAAAGATTCAAATTTTCCAGCCAATCCGGCATTTTCAGAAGCCCTAAAGGATTGTGCGAAAGGTCCAAGCTCTGAAGGGATTTCAATCCACCTAATTCACGAGGGATTCCCCCGGAAAGACGGTTTCTCGATAAATCCATTGTCTGTAAGTTCCTCAATTTACCCAATGTGGAAGGAATTCTGCCATTAAAACAGTTGTTGGAGAAGAACAAATCGGTCAGACTGGTTAGATTGCCAATGGATTCTGGCAATATTCCAGAAAGCCGGTTGTTCTCAAGAATCAGGCGTTGGATTTTTGGAAGCTTGCCGATGGATTCAGGCAGCCTGCCTCGAAGATTATTTTCTGAAATTCTGCAGAAAATTAGAGAGCTGAGACCAGAAATGGAAGAAGGAATTTTCCCACTAATCTGATTCTGATTAAGATACATCAGTTCTAGCTCAGAAAGACAACCGATTGACGGAGGAATTCTTCCGGTTATCCGATTTTCTGATAAATCTAGAAATCTAAGCCTCTTAATCTTGCCTAAACTAGAAGGTATAGACCCAGATAAATTATTAGAGTGAAGATCGAGATTTTTCAACGAAATCATCTTTCCAGATGAACCAGGAATTGACCCTGAAAACTTATTTCCAGATAAACCCAGTTCGTAAACTGACCTGAAAGATCGGAAAACCGAGCTAGGAAGATCACCGGAGAGATCATTGTTACTCAGATAAAGCCTCTGCAACCGAAAAAGGCGCTTAAAAGTGAACGGAATCGAACCAGTGAGTTTATTTGAATCAAGAAAAAGATGAGTGAGGCGAGAAAGTTTGCCGAACTGGAGAGGAATTGGACCATGCAAGTACTTGAGGTTTCCGAGGTCCAAAAACTGAAGGAACGACAAGTTTCCGAGGAAGGGGGAGAGAGTACCGGACATAGCGGTATCGACGATGAAGTCGGGGCCGGAGAAGAAGCCCGGACGGGAGAGGTTGGTGACTCTGCCGGAGGAGTCGCAGCCGATTCCTTGCCATGATTTGCAGCAGTCGGTGGAGCGCTTCCAGGAACGGAGGAGGCCGGAGGGGTCGGAGGAGATCCTGGCCTTGAAATCAAGTAATGCCTCTTTGTCGGTGCTATGGCAAGCTTGAGAAAGATGGAGGAGGAGGAGAAAGAGGAAGGCTCTGTTAGTGTTTTGGAGAAAATACTCCATTTTTGTGGGTCGAGTGAAGCAGAAGCTCCATCTTAAACTATACCTTGTAATTCATGGGACTCACGTGCTCTCGAATTAAATTACTCCATATTTGCTTGCACTGATCTTTAATAGACTCGTTGTGGAATATGTTGAGAGAGAAAAGCTGCATAGTCTTCTCCTCGCTGGCCCGGATAGAGTCAGGACGTGTCAGACAAAGAATCTAACACCAACGACTTTTACAGTTTATGGTTTCGGTGGCAGGCTATATAAAGTAATCAATGAATCGGCCTCTCTCTGCAATTCAAAACCAATCCAAAGACAGTCCCCATTAATGACAGCGATTTGTACAACTACGGGATTACAGGGCCGTACCCACGGCACTGCGCTGAGCTTTTCTGATCGGCTCCTTGAGAGAAAAAGAACATTCTCGGGCACCTGTACTGGCAATTCCCGGCCAGACCCAGATTTACGAAACCGAGTTTCAGATCCGGAATGGGCCCGAATAGGAAGTTTCCTCCGAGTAGCAGTTCCTGAACTGGGGGAGACGACTCTTAAGGCGTACAATATCGGGATCGTGCCGGAGAGTCTGTTGTTTTTGCAGAGATAAGGCGGAGAGCTTTGGCATCAAAGCTATGAACGGCGGTAGAAAACCTTGGAGATTGTTGTTGCTCATGTCCATGGCGATTAATTGGCTCTGGGTATTAGCATACTCGTGTTCAATTCTAGTTAGTTTTTAGATTTTAGTTGCAATCCTTTCATTCATTTAATGCTCCTTGATGTATACAAATACTTGGGGGAAACAATACAGAACACTTAATTTTCTTGGCCGCCAACTCTGTCGTCTCTATCTTCTTCGTCTCCTTAGTTCTCTCTGGTTTTACAGTTTTTCCAAAGCTCAACTTGGTATCAGAGCTAAGGATGGCATCCTCTAGTTCAACTTCCCCTCCCTCCTCTCCCACTCTCACTCCCGTCAACGTTAATCCACCCCCCCTCCCTTCTATTCCCCCGGTTAACCAGACACTTACAGTTAGGGGTCAGCAGGATCGGACCGCCTCCCAAGAACCGGACCAGACCAATGGTTTCGGTCTGGTTTCGGTCGGTCCTCTCGGTTTCTTGGTCCGGGACCGGTCCTCCCAGATGAATTCCCATCTGGTTTGGTCCGGTCTTCGGTCCGGGTACTAAAATCCCGAACCTGGACCGTGGAACCGAACCCTTCCTACTTCCTTTTACATTTTTACGTTTTTAATTTAATTGTCGGTTAAGGAACCAAATTGTCCAACATTAAAACTAGTTTCTGTTAAGTTCATTGTTAACAAGAACACCCTTATAATTTTGAACAGTTGAATTGAGTTTTTATGTTAAATAGTTGGATTTCATTTGGATATTGAATTTATTTTATCCTGTTAGATTTTATTTTAATCATAATTAGTTTGATTGAATTTCTTAGATTTAATTTTAAACATAGATAGTTGACTTAATATATGTTACTTTTAATATATTTAAACATAGATAGTTATTATGTTGATTATATTGGAAAAAAAATTTGTATGCAATATTGAAATTTTTTATTTTTTAAATAAAAAAACAAAATTCAGCATTATAATGGGAGAAACCTGGACCGGACCGGGACCGGACCGAAACTTTCGGTCTGGTCTGGTCTGGTCCTGATCTCTTGTAGGGCCGGTTCTGGGCTTGGGGATAAAAATCCCAAATCCCACGGTGCGGTCCGATACAGTCTCGAAACCGGACCGGACCGGACCATGCTCACCCCTATTTACAGTCAAATTAACCAGCACAAATTACCTGGTGTGGAAGGCTCAACTTCTTCACGTTGCCACTGCTAACAGCATCCAGCACCTTCTGCGGAGTGCTTCGGTTTCCCCTCTTGAATTTTTGGATTCCCTTCAATCTCAAATCAACCCAGACTTTTTGGTATGGCAACGATATAATAGCATTCTTCTCAGCTGGATCTTTGCCTCACTGTCAGACGATCTTCTTCCCCAACTAATCTCGTTCACTACTGCGCACGAGGTCTGGTCGGCTTTAGACAGGCTTTTCTCCTCCTCCTCTCTGGCGCGCATTACTGATCTCCGGAGCCGACTACACTCCCTGTCCAAAGACGGCCTCTCAACTGCCTTCTATTTTCAGCAACTCACTACGATCTGCAACACCCTCGCGGCGGTTGGTCAACCGGTTTCTTACAGCGACAAAATTATCTACTTCCTTAACGGTTTAGGCAGCGAATACAATGCCTTCATCACCGCGATCACCTCCATTACGCATCGCGCCGACCAGCCTCCTCTGGAAGAAATCCAGAGTCTTCTTCAGAGCTTCGACTTTCGCCTGGAAAAGCAAAACTCTGTCGCCGCCCTTCCGTCGCCGACTCTGCTGCAGGTGAATGCTGCTCATCGGCCTTTCCGGCCATCGTGGGGTCCTCGGCCTCCTGCCCCTTTTTCCCCGTCTGTTCCCAGCGTTTTTTATCCTCGCGGACTCGGTGCTCTCAACCCGCCAGGCTCCTGGCGATCTCCTCGGCCCGCTCAGCAGAATCGACCCAAATGTCAGATTTGCAACCAGATGGGCCATTCGGCCCTAAAGTGTTATCAGCTTCAGAGTGCAGCCCAGCAAGCCCACTATCCATTTGTTTCTGCCCCGGCCCAAGCTCACCTCACCAATCTCTCACCCGACCCAGCCCAAGCCCATTATCCCTACGACTAAGCCCACTCCGCCTTCGCCTCTCACCCGGTCCAGCCCCTTACTCCCTCCCTTGACCCGGCCCAGCCCTTTACCCCCAACCCGAACTCATTCCCTCTGTAGGATCGGTATTGTCTAAGAGGGGGGTGAATTAGACTCTTTTTAATTTTAATTTCTGATCTAACCAATTTCTCTCTTGATTAAACTTAGATTTAACACAAGTAATCAATATAATGTAAAGAGAGAGAGAGAGAAATTTGACACCAGTATTTTTACGTGGTTCGGCCAAACTGCTACGTCCACGCTCCAAGGCACCCCCTTGAAGATTCCTTACTTCTCCTCAACGAGAAAACTTGATCGAGCTTTCGGGTGTCGATCCACAACCTTACACAATCCTGGATTGAACTTTACGGGCGTCAATCCACTGCCTTAAACAGATTTGAGTTTGTAAAATATTAAGCTCACACTACTATCTCACAAGATGAATCTCAAGTTAGGATTGAGAGATGTAGAGAGAAATACAGAGAGTTCAAACTTTCGCAGCTAGGGCTCAGAATTCAAATTGGCAAAAGTTCGTCTTCGAGCCTTTTCTTCTGCTTATATACTCTGTATGAATTTGCTTCACAAAAATGAATGCTTCTTTCTTCAAAATAGAGAAAAGTTACCGTTGGGAAGCATCCGTACTGAAGCAGCTATCCGTTGCGTCTGAAATTGTTGTTCGTCGTCGCCATTAAAGGTCTGGAGTTAATGCTGAAAACGACGTCACTGTAGCTTCGCGGCTAACTTTGAATTCTGGCGGAAGATTACCGGAAGATGTAGCTTCAAAACACTTGACACGTCATCGGAATGAGTAAGCTTCAAAACGTCACCGGCATAAGTGTCTGGAAGCTTCATCGGCAGGCGCAACGTGAAAAACCGTCGGCAGATGCATCGAAGTCCATCGGCATGTGCAGCTTAAAAGCTATCGGCAGGTGTAGGCGTTGAATTCCATCGGCAGACGCATCCTTAAATTTCACCGGCATGAGCATGCTTTTGTTATCATCTCCTTTTGTCGTTTAGTCAATCGGCAGGAGTAGCTTCAAACATCATCGGCAGATGAAAGCAAATAAACACTGACTACTTCATCGGTAAATGTCTTCAAATATCATCGGCAGATGTGTTCAAATAAATTGTCGTCTAGTGAACGGCATGAGCAAGCTTGAACGTCATCGGTGTGAGTAGCGCCAAATGCTATCGGTAGATCCATCTTGACACGTCATCAGCATATATCTTCAAAACCGCTTCGGCAGATGAAACAAATAAGTACTTTGACACGTCATCGGCATCTGTCTTCAGAAACAGCTATCGGCAGAGAAAACATGTACTGACTTGACACGTCATCGGCATATGTCTTCAAAGACGCTATCGGCAGATAATAACTTTTAAACGGCGTCTTCTTCTGCTTAGCAATCGGCAGAGGCTTTCATTTTTTTTATGCATAGTCATCGGTAGAAGCGTGTTTTTCTGTTCTGCTCTGTATACTCAAACCGATTTTATTAGACAACTAAAATACCCTTGTTCAGGGTATTGTCAACCAAACATGTATTGATAATTCTTATTTAAATACACATAATCAAATTGTATACTTAATACACAAATACATAATCAAAAATAAATTATGACTTAAACACTCTATAAGTCAACAATCTCCCCCTTTTTGATTATGACAAAATAAATTTGATTAGCTTTGATACTCCCCCATAATTCTAGCCACTCCCCCATAGTATATGCATTTGATTAGAATAACCATTCATATCAATTCCAAAATCACAGTGTACATGGTATATTCAAGGAATAGACTCAATCAAAATAGACTCAATCAAATATAGTCTTCTCCCCCATTGACATTATCAAAAAATAGTGCATTCAACATTAGAGTATATGTGGTAAACTAAAGATAGTCATTGAAAAGAACAGCAAAAAGAATCACTATCTGAAGCGATCTAAATGACGATTCCAAAAAGCTCTCTGAACATAAGAGGGCACGTCACGGTGGGGATTGAAAAATCCATCCACCAGAGCTTGAAGGAAAGCATGATCTCTGGGAAGAGGCGATTGATAGACCACCATTGCCAGACAGGGATCAGGAGATGGAGAAGGCTCCCGGGATACTTCCACGGCCAAGCAAGGAGGAGACTCTACAGAAGGACCAGAGCACACATCCATACTTGGTGGAGGAGAAGCTTCCATTGGACAGGCTGGAGGAGAGGAAGATTCAGGAGCTGAGGAAGATTTAAGATGAGTGAACTTGAGCTCCGCCTCATGAAGATCTAGGGGCATGAGACGCACATCTTCAACAATTGCAGGCCGGGAGAAGGGAAGAAACAAATCTTCATAGCAAGGACCAGAACTTGAGTGCAGGTCGGGTTCAGGTTCAGGTTCAGGTGTCAAGGCAGCAATGGAGGATTGGAGTTTCTCAAGTTCTCTGACAACCATTCGCCTATCACCATCAATCTTTGTAGACAGCAGGCCAAGACCAGTATCCAGAGCAACGCCCATGTCCTGATGATTCTTATCAATTTTACTTTGGAGAGTACTGAGGGCAGTGCCAAGGTTGGTAATCGAGGCTTGCATCTCATTGTACTGAGCCTCTGTTAAGGAAAATCGCCTGTGATATGTTATGGGAGTTGCAGGAGTTGCAGGAGTTTCAGGAGTATTGGAGAGAGGTGGTTGGACTGGCAGAGCAATTGGAGCTGGTGGGACAGGTGATGGAGGGAGCATTTGTTGCAGATCTGGAGATGGAGGAGCTGAAGGCTCAGGAACAGGAGATGAAGGAGCTGAATGTGGTTGAACTGGGACTGGAGGAGCTGGAGGTGGTAAAAGAAGTGTAGGTGGAGAGTGAGGTTGAGGAATTGGAGAGGGTGGAGCCGAAGGGTCATGTATTGGAGATGGAGGAGCTGGAGAAAGCAGAGTTGGTATTGGGGATAGAGCTGGAGGACCATGGGTGAATATCGAAGCAATTGCTCGCATCACCGGAGAGATGGAAGGAAAAACAGTAGGTTGAGAGGGCAGTAGGAGAGAAGGTGGAGGAGAGTGAGGTGGTGATTGGGGAAGTTCTGGGATAGGAAGAGGCCCAGATGAGGGAGCAGAGGTGGCCTCTGAAATAGGTTCCAAGGAGGAGGGAGCAATCCTACGCTTACGCACTAAAGGAGAAGGATGGGGGACTTGAATCCTGAGATTGACATACAGTGTCATCTCCTCCTTCAGCAGTTGACTCCTCAAGCAGGATAAGCTTGCGTTTACCACGCCTGACAGGAACTGCCTTAGAAACCTTTTGCTTAGCCTTATACAAGGAAGGCTCTCCTTGTCCGATTCTTTTTAATCCCATCTTGTTGAGAGTGACTTGGGAGTAATAGTTGGAGGGCAGAAGTCGCACAGGCTCTTCCTCCTCAGGAAGGACAACCTCAAGATGAGCAAATAACCGCATAAGAAGCAAATTATACGGTAATGATGTAGCCTTAGAGGAAACTGCTAAAATCATCCTACGAACCACAATGTATCCAACATTGAAGGGTGTCTTGAAATAAAGAGCAAATAGAACAAACAGTTCCATTGAGCTCACCTCGTCATAATGTCCACCCTTGGGAACAATATTGAAATCTATCATATGACGAAAAACTCTGGCCCTCGGAGTCAAATGTTTGCCCTTTAACTGATCAGGAGTAGAATTAGGGTCCAAAGCAATTTCCCTGAGAAACTGAAAACCATCTTCTGTTCCAAAGAAGGGTAACTCAGGGCCTGTCACATACTTGTAGGGACAGTTATCCAAATGAGGAGCCTTCAGAAGAGCATTTATGGACTGCGGGGTTATTTCTATGCACTTGTTATATACATAACTCTTAATGGAAGAAAAATCAGAGGTAAAGCTAAGATTAACATAAAACATCCGGATAGCTTCCGGGTAGTAGAATGATTCGGTTTCAAAGAGTCCTAATAACCCAAGATCCGCCAAGGGTTCAATAACGTCCATCCCAGCCAAAGATTCAGAGTCAATACCCTTACTGAGAATCAACGATCTGTACTGATAATCATTGTGATACTTTACCTCAGCAGCTTTCGTGAGAAAGAAGAAAGATGGCCACTCCGTTCCACGAGGAATCTCTCGGGAAAGACGGTCAGAAGCTTTGGCCTTCTTCGTGGCCGGTTTGGAAACAGTGCGAGATGATTGACCCTGAAATTCCATTGCTAGAAGAGGACGCGACAGAGAAGATTTGGTAGGGCAGGGGTTTACAGAAAGAGCGCGAAAAGTGAAGTGTCTGGGCGAAGAAGAAAGAATTTAAAAGAAATAACTTATCGCCAGACGAAGAAGACATATGTGTCGGCTGATTGAAGACTACATCTTCTGATGGGTTACACGTGTCGGCAGATGGAGGAATACATCTTCCGATGGGTTAGAAAAACACTGCATCTGCCGATACCTACCGGTAGAAATGCATCTTCCGATGCTTAGAGAGAAATCAGCATCTACCGATGCTTTCTCAACAAGGAATTGCTAACACTTGGGAATTTTCCTAAAAGAGACAGAATCATTTTCTATCAACCCTAATGAGACCTAACCTTATTCTGATATTATTGAATGTCTTCTCATCTAAGGGTTTTGTAAAGATGTCGGCCAATTGATCTACAGAATTAACAAATTCTAAAGAGATATCTCCTCTTTGAACATGTTCACGGATGAAGTGATACCTTACATCAATATGTTTTGTTCTAGAGTGTTGAATAGGATTTTTAGAGATGTTTATGGCACTGGTGTTATCACACCGAATAGGAATCCTATCATAAAACAGATTGAAATCTTCCAACGTTTGTTTCATCCATAACATTTGTGCACAGCAACTGCCTGCAGCAATATATTCACTCTCAGCAGTTGATAATGCAACAGAATTTTGTTTCTTAGAGTACCAGGAAACAAGAGATTCACCAAGGAACTGACATGTTCCACTGGTGCTTTTCCTATCCACTAGGCTACCTGCATAGTCAGAATCTGAGTAACCAATCAGATCGAAAGAAGTACCTTTAGGGTACCATAAGCCTAAGTCAGGTGTCCCACTTAAGTATTTAAAAATCCTTTTGACAGCAGTTAAGTGAGATTCCTTAGGAGCAGCCTGGAATCTAGCATAAAGACAGACACTAAAGAGAATATCTGGCCTACTTGCAGTCAGATATAACAAGGATCCAATCATACCACGATATTTCTTAATGTCCACACTTATTCATTTTTCATCTTTATCCAACTTAGTTGTGGTACTCATGGGGGTCTTGGAAGACTTGACAGATTCTAGACCAAATTTCTTAAGAAGTTCCCTGATGTATTTTTCTTGACAGAAGAAAATGCCATCAGGAGATTGACAGATTTGGAAACCTAGGAAAAACTTTAACTCCCCCATCATACTCATCTCGAATTCACTTTGCATGAGGGATGAAAACTCATTACACATTTTGACATTAGTTGAGCCAAAAATAATGTCATCGACGTAAATTTGAACCAACAGAACATCTTTCTCCTTTTGCATGGTAAACAGAGTTGAATCGGAGTTACCATTTTTGAAGTTCCTTTCCTCAAGGAAATTCTTCAATCTGTCATACCAAGCTCTAGGAGCTTGCTTAAGACCATACAGAGCTTTCCTAAGTTTATAGACATGATCGGGTTTATCAAAAACTTCAAAAACCAAAGGTTGTTCAACAAAAACTTCTTCATTGATATATCCATTTAAGAAGGCACTCTTTACATCCATTTGAAAGAGTGTGAAGTTCTTGAAACACGCAAAGGCTAAAAGCATTCGAATAGATTCTAGCCTGGCTACAGGGGCAAAGGATTCCTCAAAATCAATACCCTCTTCTTGAGAGTACCCCTTGGCAACAAGTCTAGCCTTATTTCTTACAACAATCCCATTTTCATCCAATTTATTCTTAAAGACCCACTTAGTTCCAATAATGGGATGATCCTTAGGCCGTGGAACAAGTTCCCAAACCTTGCTCCTTTCGAATTGATTCAATTCTTCTTGCATGGCCATTATCCAATTTTCATCACCCTCGGCCTCCTCAAACTTCTTAGGTTCTACTTGAGAGATAAATGCCACATTGGCACAGAGATTCCTAAGAGAGGATCTAGTCTTAACTCCTAAAGAGGGATCACCTAAGACTTCTTCTATTGGATGGTTTCTAATATACTTCCAGTCTCTAGGTAGATCAACAGACTCATTTTTAACAGGAACTATATCTAGGGAATTAGAGTATGGTTCTAGAGATTTCTCAATTTGAGAGGGAACAGTAGGCTTTTCTAAAGAAAGAGAATCCAATTGTTTGTCCAACGAATCATCCTCATCCACATTAATTATTGGTTGAGGAGTCTCATCAAAATTGACATGAACAGATTCCTCAACAACTAGAGTTCTCCTATTGAAAACTCTATATGCTTTACTGGTCAAGGAATAACCAAGAAAAATTCCAAGATCGGATTTGGAATCGAATTTCCCTAAGTTATCCTTAGTGTTAAGGATGAAGCATTTACTGCCAAAGGCTCTAAAGTACTTAACAGAAGGAGTTTTTCCACTCCAGAGCTCATATGGAGTTTTCTCTAGAATAGGTCTTATGGAGACCCGATTAAGCACATAGCATGCTGTGGCAACAGCCTCAGCCCAAAAATACTTAGGAAGACAATTTTCATTTAGCATAGTTCGAGCTAACTCTTGAAGGGACCTATTTTTCCTCTCAATAACACCATTTTGCTGAGGGGTTCTAGGAGAGGAGAAGTTGTGCTCAATTCCATGTTTGAGACACAAGAGTTCAAATCTTTCATTTTCGAATTCTCCACCATGATCACTACGAATAGCAATTATGGTGAGCTCCTTTTCATTCTGAACTCTTTTCCTAAAACTAGAAAAAGTATCAAAGGTTTCATCCTTTGACTTCAGAAAATAAACCCAAGTGAATCTAGAGAAATCGTCAACAATGACAAAAGCATAGAATTTTCCTCCTAAGCTTGCTATATTAGAAGGACCGAAGAGGTCCATGTGAAGGAGTTGGAGCGGCTTAGAAGTGGAGATCGCACTCTTTGATGCAAAAGAGCTTTTGATCTGCTTGCCCATTTGACAAGCCTCACAGACCTTATCCTTTTCAAAGGATATCTTAGGGATTCCTCTAACTAGGTTCTCCTTAGTAATCTTAGCTAAGGTATCCATCCCTACATGTCCTAATCTCCTATGCCAGATCCAAGAATCATTAGAAGATTTAACATTAAAACATTTTTCATCAACATGCATATCAATATCATCAATGTCAATGACATAAATATTCTCTTTCCTAAAGCCAGTAAACAGAATTTTGCCATTTGCAGCATCTTTAATTATGCATGAATCTGATTTAAATATCACTTCATACCCTTTGTCACATAATTGACTTATGCTAAGCAAATTGTGTTTTAACCCATCAACTAATAAAACATTTTCTATAAGAGGATTTATAGGGTTACCTATGTTGCCAATGCCAACAATTTTGCCCTTTTGGTTTCCACCAAAAGTGACACTGCCCTTTTTCTTGTTGACAACAGCAAACTTGGTTGAGTCTCCCGTCATATGCCTTGAACAACCACTGTCAAGGTACCACTGATACTTCCCGGGAGAGCATTCAACCTGCAAAACAGTAATCAATTTGTCTTCTTAGGTACCCAAATCTTTTGGGTCCTAGTGTTAGGTCTGGTTCCTTTGGGAACCCATTGTACTTTACTGTTATATTTCATATTGTTTGATTTAAGTGGACACTCAAAGGATTTATGTCCTACTTCATTACATGCATGACAAATAGTAGATTTAACAAAGAAATTTTTGTAAACTTTCTTTTTATTACTTCCATTGTATCCAATGCCTGCTCTATCAAAAGTCATTCTTTGATTACTAATCAGCATGTTCAGTTGTTTACTACTGTAGGTAAATTTCTGAACAACATTATTCAGAGATTCATTTTTCCTGTTTAGTTCAGTGATCTCCTTTTCAAGCAAGTTCACTTCATTAGCATGCTTTTCAATTAAGCTTGCATTTTCCTTTTTCAGCACATTATATTTGACTTTTAGCAAGCTAAATTGTTTAACTAAATCGTTAAAAGCATCAATCAGATCACCTTCTTCATTATCACTGTCACTGTCACTTAAAATACTTGAAGAAGAAGTACTAACCTTTTCTTCATGCGCCATGAAGCACAGGTTTGCTACTTCCTCATCTTCTGATGAAGAGGTATCTTCTTCACTATCATCCCAAGTTGCCTTCATAGCCTTTTTCTTAAACTTCTTGGGATACTTCTTTGCTAGTGGACAGTCTGCCTTCATATGACCAGGCTTTCCACATCCAAAGCATGTGATCTCTTTGTCCTTTTGAGACTTCTCACCCTTTGGAAATCTTTTTCCCTGCATCCTCTTCCGTTGCAGGAACTTGCTGAATCTCCTGGTTATAAGGGCAATGTCCTCATCTTCTTCTTCTTCTTCAGATTCATCAGGTTTGCTCGAAGAGGCCTTGAGGGCTATGTCCTTTCTCTTGGAGATCTCCTTTCCTTGAGATCCTCCTTGTCATTTGCCCTCATTGTGATCTCATGTGTCATGAGAGATCCAATGAGCTCTTCCAGCTTTAAGGATTTGAGATCTTTTGCTTCCTGAATGGCAGTCACTTTAGGTTGCCATGCTCTAGGTAGGCATCTCAGAAGTTTCCTTACCTGTTCTTCACCTGAGTAAATCTTACCAAGAGCTTTAAGACCATTAGTGATGTTAGTAAATCGAGTAAACATAGAACTAATGGTTTCTCCTTTTCCATGGAAAACAGTTCATATTCATGAACTAACATGCTCAATTTACTCTCTTTCACCTGGTTTGTGCCCTCGTGTGTGACTTCTAATAGATGCCAGATCTCTTGGGCACTCTCACATCCTTGTACTCTATTGAATTCGTCTCTATTTAAAGCACAGTACAAGGTGTTTATTGCCTTGGCATTCAGGCTCAGGTTCTTCTTATCTGTATCATTTAGTTCATGTGAAGCTTTGGGAATCCTAATACCATTTTCTGTTTTAAAGGCTATGTATGGACCATTTTCTATATTGTTCCATATGTCATAGTCCATAGCCTGAATATAAATTCTCATTCTAGATTTCCAATACACATAATCATTACCATCGAAGAATGGAGGTCTGGTGGTAGACTGACCTTCCATTTGTGTGGAGTGTGTGTTGAATGCCATTTTAGATATCACAGTGTTTACTAGATAAACAACTTAGACAATATTCAGCCTTGCTCTGATACCAATTGTAGGATTGGTATTGTCTAAGAGGGGGGTGAATTAGACTCTTTTTAATTTTAATTTCTGATCTAACCAATTTCTCTCTTGATTAAACTTAGATTTAACACAAGTAATCAATATAATGTAAAGAGAGAGAGAGAGAAATTTGACACCAGTATTTTTACGTGGTTCGGCCAAACTGCCTACGTCCACGCTCCAAGGCACCCCCTTGAAGATTCCTTACTTCTCCTCAACGAGAAAACTTGATCGAGCTTTCGGGTGTCGATCCACAACCTTACACAATCCTGGATTGAACTTTACGGGCGTCAATCCACTGCCTTAAACAAATTTGAGTTTGTAAAATATTAAGCTCACACTACTATCTCACAAGATGAATCTCAAGTTAGGATTGAGAGATGTAGAGAGAAATACAGAGAGTTCAAACTTTCGCAGTTAGGGCTCAGAATTCAAATTGGCAAAAGTTCGTCTTCGAGCCTTTTCTTCTGCTTATATACTCTGTATGAATTTGCTTCACAAAAATGAATGCTTCTTTCTTCAAAATGGAGAAAAGTTACCGTTGGGAAGCATCCGTACTGAAGCAGCTATCCGTTGCGTATGAAATTGTTGTTCGTCGTCGCCATTAAAGGTCTGGAGTTAATGCTGAAAACGACGTCACTGTAGCTTCGCGGCTAACTTTGAATTCTGGCGGAAGATTACCGGAAGATGTAGCTTCAAAACACTTGACACGTCATCGGAATGAGTAAGCTTCAAAACGTCACCGGCATAAGTGTCTGGAAGCTTCATCGGCAGGCGCAACGTGAAAAACCATCGGCAGATGCATCGAAGTCCATCGGCATGTGCAGCTTAAAAGCTATCGGCAGGTGTAGGCGTTGAATTCCATCGGCAGACGCATCCTTAAATTTCACCGGCATGAGCATGCTTTTGTTATCATCTCCTTTTGTCGTTTAGTCAATCGGCAGGAGTAGCTTCAAACATCATCGGCAGATGAAACAAATAAACACTGACTACTTCATCGGTAAATGTCTTCAAATATCATCGGCAGATGTGTTCAAATAAATTGTCGTCTAGTGAACGGCATGAGCAAGCTTGAACGTCATCGGTGTGAGTAGCGCCAAATGCTATCGGTAGATCCATCTTGACACGTCATCGGCATATATCTTCAAAACCGCTTCGGCAGATGAAACAAATAAGTACTTTGACACGTCATCGGCATCTGTCTTCAGAAACAGCTATCGGCAGAGAAAACATGTACTGACTTGACACGTCATCGGCATATGTCTTCAAAGACGCTATCGGCAGATAATAACTTTTAAACGGCGTCTTCTTCTGCTTAGCAATCGGCAGAGGCTTTCATTTTTTTTATGCATAGTCATCGGTAGAAACGTGTTTTTCTGTTCTGCTCTGTATACTCAAACCGATTTTATTAGACAACTAAAATACCCTTGTTCAGGGTATTGTCAACCAAACATGTATTGATAATTCTTATTTAAATACACATAATCAAATTGTATACTTAATACACAAATACATAATCAAAAACAAATTATGACTTAAACACTCTATAAGTCAACACCCTCACCACCCCTCCTCTGGTCTTCTCCCGACGCCGATCTCCTCCTCGCCGTCGTCTTCGTGGGTTCTCGACTCCGGCGCAACTCACCATTTCACGCCGCAACCCGAGCTCCTCAGTCACCTTCAGCCTCTTCCTGCCCCCTCTCAAGTCGCCACGGCTGAAGGTAAATTCCTTCCTCTCTCTCATTCTGGTTTTTCTGCTATTCCGGCCATTGGCCGATCTCTTTTCCTGCCAAATGTTTACCACACCCCACATTTATCTCACAATTTGCTAAGTGTCTCACAATTGTGCCGACAGAACTCGGTTTTCATTGAATTTCACTCGTCTGGTTTTTTTGTTAAGGATCGGAATACTCACCAGATCCTGCTTCGTGGTTTCCTCACTGACGGCCTCTATCACACACCGTCGGTCTATCCCGTTTTGTCGCCTGCTGCTCGGCATCCTCCCACGCCGCTAGCCAGTTCAGTTCGATCCTTCACTGCTCGGCGAGGACCCCTGTCTGCCTCTGTTTTGGCCAGTCTTTGGCATGCACGGCTGGGTCACCCTGCCTTTCCCATTTTGCAGCAATTACTCAAGACTTGTAATTTTCCTTCACACATTGTTGTGCCTCCGTTTTGTAATCCTTGCCGCCAAATGAGCAAAAGTCATAAATTACCATTTTCAATTTCTGACTCTCATGCGCAATTTCCTTTCGATCTTGTCCATACTGATGTTTGGGGTCCATCTCCCGTCAAATCCATTACTGGTGATCGATATTTTGTCTTGTTTGTTGACGATTGTACCCGCTTCACTTGGCTTTTTCCTCTCAAATTAAAAAGTGAAGTCTACCGCACTTTCGCAAATTTCTATCAGTTCGTTCACACACAATTCGGTACTAAAATCAAAACTGTTCAATCCGATTGGGGTGGCGAATTTCAGGCTCTCACCCCTCTGTTTCAATCTTTAGGCATTCACCATCGTATTTCGTGTCCCTATACACCAAATCAAAATGGTCGAGTCGAACGAAAAAATTGGCATGTTGTTGAAACAGGCCTCGCTCTACTCTTTCACTCTTCAGTCCCTCATCATTTCTGGCCCTACGCTTTTACTACAGCTGTCACCCTGATCAATTTCTACCCACTCCTGTCCTCCATCACAAGTCCCCCTTCGACTGTTTGTTTCACAAACGTCCTGATTATTCTTCTCTTCGTATTTTTGGTTGTCTCTGCTATCCCCTTCTTCGGCCTTTCAATCAACACAAACTCCAGCCTCGCTCCCTTCCATGCGTCTTCTTTGGCCCCAGTCTTCACCACAAAGGTTTTCTGTGTCTCGATCCTACCTCCAATAAACTATATATCTCTCGTCATGTCACATTCGTGGAGTCTCAATTCTCGTTTTCTTCTTTCCAACAACCTGTCTCCCCACCCTCACCCTTCACCCTTCACATTCCTCACCTTCCCTACCCTCACTCTCCTTCCTCTTCCCCTTCTCCCTTTTTATTATACCTCTATCTTCACCCACCACTACCGCCCACAGTATACCCCATTCCTCTTCTCCCCCTCGCCTCATCACTACACTGCCTCCCTCTACCCTCCCTGACCCCATCCCCTCCCCATTGCCCATCCCACCTATCCAAAACGCCCACCCTATGACAACCAGGGCCAAAGCAGGTGTGTTTAAACCAAAGGCTCTTCTCCTTGAGCCTGCACTTGAACCAAAAACCTTCCATCAAGCTGCCAAATGTGCTCACTGGCTCGCTGCCATGAAAGAAGAAATCGTTGCGCTCAACAAAACCAACACTTGGTCCTTAGTTCCTCTTCCGAGCCATACCAAATTAATAGGCTGCAAGTGGGTTTTCAAGACTAAGTTAAACTCTGACGGAACTGTTTCTCAGTATAAGGCTCGTCTCGTCGCCAAAGGTTATGATCAAACAGAAGGTATTGATTACGATGAGACTTTCAGCCCAGTGGTCAAACCAACCTCTATTCGCACCGTACTGTCCTTAGCTGTCTCCTCTCACTGGCTCATCCGACAGCTTGACATCAGCAATGCTTTCCTACATGGCGATCTGACTGAGAAAGTTTACATGCAACAACCTCCCGGCTTTATTGACTCCGCTTCCCCGTCGGCTGTATGTTTTCTCCACAAAGCCTTGTATGGTCTCAAGCAATCTCCCAGAGCATGGTACACCAAATTATACACCGCATTGACTAATTGGGGGTTCTCAGCATCGAAGTCCGACTCCTCTCTCTTTATTCGCCGAACGTCGTCATCTATTCTTATTATGCTGGTGTATGTTGATGACCTCATTTTGACAGGTGATTCTGCTCCCTTATTAGACAAGCTGTTGACGTATCTCCAATCTCAGTTTAAAGTTCGTGACCTTGGCCCATTATCATACTTTCTCGGTATCTCAGTCACTCAGACATCTACGGGTATGACTCTTTCTCAGTCACGATATATATCTGAGTTACTTCATAGGGCAAATATGGGGTCTTGCAAATCAGTTCCCACTCCGATGGTGGCTGGTCCCGTTCTCTCTATCCACTCTGGGACCCCTCTCCGTGATGGTTTTCTATATCGCAGCATAGTTGGGGGCCTCCAGTATTGCTGCCTTACGCGACCTGATATTGCCTTCGCTGTCAATAAGGTCTCCCAGTTCATGCATGCACCCGCTGACACACATTGGCAAGCCGTCAAGAGAATTCTGCGATATCTCCACGGTACTTCCTCTCTCGGCATCTCCTTCACACCGTCTGATTCTCTTGCCTTGACCTGCTACACCGATGCTGACTGGGCCTCTTGCCCCGATGATCGTAAAAGCACTAGTGGTTTCTGTGTTTTTCTTAGCACGAACCTCTTATCTTGGTCTTCCACCAAACAGAAAGTCGTCTCTCGCTCTACCACGAAATCAGAGTATCGCAGCGTTGCAAATGGTGCGGCCGAAGTTCTCTGGCTTCAGTCGCTACTCAAGGAACTAGGTACTCTCTCTCCGGCATTACCTCTCATTCTATGTGATAACTTGAGTGCCACCTATCTCGCCTCCAACCCAGTCTTGCACTCTAAATCCAAGCACGTGGAGATTGACTTCCATTTTGTCCGGAAAAAAGTACTTCACAAGCAGCTATTGGTCAAATTCACTCCGTCAGACACCCAACTCGTTGATGCTCTCACAAAGCCTCTACCACCGGTGTCGTTCCACCTCTTCTTATCCAAGATCTTTGGCTTAGGCCCGTGATCTTGCGGGGGATATTAGCATACTCATTACATTACTGTTCAATTCTAGTTAGTTTTTAGATTTTAGTTGCAATCCTTTCATTCATTTAATGCTCCTTGATGTATACAAATACTTGGGGGAAACAATACAGAACACTTGATTTTCTTGGCCGCCAACTCTGTCGTCTCTATCTTCTTCGTCTCCTTAGTTCTCTCTGGTTTTACAGTTTTTCCAAAGCTCAACTCTGGGTAGGTAGTGAGAGAGGGGAGTTCATGGACGAGAACTGGTTGAATGAGAGGGACAGTTGTTGCAGAGATGGGAGGTCGAAAACAAGACTCGGGACTGACTCACCGACTCGGTTGTAGCTCAAATCGACGACCTGTAAGTACCGTAAGTTTTTGAAGTTTTCAGGGATTGAACCTTCTAAGCTGTGGTTTCTCATGGAGATCTGAACGAGAGACGCCGGTGACGAAGCCGATCAATCAAATGCTGTCACACAACAGAAGGTACAGAGGAGTAGAACCCACGATCAGCATCGATAGCCTTGGCCTTTTTTGTTTAATAAAGGAATTCAAATATTACAAAACAAATCGTCACGTTTTAAACGTTGAATAAACGTTGGCCTCGCTCACTTCGTCTCCCTCAAAGTTGTCATCTTTAGCAGGTTATTAAGCCGGTAATGTTTAAGCAGCCTCGCCGGAGCATTCTCGATCGTGGTGACAAAAAGATTCAATAATTTGACGAACTAACCTGGATGTCTGTGAACTCAACGCTTCTATCTCCTTAGGAGAAAACCCAGAAGATAGGAGGGAGGAGAGAGAGAGAGAGTAGATTAAAGAAAAAAGCAGCAGAAATTCGTGGATATGGAGAAAAATGAAAGCGGCGGCAGCCATGAAAATGGTGATCTTCAGATTTTGGCCTTCTCCTTTCCTGCGCAAGGCCACATGAACACAATCATCCACTTCTCGGGGACTGAAAGTGACGCTGCTCACTACCTCGACCGCCGCCAAGACGATGGTTGGTTACGCCTCGATCGGAAGCCACCTCCATCCAGATTCAGGTCATTACCGACGGCTCAGAGGCATTCCGGGAATCTGACACAGTCGAGTCGTTTCTTACCCGTTACAAAAATGTGGCTTCCGATGGGCTCGCCTCCTTCCTCCGCCGCGCTCTGGACTCAGGAACCCGGCCTAAATTCCTGGTCTATAAAGGGGATTTGAAGCTTCCTCTACAAACTCCGACGGTTCAGTTGCCGTCCATGCCTCTTTTAGAGGCTAAAGATTTACCCTTTCCACCAACTTCCAGGCCATTTTAGACAGCGTTCTCAGCCAGTTGTCGACTTTCCTCTAAGCCAAGTTGATTTTTCTGCCACTCTTTCGATGGCTTGGAGGACGAGGTTATCCACACTTAATCTGAATTAACCTGCTGATATTTCTTGTGATTTGAGTTATCAAGACAAAAATGGCAGAATTAAGATTCTTCTACTGAAGTTTTCACGAGTGATTATGCAATTGTACAGATGATAAAATGCATGAGGAGCAGCCAATGGCCGATCAAGACAGTCAGACCCACCGTTCTAATGGAAGGATAAAGGACGATCCCAATTACAGCTTCAGCTTCCTCAAACCCGACATCGACGCTTGCATCCCATGGCTCGATAGCAACAAACCAACACAACCAGTTGTGTATGCAGCATCGTTACCGCAAGCAAAGAGCAAATGGAGGAATTAGCATTGGGTCTAATGAACTGCAACCAGCCCTTCCTACTAGTCGTCCGAGCAAAAGAATCTGCCGGAGAATTACTCAGAAAGGCTTTCCAGGAAGGGCCTGGTCTTGAACTGGTGTCCTTAGCTTCGTCGCAAAACTTCGATGTAATAGATAATAACATTGCAAAAAAATCAAACTCATCCTTGGATTCAAATTTTCAGTATCAAAATTATGTACATGGACCCAAAACTCAGTCCTAAATTGAAAAGGACGTTCTATCAATGGGTCAAGTTTTTATGTAGCCAAAACAACACCCTTGAGAACTATAATATAATATATAATAAAAGGCAACAATAGAAACAAACCCACGTACCTATCCTGGATTTGAAATTATTCATATTTGATCCTCTCCCCTGTTCCTTTAAACTAAGTCAAACAAGGGAAACATCAATTTCTCATCATTAACCCAAATGATGAAATTAAATACACAAAAATGTTGTAATCAAATGAAAACTTGATCTAATCATGTAATGTAATATCATAGACATCAAAGTATCCTAGTTAGATTGTGGGTCCAATTCCAATACCCATCCAATCCACTGTCTATCTAAAGCTGGGTAATGCGTGGAGGCTAAGCACAAGTCAATATCAGGATGTATAAGTTGGATCCAGGAAAGCATGATTGTTCACTTTATTGGTGTCTAAACTAAACTACACAAAAAATCTCGAAAAAATTATAATCACAAGAACGCATTCTAACTTATGGCAAAAGAAAGGAACAAAGTAGATATTTCCTAGATTTGAGAATCTTACACGGGCAACTTAGAATTATTTGATGTAAAGTTGTTAAAAAAAAACATTTATACCTATTTTTTCAATGTTTTTAAGGCGCAGCTTACAAACAAATCATTTCTCAAAAATTATCGCCCAAAGAAAACTTCACAAAATGATATTTACTAGACTAAGAAATGGGATTGGCTCTACGCAACTGCAAAAATTACATCACATAATTTCAGTGTTTTATGTACAGGAATGAGCAAGCATTCGTTAGCTAAAAGTATGAGGAAAAAAGCCATTACATAGATTACCGCAGCTTGAGCTGTTTCGCCTCCTGGGTCTTTTCCCACCACCATTTCAAAACTTTTATGAATTGCTTAGTTTGTTCCTTGTTAATTTTGTAAGATACTGCCTCACGGAATTCGGATTGGTTTCAAAAACAAGAGCTATTTCCCGAAGCTGCAGATTTAAAGAAAGAGCAAAACTTGACTACTGGTTAAGAACAAAGCATATTGAGAAAATAGTACATTAGGTAGAACAAGTTTTGGAATGAAGGCTATTTACCTCGATCAAGCTATTGGAACTAAGACTACGGAGCTGTCCAGTACCAACTTCCTTTCCGTTTATAAAGACGGGATTCTTGCCATGGTTTTTTAGAACAAAAGAACCATCTTTTTGCATCCGTATGACGGCCTAAAAGAGAGAAAAGTGAATCGAATTGTACTCAGTATTTCCCAATATTGAAGTGTTGAATAATTCAAAATATTATTTTCATGGAAATAGCTATTAGAATGCGTATGATAAATGTATAGCTAAAAAAGAAAATTATTGTTTTCCTAACATTGCGAGAATATATTTCCAGAGGAGTGGAATGAAATCCCGCATATTTAGTATCACTAATCAATACCATAATAAGCAATTCCTTTATGCCAATTCATGTATATATACATTGGTTCATGTACTTGTGTGGTTCATTGATGAATAGTTCATATAACTAAATAGTTCATTATATGTTAGTACATGTATTACATTAATAAGGTGGTTCATGTATAATATTATATATGTACCAAATAATTATATAAATAAGACGTAAGTTTAGTCATTTTGAATCAAGCAATATTTAATACAATTTGAAGAAAGATGTTTTTCAAGTTCCCTCTTTACCATTTTTCTTCCTCTAAATATCTTATTCCTCATTCTTAGATCTTCGTTTTTGATCCTATAGAAATGTTAAATTCTATATTTCCATTTCTCTTAACTTACCAAAGACAATTACGAAAATCGATGCATTCATATGAAGGCTTTCTTGGCTCGCAAACGTGTGGGAGATTGTCTCGTGATGACTCTACAATGATTCTTAACCAAAAAAAGACTCACCAAAGAATGCGTAAGAGAGATGAACAAACTTTTACCCTTATTCATCAACGTTTGGATAAAACCATATTTAAAAGAGTATCAAATGCGACCATCACCAAACAAGAATGAGAGATTCTACAAAATTCTTATCAAGGAGTTGATAAAGTAAAGAAGGCCGTCTTCAAATCCTATGAGGAGAATTAGAAGTGTTGCGAATGCAAGAATACGAAAAGATGCCAAAAAAATTCTAGGCAGAATCAGTTGATTGTGTCGTATACTTATCAAATAGGAGCTCGACGAGAAGCTTACGAGACAAAACACCTTAAGATCAATGCTAGATGAGAAAAGTTAAAAGTACATCTTCATTGGTTACGATCAATGTTATAAAGACTACAAGCTTAACTATCCAAATCTCGACAGAAAAATTATTATTAGAGATGTGGAATTTAATGAAGTAGATATTTGAGATTGGAGAGATGAAGACAAAAAGAGACATTTCTTTCTTTGAATAGGAGCAAAAACCCGCAGTACAAGAGCCCGCGACACCTCTAAGAATGCCATCAACACTAAATACATGTTCTTTATCTTTTTCCAGTGGAAGCTCAAGTGAAAGAGATCATTGCATGAAAATGTTTATAAGATCTTTTTGAGGTAACAAAAAAATTAAGTGAAAATTCAATTCTTTTTTGCCACTTTGTCGATTGTGCACCTTAAGAATTTGATAAACAACGAAAAATGAAAAGTTGAGAATTGTCATGGATGAGAAGATCACATCAATTGAGAAAATAAGAAATGAGAGCTAGCAATTGTTCCGAAAGGCCAAAAACCAATTGGTTAGAAAAATACAAAGGGAGAAGTGAAGAAATATAAAGCGACGATAGTGACAAAAAGAATATAGTCACATCCAGGTATTGACTATGGTGAAATATTTGCTCATGCTGCTAGTTTAGAGACTTCGATTGATTATTTCACTCGCAGTCCAAAAGAAGTGGAAAACATATAAAATGAATGTCAAATCAGCATTTTTAAATGAAGTTCTAGAAGAAATCTATACAGAACAACTTCAAGGGTATGTTATCACGACTATGAAGATAAAATATTCAAGTTGAAGGAAATATTATATGACATTAAGCAAGCTCCATGATCATGGAATAGTTGGATTGACAAATATTTTCTCCAAAATTGGTTTACCAAATGCCCATATCAGCATACTCTCTATGCTAAGATGCGTAAAAATTAAGATTCATTATTTGCTTGCTTATATGTTGACAATTTTATTTTTGCGTAGATAATCCGAGTATGTACGAAGAATTCAAGCAAACAATGACCAAAGAGTTTAAGTTGACAGATATTAATCTAATGTCGTACTATTTTAACATGGAGATTAATAAAAAAGATGATGAAATTTTCATGTCAATTTGCATGAGAGATTCTCAAAAAGTTCAAGATGTAAGAATATCAATCAATGAATACACCCGTAACATATGGAGTGAAATTATCAGTAAAGAAAGTTGATTCTACAATTTTCAAGACTCTTATTAAAAGTTTGAGGTATTTAACTTGCACAAGACTAGATATAATTTTTAATGTTGAGCTGGTCAATTGGTTCAAGGAGCCACAAACAATGACACGTTTCAACACAGTGAAGCGGATTTTTCGATATCAAAGATACAATGAATTTCGGCTTACTTTATTCATTTTCTGTTGAATCTAACCTTGTGAGATATAGCGATAGTGATTGGGGAGAAGATGTGCATGACCGAAAGAGCACAACTTTTGTTTTTTACATGGGTAATACAACGTTTACTTGGAGTTTGAAGAAACAACAAATTGTGACTCTATCTAACTGTAAAGCTGAATATGTTGCCACTACATCTTTTGTATGTCATGCAATATGGTTGAAAAAATTGTTGAATAAATTACAAATGCCACAAGAAGAAGCTATAAAGATTTTTGTTGACAATAAATCAACTATTTATTGGCAAAAAATCTTGTGTTTCATGATAAAAGCAACATATATATACGAGGTATCATTTTCTTCGTGACTGCATTACGAAGAATGAAGTGGAAGTGAAGTATGTGAAAACTGATGATCAAGTTGTTTTTACAAAGCCTCTCAAGTACTACATTTTCAACAAGGTAAGGATGCTTCTTAGAGTTTTTATGATTTAAGTTTAAGAGAGAATGCTAAAAGTATTAACTTAATTCCATTAATATTTGTTTTGGTTAATGTATCTTTAGATAAAAGTATTTTTGTTAATGTACTTTTTTAATATGGTTTTAGTTAAAATTCATATATTTGTGAAAAGTTACCTAAAGAATTGATATTCATGTATATATAGATACATTGGTTCATACACTTGTATGGTTAATTGATAGATAGTTCATGTAACTAGGTGATTCATTATATGTATTAAATTAATTAAGTAATTTATGTATAATGTTATATATGTACCAAATAATCCTATAAATAGGATGTAAGTTTAGTCATTTTGAATCAATCAATAGCCAAAACAATTTGAAGAAAGAATTTCTCAAGTTCCTTCCCCACCATTTTTTCTTTCCCTAAAATTTTCAATTCTCATTCCCACAGCTAATAGCGGTTTAATATTAGGCTTTTGCTGGAGGAAACCTTGTACCATAAAGGAAGAATGGCTCTAGATGAATTGAAATCAGAGTTAAAAAGACCTATGAGAGTTCTATATGACAAAAATTGACAATAAGCATTGTCAAGTTCTGGTTCAAGATGACAGAGACCAAACATGTAGAGGTTGACATATGATTCATAATCTAGAAGATCAATAAGTGTAGAAATTAGCAACCATAAATCTCATCTAAAGACCAAGAAGCTAATATATTCGCAAAAGGGAAGACAAATCCTTTATTTGATAAAATAATTGACAAGGTGAGAATGAAGAAAATATTTGCAATGGACTGAAGAGAAGTGTTTGATAATTCAAAATATATTATTTTTGGAAACAATTGTCACACTGTATATGGTAAATGTATAACTAGAAAGGAAAATTATTATTTCCTAATAATGCTAGAATCCTTTCCTAGTACTGTAGATTGAAATCCTGTAATATAAAGTATCACTAATCATTATAATACTATACCATTCTTTTCCACAACTCTTCTCGGCCAACATAAAGCAGAATCTAACATTCTTCAAAATCATTGGTCTTCTGAAATGTATGTTCTATTGTTCAGTTTTTACTTATTTTTGTTTTAACTTGTATTTTTGAGAGAATATAGATGATAACTCATCCCTTTGGTGCAACGTGTCAGAGTTGATGAAAGAAGTATAAGAGAAGAACTAATATTGAATAAATTGAGAGAGAATAACATTGGAAAAAGATCAAGATTTTTCAACCTGGCGCCTTGATATTTGGTTGGCACGCCCTTCTCTTCTTAAGTCAATGTCAACTTTATAGTCATTTGTTGATCTACCAAGCATGACCTGCGTGCAAAAAGGAATTAAACTTTCGTGTTCAGTCAAAAACTATAATCCTTGGAGAAAATCCCATGGTCATGAAAGTTCAATTCTTAAGAAATCAAATCAAAACAGTTACAACAGAAAGGGACCTCTGCTTTCTTGATATAATGCTTCACATGACGGCCATACAGGATAGCAAATGCACCTTTTGATGCTATGGTTCTTTGTGTGGCTGATCTAGCACATTGTTCGAGCCTCATGATTTTCCTTTTAGTATCCTCATGCTGACATCTTAAGACTAGAAATAATTTCCAAAAACGAAAATAAAGATCATCTCACTAATACAATTTTGAAAATGAATTACCTTCATTGCCCAGCTAATGGACAAAAGCTAATTATGAAACACAAATGTCAAGACATCAAACTTACATAGTTATTCTAAGAAACCAGTTAATCACAAGAGTAATAAATAAGACCATAAAAACATGATGGCTAACGTAGCATGTTGAAGTTATTTTGCCTTGTCATTCTATTTGATGCTCGAGTTTTAATAGCAACTTCCATATGATGAACTTCTGGCCAATTAAACAACTCTAGGCAGAAATAATTTATGCCTTGAATAAAACTGATTAGTCAACTGAGTACGATAGAAGATAAGTTACCTTCTTTGTTGACGTATAACTCATGATCATTTGGCCATAAATCCATTTCAAGTATCTGAAATTAGAGACCAAAACATAAACGATAATATGTTACAAAAGACTAGATAAATAGCAATGTTAACAACATATACCATAGCTTCAATGTCAGAAAAGGAAGGAAAATTATCATGCGTATCAAGTTCTTCAAGATCTAGCGTTGACGTATTTCCTTCAGATTCTCCAACTGCTGCTCTTGAAGATCCTGGGTCAACAAGCAGAATTACTTGTTCCCCAACTGCAGATTGACCATCCTATCACGAAACAGCAATTCGTTTCCTCAAAGCCCGACAACATTTTCATTATCTTCATAAAAGAATTTTACATGTAAAATAAAATATTAGCCTACCTCTTCTTTTAGGACATTTGAAGTGGCACTCTTTGAAGTTCCATGCTCTACCATGCAAGTCTTAGGACTGGAAGGAAAACTGTTAACATGTCTGGTCATAGCAGAAAGACAGTAACCATCACGATTTTCTTTTTTTACTTCATGATTGAATGGTCGATCATTTGGACTTGATTTTGATAAAATATCTGATTCTAGAATACGAGCAACGAGGCCCAACTGTTTAGGATTGTCTTCTCTCTTCAGAGTCATTTCTAGTTCATGATTTTTTGGACGAACAGATGAAGAAAATAAATCTGTGTCGTCTACAAAACTAGGTCTGATAGTTTTGGAAGGAAACATATCTTCATTGCATGGGATTTCCAGGTCCTCGCTGTTCAATATACAATTGATTTCTCCTTGATTAAGAGGAGAATGGGATGATGGTGCAAATGTCAAGGATTGCCTATTATCATCAGGATGACAAAGTGTTTCATGACTGCCATGAACAGAATCTGGCGGGAAATCTGTTATATCTACTAACACCAGAGTGCTTAAATCTTCAGGAAGAAGATGGTCTTTGTTAGAAACTAAGGCTTGATGTTCATCAGCGTCTGATGTATCTTTTGAGTAAACAGTCGGAGAGTTCAGCAAAAGTGAATCAACAGCCTCTTCCATCACACCTTTGCCATCAAACTCCATAAATAGAATCTCATCTTCATTTGGAATGTTCAAAAGCGAATCAGGATGATCAGAAATGTCATAACCTAAAATGTCTGATGAACCAATTGCTTCCACTGCAATCTGAACACCCCCTTGCATCTCTTGGACATCCTGATCACTTTCCCAACCAGCTTTTGAAACGTCTTCCCTCCTTTTCAACACAGGAATGTCTGGAAAGCCATGAGAATGTGGCCCCATACAATTCCCATAATCAATTAAATTATTATCAACATCCATTCCAACTCTTTCACTATCACCTCCGTTTCCAGTGCAAGCAGTATAGTTTGGCGAACCAAGAAAACCTAGATCGAAAGGATTAACAGCTTGATTATACATTCTTTTCCTCATTCTATAATACAGGCTATGAATGCTTTCTGGCTTTCTTTTTGCCGTGATTTCTCTTGAGTTATTAAATCGGTGGCTCTTGGACAAATCATTAGGAGCAGATAGTTCAAACTCAAGCATACGACCAGAAGCTTCAGCTGAAATAACTGGGTCATACAAGAGAGAACGCCAACGATCTTGAAGTTCTCGAACCGTAAATTTCCGAGAGAAATGCACAGCACCTTTAGCAAGTGCTTCTAATGAAGCTCCTGCCTATAAAATGTGAAAACAAAAGAAATGCCTAAATTCTACATTCTAGGAGACATATAAATTAACGAATAGACCAAAACTCAAATAAACTCAACGAATAACTACGAAAAATGAAGCAACTCTGAGATTTTTCGAAAGTCACCTATAACGGTAACAGAATTGAAATTGTCGGAAGGAAATAACGAACCTCGACAGCGTTCTTCAAAAGAATATCATCTTCGGGGATCCATGAAGAAACTGGAGCAACCGACGCCATGCGTCTGCAACCTTAACTCATAAACTCTAGTAAAGAGCAGATCTATGGGCTGGAATTCTGACCAAAGCGAATTCCATTACAACGAGCTCGACGAAAAGGAACAACTTCCGAGGTAAGAGGAAGAGAGAAAAAGCTTTCAAGAAGGCCATGGTACTTTCCGATCCGTTTCACTGGAATTCAACATTGCTGAAGGCTTCCACAACACAACAGCTTGAAGAATTTGCCATAGTTATCTTCTTCATTCGTCGGAAGTTCTCCAGTTGGGCAGCTTATTCAATCCCCACCAAGCCAAAGTGACGTCGTTTCATAACTAAATGACTAGTTTTATCATCTTTTTTATTTGTTATTTTCACAATTTTTTTAAGCAGCCTAAATTTAAAATAATTAAATTTAAATTCAATTAACCTAAAGTTATTTATTTTTACTATTTTCTAATAAATTAAATAATAATTGCAAAAATTAAGGGATTGAGTTTAGATAATAAGAAAAAAGCAAGAGAATTAGTGTAAAAGTTTCTTCCAACAATGACAATACTTCACTAGGAGTATTAAACTAATTTTAAATTTTACTCATGCGTGATTAGATAAATTAATTTTTATTTTTCTTTAAAGTTTGAACATAATTGCTAACTCAACCTCGACAGTGGGCCGAGTCAGACCAAGCCCACTTGTTGTGGAGAGGTCTAGGTCAGGTACGACCTGTCGTGCTTGCGAGGGACTCGAGACAAGGGAACAAATAGCGGCTTAGGCCAAAATTGGACGAAATCGCCCGACTCTCAAAATGTAATAAAATTATGGAAATAAAACGTCGACCCTACTCCTGCGTTGGCAACTAATGGTCTCTCTAACTAAGACCTGAAAGGGGGAGGCATTGAGGTGAGTCGACTAAAAGAGACGTGTGAGCATGCCAAATATGAAACGTTTAATAAAACTTAAGTAGAAAAGAAATAATATGACAAATATCAACATATCCTATTATAGTGTAGTACATACATAAAATATGTTTCTACTCAGTAACATGAAAATCTTAGTAAAAATGGATCTACTCACGTACTTCAGGCACACCATGCCATGAACATATACAATAATAACAACGATACTCGACTATCGCAAAGCCATTAATGACCCTGATTAATTTTAAGATTTTGTGTTTAACGACGCATACAACTGTCTCATTACTTTAGTTCATAAACCAATACATCCTTCAATGGTTGAATGTGCATAACAAAACAAGACCGCCACATGAGTCGATCAAACTTGATTCATCTGATCAAGTTGATAAGAAAAATAAATGTAGGTGTATGGTCAATAAAACATATATAGTGCAAATCATATGTATAGTATAAAAGCCGACATGTCACAAAAACAAGACACATCATTTTATATGAGAATATACATCAAAATAATGCATAATATTTTGGATATAAAAATAAATTTTTACCTCATATTACGTCTGCCACTAACCAAACGCCAAATAATCTAGATGTCCAAAAACATGTCAAACATCTGAACCTATCAATGGAGATGATAAGCGAGCCGATCGAGCCTGAAAAAATCTAGCTCACCAAATGGAGCCTAACAAGCCAGACCAAATTTTTTTTAACCCGAGCTGGCTTGCGAGTCAATGTTAAACGAGCTTAACGAGCCTTAACGAATCAAATATATATAAATGTTTTCAATTTACATAAATGTAATGTATATTTGTAATAAATTTAATTATTAAATTATAATAATTATTTATCATTATAATGTTAAAATATAATAGTTAATTGTTTAACTAAAAAATATATTTTATTAATATATAAAATGACTTGTATATAAGAAAAAAAATTATTTGAGATGATCGAATAAAAAAATATTACACAAATATCATTACAATTATTTGACAGTTGCATCATTACAAATTATACACATACTAACTAGGTTATCACCTATTTAATTGCTAATCATTTGCAATTAAGGTGAAAAACGAGCTAATCTGCAACGCCCCCGAACCCACCCTAGCTCGGTTCATTACTTTGTCGTCTTTACAACATTTAAAATGAAGTTTAAAATAATTTTCGATAAAATTTTGACTCGATTTTCAGGTTTTTCGAACCCTCGAAAACGTGCGTAAAATACGTACAAAATCCGTCGGAAAAAGTCCGGTTAAAACATATTCAAAAAGGAAAATTTTTGAAAAAAAATTCGGTTGGGCCACAAGGGGCGCCGCGCGCCCGCACTCTGTGTGCGCTTTGCCCAGACAGCTACTCGTGTGGTTCGCCGATCGATTGGCTCTGGCGCGCAGGGTTGCGCGCGCGCGGCGCCCCTTATGGTCCAACCAAATTTTTTTCAAAAATTTTTCTTTTCGAATATGTTTTAACCCGACCTTTTTCGACGCATTTTGTACGTATTTTACGCACATTTTCCACACGTTTTCGAGGGTTCGAAAAACCTAAAAATCGAGTCAAAATTTTATCAAAAATTATTTTAAATTTCATTTTAAATGTTATAAAGACGAGCAAAGTAACGAACCGAGTTAGGGTGGGTTCGGTGGCGTTACATAATCGAGTCGAGCCGAGCCAAGCCGAGTCGAAAAAAGTCCTGCTAGCCGAGCCTAACAAATTAAACGAGCCAAACCTAATGAGCCTAGCGAGCCCAACGAGTCAAGCCTAACAAGTTGACCAAGCTCATTTGTCATCTCTACCTATCAATATATGTAAAACCCGCTATGTTTATATTATTAATATTTCTAGTAAATTTTTTACGTTATTCGAGATCAAATTATTCTGTGTTGACTCAAACTGTTATAATTCATAATGTTTGGCCCCGTGTGCCCTTTTCAATCAAATTGGTAAAATTGAGAGTTACTATAGGGTAAAATTATGAGAATATAATGTTTGATAAATCAGAGTGACTTTAGATATGTTTTGGATAATGTTCATATTTTTGTCGAATCAGGATTTAAAGAATTTATTTAATACATATAATATAATATAATATATTATATTATATATATTAAATAAAATAAATTTTATTTTTTTTAAAAAGGGGAAATCATCTTTCCTTTTGCCTAATAGAGAGAGAGATCTTTGTCGATTGCCATCCAATTTGAGTTCCTAGTGCCGTTTTCTTCAAGCTTTGACAACGATCTTCAGAGGGGTCCTGACGATTTCACAAACTACGAACCTGTTCCCGAGAGTGTTGCTCATGTTGCTAAGAGCAAATGCCATCAAGTTAGGAGTTTCTATATTGTACTTCATATGCATTATGGTTTTCAAAAGAAGTGGAAATGTTGTGGCTAACAACATGTCAACCCTATCTTTATCTTGATTTGACTTGACTTTAAATTCAAGGGGTTTGACTACAAATTCTTGAAGGAATCCTTTAGTTACTAGTTTAGCTTTGTATCTCTCTATCAAGTCATCTGTTTTGCTTTATGCTTGATCTTGTAAATATACTTCACTATTTAGGGGGACGTTTGAGTCGGGACTTGTTGAATTAGGACCAAGACAAAAAAAGTTCTTGCATTTATTTCTACTGCACTCTTCATTCTAGTTCCTACTGCTTTTTTTTTCTTTTACTACTAAGTCTAGTATAATAATACACATAGAGTTAATTTCATAACTAATTGATTGAGCTGCAGCTCGTAGACCACCTAAAAAAGAATATTTATTATTTGAACCATATCTTGAGATAAGAAGTCCAATATGAGCAATACTTGAAATGTCAATCCATAACAAAAACACCAATATTGAGATTGGCTAAAACAAGGCGATAACCAAAAGGAATTACTGAATAACTTATTATAATTGATATAACTGCTATGGATGGTCCGATATTGAATAAATGACTATCCCCTCTAGATGAAAGAAGATTTTCTTTTAAAAGCAATTTGTACCATATGCTAAAACTTGAAGAACTCCCAAAGGGCCGCATATTCAGGTCCAATACGTTGTTGTATCCTTGCGGATATTTTTCTTTCTAACCATACAATTACTAGTACACCTATTGTGATTCCGAATATAAGAGTAAAAATAAGGACAAGCACCCATATAAATTAATAGATCTCTTTTAAGAATTCCAATCTTGAAAAAGAATTGATATCTTGTACCTTAAGTGAAAAAAAAAATGATTCATTTTCTTTTCATGCAACTTGAATTCTTTTTTAGTTATTCTCAATGATTGAAGAAATGAAAGAGATTACAATTCCATGGAATATTGTCAATTGAAAAAGAAATCCATTGATTTGTATGCTTGTTTTACACGTTTAATTCACACGTGTTAGGTATTTCTTTGATCTATATGTATATGTTGGACAAACCTCCGAGTGTTTTGGGCAACATTAGAGCCAAAACAACCTGAAGTTGTCTGTGTACATCTTCTGTTGGGTCAAGATGTCTTATTTGTTGGATTGAGATAATGATGACGTGCTCTTAGGTTCGGATCTCTAAACATGGAAAAATTGTTTTGTTATTACACTCAATACGCGATTGACTGGCCTTCAAACAATCATTTTTTCTCTCTCTCTCTTACGTGACAGACTGTATCTACGGATCGCCATCATTATTTTTATACGCCTTGTGGGTATTGACATGTAAAGGTCTGTGAATGATCATGTAACGACCCAAACCCCTTTCCGGGCCGTCACAAAACTATACTTGACATTGACTTTGACTTAGACTTTTCGACGTAAAATTTTTTCCGACTTTTAAAACATTAAAACGAGGATTAAAATCATTTTTCGATAAAACGTTGACTCAATTTTTGGGTCTCTAAAATCGTTTAAAATATGCGGGGTATGCTCGTAAAATACGTTTAAAAAGTATCATAAAAGGTCGGGTCGAAACGTGTTTTGAAAAGTCAAAATTTGAAAAAAACTATTTTGGATCGGCAGGCTCTCTACTCGCGTGATCGCGCCCCAGCGCCAGCAATTGGGCACCCAGCAGCGTGCGCCCTGCTCGCCTGCTGCGTGTGCCCAGCGCATCCTCTGCGCCTCCTTCGCGCCCCTCTCACCTTTTTCACTTTTTTCTTCACTTTTCTTCATTATTTTCACCTAAATTTCACACCCACACTTAATTTAAACTTTACCAAACACGAAACGTCTCAAACCGCAAAATCCTGACTCAAAATCGTACCTGAAAATGCGTCAAAAAATGTATTGAAAATTCACAAAAATCAACTGCATGGGTCGCTCTAAAAACCGAGCGTATCCCTACGAGTTTAAAATACTCAAAACAATTCCAGTAAATTTTCAAAATAAAGACTTCACTTTTTATATGTTCTAATATCATAACATTCACATGAAAACTTGTCTTAGCATACACTTTTCCACAAAATCATCCAAAAAACGTCATCAACATAATATCATCCAACTAGTTTCAAATCCTCCTAAAACAAACTATCTATGTGTTTATCCACAATTCCATTATCATTTCACCTAAAGTACTTAAAATACCTATACTCTGGTTCCCACGGGTCAAAATCGCCTCGACTGTTCAGCACACTACCACGGGCACCCTTCTTCAACCTGTGCGTTCATTGGGTAGATAAACGTCATCCTCACCTCCTTCTATGTCACCTACACCATAGAGACATTTTATGAGCTAAAGGCTCAGTAAATCTACGTAAATGGGAATGCATGCTATGCATATGTAGTTCATAAAATCATGTAGTCATTTTATTCATTACATTACATAAGGGATGTCACCGGGGGTTCGCTCTCAGTAGATAAAAACGGCACATCCGTGTAACGCCCCCGAACCCACCCTAGCTCGATGCGCTACATTGCTAACCAATCCTGCGTTTAAAACATAATTTTCGTTAAAAATCTCGACTCCAAAAATATTAGTAAAAACGTGGAAACAAACGAACCTGACGTTGCTTGTTATACAAAAAAAAAAAAAACGGGCAGCATAACGACTTCAATTTCTAAAACCAAATCCTAAAAAGATCAAACATTTATCAACACGTTCAGAGAAATCCCAAAACAGTTCTCAAATCACACTTACAAAATCAAACCAACAAAACAGTCAAACCCTTTAAACATCCAGAATAGATAGAAAACTATACAAAATCTCAAAGTACCGAACCAAACACACCCCCGAAGATCCTGGTCGAGACGCTCCGACAAGTGCCTGCACCGACATGCTCCATGCGCCACCGATTGCCACCTAGTCCCGGGCTTCCTCATCTAGCTCACCTGATCTTGTCTTCACCTATACCACAGAACACACACACACGTAAGCTTTCGCTTAGCAAGTAATGAATAACGAATGTAAACATGCACCATGCACCCACAACCCCCTAATGCACGTTAACGACGAGATGTTAAACTCTCTAGTACATGCTCTACCACACATTAACGACGAGGCGTTCAACCCTCTAGTGCTACTTGCACTTTAACAACGAGGCGTTCAACCCTCTAGTGCCACTTGCACATTAACAACGAGGCGTTCAACCCTCTAGTGCTACTTGCACTTTAACAACGAGGCGTTCAACCCTCTAGTGCTACTTGCACTTTAACAACGAGGCGTTCAACCCTCTAGTGCTACTTGCACTTTAACAACGAGGCGTTCAACCCTCTAGTGCTACTTGCACTTTAACAACGAGGCGTTCAACCCTCTAGTGCTACTTGCACTTTAACAACGAGGCGTTCAACCCTCTAGTGCTACTTGCACTTTAACAACGAGGCGTTCAACCCTCTAGTGCTACTTGCACTTTAACAACGAGGCGTTCAACCCTCTAGTGCTACTTGCACTTTAACAACGAGGCGTTCAACCCTCTAGTGCTACTTGCACTTTAACAACGAGGCGTTCAACCCTCTAGTGCTACTTGCACTTTAACAACGAGGCGTTCAACCCTCTAGTGCTACTTGCACTTTAACAACGAGGCGTTCAACCCTCTAGTGCCACTTGCACATTAACAACGAGGCGTTCATGTAACACCCAGTTTCTATTAACCGATTTACCTTTTTTCCATTCATAGAGGATGTTTTATAATTGAAATTGAGTGATTTAGTGATTAGGTTAATAAGTGAATGAGTAAGGATAAAATGGTAAATTGTAATTTTATTGTGGATAAAGTATTTAAGGGAGGGTTTAATGAGGTTTAGCCGCCGCTATTCCCTCGTTTTTCCTTTCTCGGTATTCAGCTCAAGCTCAACAGAGTTCCAGGCGATTTTTCCCCTCGATCTCCATTTCCTCAAACTAGGTAAGTTTTCCCTTCGTTTTCTCGAGATTTAGTGGCTAGATAGCAGAGAGAGTGCAATGAGTGTATTTTTGAGAATGCTGTGAGTGAGTTGAGTTCGGGTTAGTGATGAATCATGAATGTGCAATGATCCGAACTTCTAAACTAGCTCCTTAGGTTTTGAATGGTGTAGGATGAGGTTTAGTGAAGATCTAAATGGTATTTTGTTTATGACATTAGGTGAACAGGGCTTCCAAAGTAGTTGAAACCGAGCGATTTCCAAGAGACCAGGTAAGTGAAGTTTGCTTGCGCCTTCGGGCCTACATCACAAAACATTAGGAACATGTTTATTTGAATGTGTCTACATGCTATGCATCATGTTTTAAAAGTATACGAAAATGAATTTGAATGCATGTTGGCATGGTAAGGAATGAACATAATGAAACAGCTATGCGAAACAGATTTACTGTTAAGGGAAATAATCCGCCCCTTAATGAGACAGTGGATATTTATACTTTAGGAGAGTTGATCAAACTCCCAATTTCACAGGGGGATCGGAAACAGCTATGAGAATCAGATTAGTGTTAAGGGAAGTAATCCGCCCCTTAATGAGTCTGTAACGCCCCGAGTTATCTGAACCCGGTTCGCTACTTAAGGCTCGATCATGACATAATGAAACAGCTATGCGAAACAGATTTACTGTTAAGGGAAATAATCCGCCCCTTAATGAGACAGTGGATATTTATACTTTAGGAGAGTTGATCAAACTCCCAATTTCACAGGGGGATCGGAAACAGCTATGAGAATCAGATTAGTGTTAAGGGAAGTAATCCGCCCCTTAATGAGTCTGTAACGCCCCGAGTTATCTGAACCCGGTTCGCTACTTAAGGCTCGATCATGACTAAAAAAAAAAAATCTTTTTTTTTTTTTTAAACTTCCTTCGACAGTCGAAATTTGACATTTTCTAAAAGCTCAAAACATTTAAAACTTGCAGCGGAAATTCATTTAAACAAAATCATAAAAATGTTTGGACAATCGGATGAGTTGTCAGAAATAATCGACCAAGAGAAAATAAAAGTTTAAATCGCGAATTTACTTTAAAGGTGGCGAAGGTCAAACGCATCCGCCACTGAACCGAGTCAACGAAAGAGGCTAAAAACAGAAAACAGAAGACATCATCCGGTCATAAAACGACAAAATATTCACTCCATCTTCCGGTGGTTTTACTCACGGCATCCACCGGTGACTAACGACAAAAATACTCTCTACAACTTCCGATGACGTCAGCCAGATGATTTCCTTCATCCGATAGATTTAAACCTACATCTTCCGGTGGATTAACACACGACATCCACCGGCCACTAAACGACAAAAGAGTTTTTACATCATCCGATGGCTTATCCGAAGACATCTTCCGATAGAATTAAACTACATCATCCGATAGAGGACAGATTAACAACTCAACATCTGCCGATAGACTTCATCTGCCGACAGAGAGCAGAACAACAATTCTAACTACGGAAAGGAAATTTTCTCACTTCACTTAAACATTTCAGACCATTGCATTACTAAAATTTAGTATGAACCAACATTTAAAATCTCACATAAATACTATTATCAGAAAATCTCAAAACAGATTCAAAACATTAAAAACCATTCTATCGTGAAAACTTAACACGTTCCGACTTAACCACTATCAAATAAACCTCAACATCTGCTGACACCAGTTAACCCGCCTCATCAGCTTACCAAGTCGAGACATGGATGTACTCCTCCAACCACAACTAATCATCTGTGCACACGGGAATTTCACCTGCAGTATCTTCAACACCTACATCACAAAACTCATCTATTAGCCTAATACTAAATAAGTAAAGCAATAATGAAATGAAATACTGAAATATGATCCTAAATATGCAGTTTCTACTTTCATCCCTCAGTTAAGTTGCATTCGTTCACTGGTCTGATGATCCCTGATACAATGGGAGTTGGATCAGTTTTCCCAGGGTATGAATCCATATGTACGATTTAAGGGGCGGATTAATTCCCTTAAAAGTATACTCACAATCTGTTCACATCTCACCATGCTACTTCATGTAAATTCATTTTCGTTTTCTTCCAAAATATGATGCATGGCAACTGAAAAGAAACTTTCATTCATGCACACACAAATCCTACTGTTTTGTGATGTAGGCCCGAAGGCACATGCAAACTCTACTTACCTGGGCTCCTTTGCAATACCGTATCTTCACTTGAATCCTTCTTCACCTAAACATTTCATAATTTAATGTTAAATGCATCCTGAATAACCTAAACTCAAAGCTGGTAAAATCCTAACTAGAGAAATCATTCATGGATATTAGTTCAAGCCTCTGAGTCGTATAGTCAAGCACCTAGTGTGCGTAGCTTAATCCTCACTGGCCCTGATGGCATTAGTGTACTAAAACTACCAGACTCATACTAATGTCAGATTCTCGATAATATTACCATCATTCTAATATTTGTCCGATTCTAAATCTCCAGGCACCAACCAATAATCATTCAGAAATTTAAGGAAGCTAGTTAGGAATCCTGTTCTTCGTGCATACCCCGATTCGACACTAAACCCGAACTCCACTCGCTCACAGCATTATCAAAATACACACATTGCACTCTCTCTGCTATCTCGCCACTAAAATCTTCAAGAAAACGAAGAGAAAACTTACCTAGTTTGAGGAATGAAGATCGGAGAGGGAAATTGCCTGGAGCTCTGTTGTGCCTGAGCTGAATAACGAGAAGGGAAAATGAGGGGAAATAGTGGCGGCTAAACTTCATTAAACCCTCCATTAAATACGTTATCCATTTATAAAATTGCTAATTACCCTTTTGTCCTTACATAGTTATTAACTAACCTAATCACTTTCTCCCTCAATTCTTCCATAAAATTAACACATTATAATTGGCAATTAAATTTAGTTTAATAGAGCCGGGTGCTACAGAGTCAGTGGATATTTATACTTTGGGAGAGTTGATCCAACTCCCAATTTCACAGAGGGATATGAACAGAAACGATGAATGACAACTGAGATGAGAAAGTAGAAATTGCATGTTTAAGATTCAGATATCAGTATTTCATTTCATTACTGCTTTACTTACTTAGCATTAGGCTAATAGATGAGTTTTGTGATGTAGGTGAAGAGGTGACAGCAGGTGTGTTCACTGAGTTTGCTGAGGACTAGTCTGGTTGGAGGAGTGCATTTATGTAACATTCTGACAGTTGATGAGGCGGTTTAACTGGTGTTAGTTGGTGTGAAGGTTTAGTTGACAATGTTTCAATTTAAGTATGCTGAGTTTTGATGACAGTAGTGTAACGCCCCGAATTATCTGAACCCGGGTCGCTACTCATTACTTGACCATGACTAAGAAATTTTCGGATAAATTTTAAAACTTCATTCGACAGTCAAAATTTGACATTTTCTATACATTCAAAACATTTGAAAACTTTGCAGCGGAAAATCATTTAAACAACTATGAAGTTAGACGAACTGTAGAATATACTGTTGGGGTGATTAACGGAAGTGTTGAAGTCATCTGCCGACGACAAGGTCAACGAAAGAAGCAGAAATAGAAAACCGAAGACTTCATCAGTGACAAAACGACAAATCACCTATTTCGTTTTCCGGTGACGTCAGCGGCATCAACCGAAAACGACGAAACACCCATTCCCTCTTCCGGTCAGTAAACGACAAAATACCTATTTCCTCTTCCGATGACGTCAGCCGGAAGACAATTACTTTCCTCTTCCGATGACGTCAGCCGGAAGACATACTCACCCGACTTCCCTTACACTTCTTCTGCCGATGACGTCAGCCGGAAGACAAATGCTTTCCTCTTCCGATGACGTCAGCCGGAAGACATACTCACCCGACTTCCATTACACTTCTTCTGCCGATGACGTCAGCCGGAAGACAAATGCTTTACTCTTCCGATGACGTCAGCCGGAAGACAAACATGAGACATCTACCGGTAGACTTCCCTCTTCCGATAGACATCAACACAATTCCTTTCAACAGAACGCAATAAACCTCTACACATATCCACTGATACAAAATTATTCAGTTCCCACCAATGGACTAAACAACCTGTCTATAACCCGAGAAAGATTCGACTATCTAACAGACTTAAAACATTTTACCAAAAATCCATTCATAACACTCCAAGTCATTGTATTGATCAAAATCAGTAAGAACATGAAAATCAGAAATTCTCGAAAACGAAGTCAAGCAGCTGTAATCTCCTTTACTAAAAACTCCATATACTCAATTTAAATCATTATCCACTAAGCCTCTACATTTGTAAACAACATGCTAAACCGCCCCATCAGTTACCATGTCGAGGCCTGAATGCACTCCTCCAACGTCCACTATTCCTCAACATGATCAGGAGACACACCTGCTAACACTTCTTCACCTACATCACAAAACTCATCTATTAGCCTAATGCTAAGTAAGTAAAGCAGTATATGAATGAAATAAAATGCTGAGCTTAAACTCCTAAATATGCAGTTTCTATTTTCTCCTCTCAGTGGCATACATATTCGTTCATATCATGATCAGATCCCATGGTTCCCTTGGGAGTGGGATCAATTCTCCCAATGTCTACATCCTCATACTCAATTAAGGGGCGGATGAATTCCCTTAACAGCTGATCTGATCCCATGGTTCCCTTGGGAGTGGGATCAATTCTCCCAATGTCTAAATCCCTTCATAAGTTAAGGGGTGGATTAGTTCCCTTAATAGTTTGTCTGTCGCATACAGTTCATACCTTACCATTCCTTACATGAAATTCATTTTCGTAACTTTTAACAAAAACATGATGCATGGACAATAGAAATATTCAAGCATACATAAACCTACTGTTTTGTGATGTAGGCCCGAAGGCACAAGCAATACTTTACTTACCTGGATTCCTTGCAAATGCTCGGTTAAGAGCTACTTCGGGGGTTTGTTCACCTATATTCATAAACAGAACGTTAAACCTCAATCTAAGCTATTCAGAAATCTAAGGAGTGGGTTGGGCATTTCTATTTATCTAACATTCCCGATTCTGCTCTAATCCTCAAGCAGAATCTCTCACTCGTAACATTAACAAAATGCATACGTTGGGATCCTTAAGCTACTTAGGTACTAAAATCAGCAATTAATCGAATCAAAACTCACCTGGGTTGGAGGAATCGGTGAGGAAATCGCCTAGAGAGCTCTGCTGGGTTGAGCTGAAAACCGAGAGTGAAATGAGTATGACGGCTATACCTCATTTACTCTTTCCTTAAATACGTTATCCATTTGCAAAATTGACAATTACCCTTATGCCCTCACTTAGTTACTCATTAACCTAATTGATTTTACCCCTAATTTCATTCTATAAAATTCACACTTAGAAGATTAATAGATTATTTTAATTCTAATAAACCGGGTGTTACAAGTAGTGGTTTTTAATATTTTGAATACGTTCTGAGATTTCCTGATAAAGATATGTTGAGTTTTTAAATGTTGGTTTTTACTGGATTTGGGTAATGCAATGATTTGAATTATTTCTGAATGTTTTTTTTTTTTTTTTTTTTTTTTTTTTTTTTTTTTTTTTTTTTTTTTTTTTTTTTTTTTTTTTTTTTTTTTTTTTTTTTTTTTTTTTTTTTTTTTTTTTTTTTTTTTTTTTTTTTTTTTTTTTTTTTTTTTTTTTTTTTTTTTTTTTTTTTTTTTTTTTTTTTTTTTTTTTTTTTTTTTTTTTTTTTTTTTTTTTTTTTTTTTTTTTTTTTTTTTTTTTTTTTTTTTTTTTTTTTTTTTTTTTTTTTTTTTTTTTTTTTTTTTTTTTTTTTTTTTTTTTTTTTTTTTTTTTTTTTTTTTTTTTTTTTTTTTTTTTTTTTTTTTTTTTTTTTTTTTTTTTTTTTTTTTTTTTTTTTTTTTTTTTTTTTTTTTTTTTTTTTTTTTTTTTTTTTTTTTTTTTTTTTTTTTTTTTTTTTTTTTTTTTTTTTTTTTTTTTTTTTTTTTTTTTTTTTTTTTTTTTTTTTTTTTTTTTTTTTTTTTTTTTTTTTTTTTTTTTTTTTTTTTTTTTTTTTTTTTTTTTTTTTTTTTTTTTTTTTTTTTTTTTTTTTTTTTTTTTTTTTTTTTTTTTTTTTTTTTTTTTTTTTTTTTTTTTTTTTTTTTTTTTTTTTTTTTTTTTTTTTTTTTTTTTTTTTTTTTTTTTTTTTTTTTTTTTTTTTTTTTTTTTTTTTTTTTTTTTTTTTTTTTTTTTTTTTTTTTTTTTTTTTTTTTTTTTTTTTTTTTTTTTTTTTTTTTTTTTTTTTTTTTTTTTTTTTTTTTTTTTTTTTTTTTTTTTTTTTTTTTTTTTTTTTTTTTTTTTTTTTTTTTTTTTTTTTTTTTTTTTTTTTTTTTTTTTTTTTTTTTTTTTTTTTTTTTTTTTTTTTTTTTTTTTTTTTTTTTTTTTTTTTTTTTTTTTTTTTTTTTTTTTTTTTTTTTTTTTTTTTTTTTTTTTTTTTTTTTTTTTTTTTTTTTTTTTTTTTTTTTTTTTTTTTTTTTTTTTTTTTTTTTTTTTTTTTTTTTTTTTTGTTGGTTTTTACTGGATTTGGGTAATGCAATGATTTGAATTATTTCTGAATGGTTTCAGTGGAGTAGTAAATTCTTTTCTGTACTTAGAGTCGTGTTTGCATAGCAAGAAATAGTTGAAATGTCGTTCTGTCTTCTATCGGTAGATGATGTCTATCGGTAGATGTTGAGTTATAGTTATGTTGTCTATCAGAAGATGTCTTCAGTAAAGCCATCGGATGATGTCTCAGTAAAGTCATCGGTACATGAAATTTATTCAATCGGATGATGTAGGTTAAATTATATCGGAAGATGTAGATTCTACACTATTGGTATGAGTGGGTATTATGCTTTGTCGTTTAGTGATCGGTGTATGCAGTTTATTCTATCGGAAGAAAGGAATGAGAGATTTTTGTCGTTTTGCCGTCGGTAGATGCGAGTCATAAAACTTGTCGTTTTGCGATCGGTTGATGTTGGATAATTGATTTATCCGGCTGACGTCATCGGTAGATGCAGTCCACCGAGAGATGTCTTTTGTTTCCAACTCTTCTGGTTGACGTCATCGGTAGAAGCCTTCTATTTTCTGTTTCTGCTTCTTCCGATTGACTTGTTTCATCGGCAGATGCGTTTGACTTCTGCAACTTCTCAAGTATTCCACAGTTTAAACCTTTATTTCCTAATTGATGGTTGTTTCTTAGCATTTCAAACAATGTTTCGCAATTTTGTTTAAACCCAATTGTCGCTAAAATGATTTTCGCTGCAAATTTTTAATTGTATTGAGATTTTAGCAAATGTCAAATCTTGAATGTTGAGAGAAGTTTTAAAATAAGGCTGAAATTTCTTAGTCGTGTACGGGCTTTCGTGTGACGAACCGGGTTCAGATAACTCGGGGCGTTACAGTTCAACCCTCTAGTACCACTTGCACTTTAACAACGAGGCGTTCAACCCTCTAGTGCTACTTGTGTGACAGCCCCAAAACCCGATCGGGGTTTGAGAGCCGTCACTCCGGGACATTTAACCGAAAACGGGCACATATTTTTTTTTTTGAACATAACAGACCGAGCTTTTTAAAAAAAAACAAACCCTTAAAACTTCTCAGAATAAAACAAGAAGACGTAGGCGGAAGACTGATGGAAGAAGACTGACGAATGACGTAGTTTCAAAGGCAAAAGCGGAAGATGTAAATAATGGATAATGAGAATAAGACAAAAAGTGAACAGTGCACCGGTGGATATAATATGTGAACAGTGACCGGTGGATGAAAAGTGTGAACAGTGACCGGATGAATAAAAATGTGAACAGTGACCGGATGATTAAAATAAAGTAATATAAATAAACATAAACTGGAATGAATAAAAACGTGAACAGTGACCGGTGGATGAAAAGTGTGAACAGTGACCGGATGAATAAAAATGTGAACAGTAACCGGGTGACCAAATTATGAACAGTAACCGGATGACCAAATGTGTGAACAGTAACTGGATGACCAAATGTGTGAACAGTAACCGGATGACCAAATTGTGAACAGTAACCGGATGACCAAATGTGTGAACAGTAACCGGATGACCAAATGTGTGAACAGTAACCGGATGATCAAATTGTGAACAGTAACCGGATGACCAAATTGACTGGGGCGGATGACTGGGGCGGATGACTGGGCGGATGACTGAATTTTCAAGGCAGAATTTGATAACTCTTTAACAGAAAGACATACCAACAGAGAGCAAAAAGACAGAAAACATAAGATCTCAGATTCTCAAATCGATTCAAAACATGATTCTCGAACACAACAGAAGGCATAACAGGAACTCAAGAAAGATCGCACTACATGGATAGCTCTAAAATCAGAAACTATCCATGCACAGACTAACAGAAAATATTCCAAACAAATTTCAGAATACTTCGAAACATAATTCAACTGTCAAATACAGAGGTTTAAAACATCAATACAGGTTCCATACATCGTTTTTGAAGATCCCAAAAAATTTTACAGAACTTGACATACACTTCAAACATTTTAAAACCCCAAAACAACTTGTACAAAACTTAACATAACTTTACATAAAACACATCCTCACATGAATGACATTTGTCTGACTGCAGCAACCATCCCATGAGCTCCTCCCGCCAACTACATCAACTCATCAGTTTGAGGCTCAAGCTCCACATCTGGAGGATCCGTACCTACAACAGGGAGTTCAACTATGAGCCTAGAGCTCAGCAAGAACATACAATGCAGAGTGATGAACGTGCTATGCATGAATCTTTTTCAAATACATGAACATTACATTACATTTCACTGGACAGGAAGGTATAAGTGGGAAGAGGAGCTGGCGCAACGGGATGTACATGCCACTTTCAGGACATAACAGGAGTACTTGACAGGATGCCAGTCCTCGTCCACACTTAACCATACATTTTCTTTACAGGATTTTATCTTACTTTCTTCAAAACCGGTGCAGAAAACATTTACATGATTTTACAGAAATCGTGTATGCATGAATAAGTATGATGCTCAACTTGACATTCATAATGACAGAATAAATGTAACAGGAAGAATAGAGTGTAACAGGAACAGGTTTAACATAGAACATAACCTAAAACCTATCTACCCGAACCAGACTTAGTACCTCCAAGTTGTAGGGCCTTAAGGGCCAACGTAGATGCATGAACTTACCTGTTTTCCTCGATGCAGTCAGCTGGAAAGTCTCGGAAATGCTCGAACCTATTCGCTGCAATGTAGTGAAATTAAACAAGCTGCAAATGCTAACAAATAACTTGCAGAATATGCAGCAAGCTCATTTCAACTCTTTAGGAAAACACACTAACGTATTTTCATCCAAAACAGTGAGTTTTCACAGAAATATAACCCTAAACCCAGTGAAAACTCGCATTAAACTTGTCCAAAGTCTATAAATTCCGTAGATGATTACCTTGGTTGAAGGAAACAGAAGAAAAGTGCGGAAACAAAGTGTTGGTGCTTTGTCAAAATCGCCAGGAAAGAAGAAGCAGAGAGGAAGTTAGGAAACCCAGAAAAGAAAGAATAAGGGTTTCACGTAGGAGAAAGAACTTAACTTCTTCAACAAGCTGCCACATGTCAATCATCTATTTGTTTTCTCCCACCAACCTTAATTTCTACCTAATTTTCCCTTCCATTGGTTTTTGACTAAATCATTATTTAGTTTAATCAATTCGGTCACACGAATCACCCTCGTTCGATTAAACACATCGACAATCTTATTAAAAACAATCATTGAATTAATATCAGAGAAATTCCGTTTACATATTCGGGGAATAATTTGATAGGCAAAAATGCCGGGTGTTACAACTTGCACTTTAACACCGAGGCGTTCAATCCTCTAGTGCCACTTGCACATTAACAACGAGGCGTTCAACCCTCTAGTACTACTTGCTACACATATCATGCTCATCATTCACATCATGCCCCAACACTTGGTTTTGTAGCTTAACATGACGCATGCCACTCACACAATACTCAAACACCAAACGATAACAACCCAGCAATTCATTCTCACACTACTCAATATAAACAATACAACTATCAAACAATAAATCCTACAGTTCCGTGGTATAGGCCTGAAGGCGACAAAACACACAATCCATTACTTACCTGGCATCCTAGCTCGCTGGGTTTTGCACAACACGTCACCTATTGCTCGACCTATGACAAACATTAAAGTTTTAATAAAATCAAGCATACATTCACCAATTTATTCTCAAACTACTATTTCTAGCCTAACCTAACTAAAACCTAACTAAACGGCCACTAATTTGGGTTCGGTAAAAACCAACCCGAAACTTCAGACGCGCGTAACTTTTGTGTCGGTTATCGGAATCTAACGATTCCAGCGGCCACGTGTTCCTCCAATAACCTAGTTTAACTTGCCAAAAGGAAGTTTAAAACAAACGACCATAGCTAGGTCAAATCTTCCAAAAACAGAATCGGTTTTTACCCTAAAATATCCAAAATTTCCATTTCAATTATATTCTACCAATTTCTTTACCAATCGATCACCCTAACCCTCAATTAGCATAAACTAATCAAAATCGCAGGGCTACACATAGCAAAAACCGAAACGCCCAAATCGGGCTTGCTAATTTTTGCCCAAACAGGGCTTCTCACGGCCAGGCGACCATAGCTGGTCCAAGGGTCGGCAAGCCCACGCCGGAGGCAACCAATTTAGGCCGGTGATCGGAGCTCAAACCAGCTCGTCACCCTCTGTCCCAAAATTTAATTTGAATTTTTTTCCAATTTGAAAACTCTAAAAATTTTTCACAAATTGATTTGCAAATTAGGTTAAATTAGATCGTTATAAAACCCTAATTTTCTTAATTCAAAATCATTGAAAATACAAAAATCATTTAATAAGCGGAAACCTTGAATTTAATATCAATAAATATTTATAACATTCAATGCTAAACAAATATTAAATAAAACTTTATTCATAAAATCTTTGAAAAACAATAACGTACTTAATAATAATCCAACAGTTAATGCAATAAATTATTTCAACTTAAAACAAAATAAATTTAAATGCAACTAATTAGAAAATATCTTTTTAAAAAGCATAATTTTCAATTTTTATTCAAAACCAACGACAACATCCTCCTCTGTATGCTCGCCTGCCTCTGGAGGATTCTCGAGCACAGCTAATTCTGCCTCAGATAAAAACTCACCTACATCACAAAATTAAATATTATGAGAAAAACTCAGTAAGCGAAAATATGTGCAAGTGTCAACATTTACTTTTTCCCGAATCCTGCCTTATCAGTTATATTCTGGTTAGAACTTGTTCCAACCATTGGTCAAACATCACCTCTAGTTAGAACTTGTTCCAACTTTCGGTCAAACATCGCATCTAGTTAGAACTTGTTCCAACCTTAGGCCAAATATCACATCTAGTTAGAACTTGTTCTAACCATCGCCTCTAGTTAGAACTTGTTCCAACTGTCGGTCAAATATCACATCTAATTGGAACTTGTTCCAACTATCACCTCTAGTTAGAACTTGTTCCAATCGTCGGTCAAATATCACATATTTTTCGTCAATTCCATCATTTTCATACACATGTAAATGTCCTATCAAATTTTATCTTTTTAACAATTCTATATCAATATCTAAAACTCAAATAACAGAAACATAAAATAAAGCTGTAATAAAAATATAGATTTTGTGATGTAGGGCCAAAGCCAAAACATTGAAAAACGTGATATTTTCACTTACCTAGATTTCGAGCAATTAGGGAATAAGATTTTAATTATTTTTTCCAAGCGTCGAATAATCTTCTTTGCATATAAATTAGAGATATTTAAATTTATACACTAACCCTTAAATAATTTTTTTGAAATTAATAGGGATAAAATTTCTTTACCAATAAATCATTGTATTGAATTTTCGGATCAATTGGGCGTCCTTAATGATCCAAAAATTCAGCTTGGGTTTGGGCCGGTTCGATCAATTGGGCTGGTTCAACTTAAAAGATTAGGCTGGGCGGTCTGGTTCAGCCTTGATGTTTGGTTCGGTTCAGAACCCTTAACAAAAATCGGTTCTCTTGTCTTCTTCCTCGTGCGAGCGCCTCCGAGAGTGAGGGAGTGTGTGAAACAGAGAGAGGGTGAGTGAGAGCGAGAAGCAGAGAGAGCGAGAACGAGAGAAAATCGAAGATCGAGGGAGAGGAGAAAACCTACGCTGCTCAACGAAGGCCGAGAAGAGTCCGACTACGCGAAAGAGGGATTCGGCCGAGAGAGAAAGCTCGTCGATGGGGGTTGATCGGAGTTGAAGCTGTGAATCTTCTTCCTCGGAGGATTCCGACCAGGTCTGTCAACTCACGGAGGTCGGAGCTAGGGCGAGGCAAATTTCCAGCGAGGTGAGTGCTTTCTCATCGATTTCTCTGTGATTTCCAGAAATCGGGAGGAGTGATTTTATGGTGTTGGTGTGATTTTCTTGTCAACGCCAAACACCCGATTACGGGAATAATTTTTCCCAAAATCTTTCCTAAAAATTTGATGCGAATCTGATCACAATTTGATCAGATTCGTAGGCGAGTTTAAGAAATGTTTTCCTCCGATATAATTTCCCTATTTTCATAGAATGTTGACTTAGAATTAGGGCTGAATTGGATAACGATTTTATTCTGAAATTAGAAATTTTCTTATTGAATGCAATTTAGGGTTTGATTTGTTTCCTTAATTTGGCAATTAGGAAATAATTTGATTTCCTTAATTTGAAATGTTACACCCTCGGCCACGAACAGAACCGAAACAGGGTAACAAAACGAGCTTACCTGTCGATTTGTGCGCGGAGACAGCCGGAAACGTTAGCCTTTGGTTCGTTGCCATCGTCTGACCAGAAAACGTCGAACTCGGCGGTGGTTTTGCACGGCCGATCGTCGTCTTCCCTCGTCTCCGTTCGGGTCGTTGCGCTCAAACAACAAAATGGCTCGTCGAAGCCATTCTGTTGTTTTAATTAATAATAGTAATAATTCCTATTAAAACATTAATAAATCATCATTTACCATTTTGCCCTCCCGTGTTTTCGACCATTTCGAATTTCGTTAAATCTCGTTCTTAAATTATAACCTCGTACCCGGCTTAAGTTCTCCAATGGGAATACCCGAACATAAATTAATAAACTGTTTAGTTCAACCAAATTTATTCACTTTTAATTATTTTACCTTTTTATTATTACTTTTCCTTCTTTTTGCTATTTTTTTTCAATTAATTAAAACAACTATTTCATTAAACCACCACCTTATCCTTTTCTAATTTCGATAATTCTAAGATCCATAACTTAATTAAATCTAAAGCAATACACATTGAGGAAAACATTTCTCGGGTGTTACAATCCGGCGGTTGGATAGCCTTTTTCTACCCGAAAGGAAGAACATGCTTCACCTGTAAGACAGCCATGTCTAAACCACCTCCCCGACGTGACAAGGATTACGTGCATTCATACCTTTTCATTAGTTATTTTCTTTTCATGAAAACGTATGCGGAAGTTCATTTTTCATGCTATTTCAGAAAAACGTGATGCATGGACATATACAATGCTATAAATGTAATTAAAGCATAGAACAAACAATAAACATTAAACATTCAATAACCTAAACTAAACCTAACTACCCAGCCTATTTACATCAAAAACATCATAAATCATCAATTCCTCAATCGCCATACATTCTTATGGTGTAGGCCAAATCGGTCAAACAAGTCACAAAGACTTACCTTGTGTCCCTAGCAAACCGAGCGCCTCGTTTTGAGCTTCGTCACCTATAACATTTCATAACACACGACATTAAAATCGAGCCTAAACAATCGAACTCCGAAACTAAATGAAACTCCTAGCTAAAGTAATTTTCTTAAATCCTTAATTTACGTCACTCGGGCATTTCGTCGAGCAATTCGCACTCAAGATTTTTCAAACCTCCATTAATAGAGTTTTACAACTTTTCCAACCCCCAAACTTACACCACATTCCCAATACATCCATTTCAATCATAAATACGGTAAACCCAACCGTTTCTAACATAACTCGACTATTTTAACAAAACCCTAAACAAAACTCTAACTATTTTAATCCGTAAAAATCAAAAACTAACGGTCTAAAACTATAGAATCTCACCTAGGAGGCCGATTGGGGAAGAAAACGTGAAGGATCGATCGCCGAAAATGGAGGAGTCGTCGTTGGTTGAGGGAAACATGGAAAGGGGGAGGAGAGTATCGCAGGGGAGGGTTTGAGAGGAGAAAAATTTACGTAAGTGTTGAGGGGGGAGGGGGTTTTTGTCTATTTAATTAAAATTTTAACATACTAAATTACCATATCGCCCTTTATTTAATTTTCTATTAATCCTCCTCTTATTTCGTTAATTAGTCTATCGATTCGGTTTCTCCAAATTTTCTTATTTCACCGAATATTCCAATTTATCACTAGGGTTCTAATAAAACTTTTCGTTCGCAAAATGGGCTTAATTTGCTATATGTATGAAAATGCCATTTTTAACGAAAATCTAAAAACCCGTAAAAATCGGGTGTTACATATCATTTTCATTGGGGCTGTTTTCTACCAAAAATAATGGATGCTTATTTTATTTATAGATATCTATGTATGTAACAGTTTTTGATACCTGCTCCACTGATGGCTTGTTGATCTATTTTATAAAATGGTAAAATAGATTTTTGATGAATGTAACTCCATGCACTATTATTTCTCACTAACTCGTGGTTTTGAGATGAAATGTTAAAATTCATTTTCGCATGCATTAAAGTATATTACAAGATTTATTACTAAGTATGTCCCTTACTCTAAAGACTCCTCTTATTCCTAGGTAAGAACCGAGGCAATTAGAAGTAGAGCTCATAGAAGAGATTCCCCTAGTGTTTTTGTGTTTTTCCCTTGAGTGCTTTTATTTCTTTTCTTGGTAAGGATTCTTCAATATTTCGAGTTTGTAGACTTAATTAAGTGTTGGATGTTTTTCCTTTTCTACACAGTATTTTCTTTCTTATATTGTATTATATTATCTTTTAATTTTGTGATCACTATATGGACCTTGACCATCTTATCACGACCGAATAGAATGAATTGATCATTGGGGAGGACCCAATCGTCCAGCCCAAGTCTTTGTTTGCAGCAAAAGACTTGAACATAAATCAAAGACCAAAGATCCACAAAATGATTACAAATATAATAATGCAATAATGAAATAACAATGCAATAATGAAATAACAATTCAATAAGTTCCAAACATCCGAATCCAAATCATTTAATCTTATACAGACCCAAATGTATGATATAAGTCCTCACTAGAAACACTAAACACTCAAACAAGAAATATGGAAACTGCTTCTAAACTCCATCTATTCACTGCTTTCATTCTTGTCTGGAAAAGGTGGGGGGTTGCTTGGATGAATGACTAACTCAGTAAGTAAATTATACGAAATGCAATGCATGTAACACTTCTTTTACCTTTTAACTCCAAAACATGAATATATTATAAATGGTTTTTGAATATCTTTCCAAGATAACTCATTTTCATCATTTTTAGAAAAACATGCTCCACGAGTCACCAATGAGGTAACATATCAAATATTTGTTGTATATATAGACAACTATACAAAAATTAGCCATCATCATACTATTCATAAAGGAGGGTCACCCAAGGACCCTTTTTGCACAATGACACAGAAAAGTGGCGATCCGAAGACCCAACAACGTCTCGTGAGTTCGAAAGAAGATAAAGGTGATGACTCGAAGGTTCAACCACGTCAGGGTGGCCGACAATCTGAAGACCAAGCAACAACACCACTCATACAATTGTAAAACTCTAAAATACCGTGATCAGAAGGAATTCGAAATCCAAGAAGCGTGTCATTACCACACCACTACCCATTTTCATAACCGTGAAAACAAGACATCTTCACACAGCTGAAGATGTATGGGATAGCCTCATGATGCTTTGACACCGAAACCATCCAAACCATCATGAGCATTCATCCTCCTAAATATATATCAAACACAATATAAAATATCATGCGTCAATGGTAAACGTGTTAATCATACGTACATATATGTAAAAAGACTAATGTGATGGTGACCAGGTCATGCCAGGTTTTCTAGAGGTGCCAACTCACCAAAATATAGTTTTAGAAACAATTGAATGCAATGAGATAAATTATAAAATCCCTACCTCGAAGACGATTTCTATTCTATCCAACCAGAGCTACCACCTCTGGTACCAGCTCGAAATTCATGAACTCGTTTGAGCCTAAATCAAAAGCAAAGTCAGAAAATCTCTCTCAATCACTAAGAAAGACACAAGAATGAGTTCTATACTGGGACTCAGAACCCAATCCAGAATGCTATAAACAGGCTCTCGGCGACAAAATTTTCTCATAACAAAAAACTATGGTTGACACTTTAAGCCAGGGTCAACACTTGTAGGTAGGGATTGACCCACCGGTCGACACTTGGAATTCTCGGGTTTGGAATGTAGTCAACACTTCAACAAATGGTCAGCAGTTGATACCACTCAGGTTTGCCCTGCGATCGACACCTTCACCAAGCGGTCGACACTTGATACCTCTCGGGTTTGGCCTGCGGTCGACACCTTCACCATGTGATCAGTACTTCAAGTGTTAACCAATCTCTCAAAGGGGTCGACACCTCGATAACTCTGTTTCTAGTAGTAGAGTTTGAAGTGTCGACTGATCATTCACAACGGTCGACACTTAGGCGATTTCGAGTGACAAAAGTAGCGAAAACCCCCCACATTCGCCATTCCTGATCACCAGTCGACCAAACAATATTCATAAAACTTAAACCTACTCATATACTCAAAAAATAACACACTTAATCCATTAAAGTCATAAACTTTAAACCTACAAAGGGGGAAGAGAAACTTACCAAATTTTGAAGTTCCCTCACAAATTTGGTGCATGAAGTCTCTAGAACAAGATTTCAGCCTCAAAGCACGACGATTTTCCCCAAACATCTCACTCCCTCTGTCTCGCGTAGCGCCAAAGTGAGGAAGAAGAAAAAAATAGGGTTTCAACCCTTTTATTAAAAAAAAATATAACCAATTTATTAATTTATTTAATATCAATATAATTTACATTAAATAAAAATTCTTCAAATTTCATTTTTCACAACTCCAAACATTAATTAATTATGTACCCGAGGTGAAATCCAAATTGCCCAAAATATAAACTTCTGCAATTAAACTACACAGTAATTTTTCAAATTATCGACTTTGACCAATTGACCTAAAAATTTAATGTGGTCACAACACAACAAGACGAGTACCCATGACACGTTAGCCACCAACAACCTGACAAATTTATTCAAAAATTAATAATATCATAAAAATAGTTATTTTTACAGATCTCGTGTGGGCTATGACTTTAAGTTTTGAATTAAGTCTTCTGCTGCAAATCGAGCCTTGAACTGGGCAATCATATCTTCTGTGACGACCCATCTTTCAACGGATTGATAAGGAACCACCCATTCTCCGCGGATCCTGGGGCTGACCTGGGCCGGAGGTGGGTAAAGCTCCGCGGATCCTGGGGCTGACCTGGGCCGGAGTGGTTTCTCCGTTGAAGCAGGGGCCGTTACGAACCCACATCGCTTGGGGAAGTACATGGAAATGAAACATATGTAAGAGATCCCTCCCTAAATAGCAAGACGCGTTTTGGAGCACAATTGACAACGGATCCCATAAGAACTCCGAAGTTAAGCGTACTCCGGCGAGAGTAATTCCAGGTTGGGTGACCTCCCGGGAAGTGCTCTGGCCAAACAAAGCCGTGAGGGGAGGATATTGGGCTGCGGCCCAATCCCCGGAGCGGACAATATCTTGTTGGGATGAGGGGTCGTTACATCTTCTCTGAAGATCACGTCGTTCGACCTGAAATTTTTGTTGGGCCACCTTTGGGTTGTGACAAAAATATAGCATCATAGATATATATATCCATCAATATCAATCCAAAATTCCCAAGACATTTGTTAGAACCCACAACTAAGGTAAGAAACAACTCGGGAATTAAATGTGCTGAAACTCCAACTTGGCCAAATTTGGAGAAAATGTTGCAACATACTCTTCATGTATGCTTGAATGTTAAAATGCCTCATCGTAAATCTTGAAATTCCTCGATATACTCAGACTAACATTGTGGCATAACTTCACCACAATGCACTAACATAAGTCCATCACCATGCCTCAGTGTTCTGATTCGAATGCATAGGTGCGACAAGTATCATCCTTTAGCAAACTTCACAATATAAATAAAACACCGCGACATATAACTGATTTAACACCGCAACATAAAAAGTGAAACTTGTGCTTTCTGTTTCAAAAAACTCGCGGTGTTTTAGCACATAATGCCTAGGCTTTATGTTCTTTAGATCGACTTTACCGATTTTGCTCTGTAAGTCCAATTTGGCCATATTATTTCGATCAAAATCCAAATTTACTTATTCATTAGTATCTTCATGCATAAGGTACAACTTTTAACCGAGTTTCAAGCTTCTAATTTCACCATAGGATTTAAATCTAAAATTTTCCTCCTTCAACTCTAGGAGATAAAGAATGGGATTTATCTTTTGGAATCTCTCTGTCTTTTCCATCGATTGATACCTTCACTTTCAAAATCCAATGCCAACGAATGAAGTTTTCATCCTTATTTAAGATTTCTGCGTTAAATCCAAAATTCTACAATTTTATAAGGTTCGAATAAATTTCTTACCTTCAAGCTCTTCAATTTCTAGCATAAAATTCAGAATTTCTAGCTAAGTTCCTAAATTTTGAATCTGATATGAATACCCATATCAATAAAAGGTTAATGAAATCAAGTTAACAATTTCAGCAATCACTCTTAAACTTAACTTCTTGTAACTCCAATCATCACTGTGACAGCCCGAAACCCGATCCCGATTGGGATCCGAGACCCAAGCCATCACTCCAGACATTTTAAAACATGACATATTTTTTTTTTAACTTTACTTTTAAACTTTAACAGAATTCAGAAACAAGAGACAAGAAATCAGTAGACGTATTAAAAATTTGGACTACAGTGATAGAAGACCGAAGACAATCAAGAGGAACAAAAAAAAAAAAAAAAAAAACCTCTCTGGAATTGAAGACTGGGAGATAATATAGAACCGGGTTACAGAAATAAATAACTGAAGAAGATAGGAAAACAAGAAACATAAATGGACGACTGGGGGGAATAAACAAAATAAAACAGGAACTAAAAGTGGGAAAAACGTAAACTGGAAGACATACTGTGGAAGGCTACAGTAGTCGTGGACATTCGGGAGCCGTAGACATTTAAAAACAACAGGGGCTGTGGACTTTTAAAAATAACAGAGGCAAAACAGTGGACACAGGAGTCCGTGGACGTTTACAATAAAAGACTAAAATAGTGGACGTAGGAGTCCGTGGACGTTTGCACTAAAAGACAAAAACAGTGGACACAGGAGACTGTTGACGTTTACCATAAAAGACTAAAATAATGGACGCAGGAGTCTGTGGACGTTGGCACTAAAAGACAAAAACAGTGGACACAGGAGTCCGTGGACATTTAAAATCAAAGACAGACTTTGGACTTTTAAAATAACAGGCTGACTTACGGCGACGTTATCGTGGACGATAACTTTGGACGATAACACATAGCCGAATAAAAGACAGAAACCGAAGGCAAAATAGACCATTATTTCTAAAGCAGAATGGACGTGGACGACTGTTTTACAGAAGAGAATGACAACTGTTTTACTGGAGGAGTGGACGACTAACACTTAGCCAAATACTTAAAAACTCGAAGGACAGAAACTGAAAGGCATAAAAACAGAAGGCGTGGACGACTATTTTCAAAGGCAACGTGGACGTTTAAAATAACAGGCAGACCTTGGACTTTTAAAATAACAGACAGACTCTCGGCGACGTTATCATGGACGATAACTTTGGACGATAACGCTTAGCCAAATAAAAGACAGAAAACTGAAGGCAAAATAGACAACTAAAACTGGAGGTAGAATGGACGACTGTTTTACATAACAGCATGGACGACTGTTTTACCAAAGACGTGGATGACTGTTCACAGAACAAAATAAACAACTCTTTTACAGACAAAATTGACGATATTTAACAGGGGAGACATTAAAAACAGAAAGCATGAAAATAGAAGGCATAAGAATTACAAATTTCACAAAAACCCGATTCAAAACACAGTTTTAAAACATGCATAAAAACATGACAGAAGTTGGGAAACATGACAGAAGTGCAAGAAACCAGACTGCATGGATAGCTCTAAAGCTCGAGACAATCCATGCACGACCTAAAATAGGAGAACTCCAAGCAGTTCTAGAATAAATCAAAACATGCATTCAACTGTCAATTACAGAGGTTTAAAAACTTGAACACCAAAACCTATACATTACAAAAATCCCAACAGAGTTCCCAACAGGGTTTTAAAACGAAAACACCAAAATCCTAACAGAGTCTCTAGACATGAAATTCACTTTAAAACTTAAACCTCAGGACAGAAATACGTCTGACTGCAGCAACCAAACCCCATGAGCTCAATCAGCCAACCTCCCCAACTCGTCAGCTTGAGGCACAAAGTCCTTATCTGGAGGATCCATACCTACAACAGGGAGTTCAACTATGAGCATAAAGCTCAGTAAGAACATGAAATGCATTGATGCATATGCTGTGCATGAACATTTTCAAATACATGAATATTACATTACATTACATTACGTTTCACTGGACAGGAAGGTATAAGTAGGAGGAAGAGCTGGTGCAACAGGAGTACATGCCACAACAGGACATAACAGGAGTACATGACAGGATGCCAGTCCTCGTCCACACTTAACCATACATTTCATTACAGGTTTTATCTTTCTTAACTTCAAATACGGTGCTGAAAACATTTACATGGTTTTCCAGAAAACGTGTATGCATGAATAGGTATGATGCTTAAACTCAACATATACAGGTGACAGAATAAAAACTACGGGAAACAGAACACAAAGAACACGTTTAACTTAAAGCATAACCTACGACCTAACTACCCGAACCAAAACCTAGTGTCTCCTTGCTGTAGGGCCTTAAGGGCCAACTTATATGTATGAACTTACCTGTTGTCCGAAATGCAGCAAGCTTTGCACGCACGACAACCGTGGTTCGCAAACCTAGAGTACACAAAATCGGACATTAACCTAAACTTCAAAAAAAGAACTAACGTTTAACCTAAACTTTTTAGCTATCGTAGAAGGTTACCTGTAACTGGAGAAAACAGGAGAAAGGAAGTTTTTGGAAATATCGAAGTTGCCTGGAAGAGAGAAAACAGAGAGGAGAAGAAGAAAATGCAAAGTGTTTTACGTAGAGGGGAAGTGAAGGGAAGAAGAAGGTATGGCTTCTTCTACAAGTTTGCCAAGTGTCAATCACCCATTGGCTTCCTCCCACCAACCTTAATTGGCTTCCCATTTTGTCCCTTCATGCATTTCTAACTATTGGTTTTTAACTAAATTACTATTTAGTTCGACGAATCGATTTTACGAATAACCCTTATTCAATTAAACACGTCGACAATTTCATTAAAAATAGTCGTTGCATTAACATCAGAATAACTCCGCTTAATTTTTTGGGGAATAATTACATAAGTAAAATGCCGGGTGTTACATTCCACCCACCTTAACAGAAATTTTGTCCCCAAAATTTGCTTAAGCGAATAGCTCCGGATATTGGGCTCTAATATCTTGTTGTCTTTCCCATGTGGCTTCCTCCACATTATGATTGCGCCACAAAACTTTCACCAATGGGACTACCTTGTTGCACAACACCTTGAGTGAAGTATCCAATATCTGTATAGGCCTTTCTTCATATGTCAGCGTCGGCATTATATCAAAGTCCACCTGTTTCACAATCTGAGTTGGATCTCGAACACACTTTCTCAGCATCGAAACATGAAAGACGTTGTGAACTCCATCCATAGACGCTGGCAACTGAAGTCTGTAAGCCATGCTTCCCACACGCTTCAAAATGGGAAAATGGCCAATAAACCTCGGGCTGAGCTTCCCTTTCTTACCGAATCTCATTACGCCCTTGAAAGGTGACACTTTCAAGAATACTTCATCGCCCTCAACAAACTCTAAGTCCCTTCTCCTATGGTCAGCGTAACTCTTTTGTCGACTCTGAGCAATTTTTATTCGTTGTTTGATAGCAGCAATCACCTCGGACATCTGCTGTAGAAACTCAGGGCCGATAAGCTTGGCTTCTCTGACTTCATCCCAACACAATGGGGATCTACACTACCTGCCGTAAAGAGCTTCATAAGGAGCCATGCCAATTGTAGCCTGATAGCTATTGTTGTAGGCGAACTCCACAAACGGCAAATATCTACTCCAAGGAGCATGAAATTCCAGCACACACGACCTTAACAAATACTCCAGTATCTGGATCGTTCTCTCGGATTGTCTGTCAGTTTGTGGATGAAATGCAGCGCTGAAATTTAACTTGGTACCCAAGGAGTTCTGCAAATTTTTCCAAAACCTTGAAGTTAATCTGGGATCCCTGTCTGAGACGATCGATACAAGAATGCCATGTAGCTTAATAATCTCATTAATATACAGCTCTGCGTACTGATCCATGGAATACGTCGTCTTTACAGGTAGAAAATAGGCCGACTCGTCAATCTGTCCACTATGACCCAAATGCTATTATGGCCATTTGCTGTCCTTGGAAGGCCGACAACAAAATCCATCGTTATGTTCTCCCACTTCCATTCGGGAATCGAAAGAGGCTGAAGTGTTCCACTTGGTCGTTGATGTTCAGCTTTGACTTGTTGACATATTCGGCCATATACTTGGCCACTTCATTCTTCATATTCGGACACCAGAAGTTAAGTTTCAAGTCCTGATACATCTTCGTGCTTCCAAGATGCACAGAAAAAGAAGACGAGTGGGCTTCCGATAGAATGTCCCTTCGCAGCTCTTCGTCTCTCGGAACATACCACCTATCTTTGAACTTCATAATACCATCTCCCGAATAACTGAAATTGGAAGAGGCCATAGGTAACTTGCTTACTATATCAGCCATCTCTTTTGAATTGGTTTTCTGGGCTTCTTTAATTCGCTCCAGGACGGTGGGCCGTAGTGTCAAGTCTGCTAGTATGGCCGATAGCCCAGAAACTATCTCCATATCGAACTTCTGTATCTTTGTCCTTAAAGGCGTTGATACGGCCGACACAACTGGTTGTATAGTAGCTGGCATCCTGCTCAGTGCATCGGCTACCACATTAGCTTTACCAGGATGATATTTAATCTCGATATCGTAATCTTTCACAAATTCTAGCCACCGTCTTTGTCTCATGTTCAGCTCTTTCTGGGTAAATATGTACTTCAGGCTCTTGTGATCAGAAAACACCTCACATGATTGCCCGTACAAGTGGTGTCTCCATACTTTCAGCGCAAACACAATCGCCGCTAACTCGAGGTCATGTGTAGGGTAGTTTTGCTCATGACTCTTCAATTGTCTAGATGCATATGCCACTACTTTCCCTTCTTGCATTAACACACATCCCAAGCTGACCTTGGACGCATCACAGTATACTCTGAATTTGTCATCTTCAACAGGCAATACTAACAGAGGAGCAGTGGTCAACTTCTGCTTAAGTGATTGAAAACTCACCTCACATGCTTCAGACCACTTAAACTTAATGTCTTTCCTCGTTAAGCTGGTCATAGGCTTTGCTATTACCGAAAATCCTTTGATAAACTTTCTGTAATAACCAGCTAACCCGATAAAGCTCCGTACCTTACTGGCATTCATCGACCTCGGCCATTCTTTCACAGCCTGAATCTTGGCCGGATCCACCGAAACTCCTTCTGCAGACACCACGTGGTCTAGGAAATTGATCATGCTCAACCAGAATTCACATTTTGACAGTTTGGCGTATAATTGGTATTGTTTCAGAGTTGATAGCACAATTGCCAAGTGCTTCTCGTGCTCGGCCTCACTCCTGGAATAAACTAGGATGTCTTCGATGAAGACGATTACAAATTTATCCAAGAAATCCTGAAATATTCTGTTCATCAAGTCCATAAATGCTGCCAGGGCATTAGTTAACCCGAACAACATCACTAAGAACTCATAGTGCTCGTATCGGGTCCTGAAGGCGGTCTTTGGAATATCATTAGCCCTGACCTTCAACTGGTAATAACCGGAGCGCAAATCGATCTTCGAGAATACCCGAGCCCCTTGTAGTTGGTCAAATAAATCGTCGATCCTCGGTAACGAGTACTTATTCTTGATAGTCAACTTGTTTAGCTTACAGTAGTCAATACATATACGTAGGGACCCATCCTTCTTTTTAACAAATAAGATGGGAGCACCCCACGGAGAGAAACTAGGGCGCACAAAGCCCTTGTCCACCAATTCCTTTAGCTGAGCCTTCAACTCCCTCAGCTCTATTGGCGCCATACAGTATGGATTCTTCGATACCGGTTCAGCACCAGGATATATATCAATCTCAAATTCGATTTCACGATCAGGTGGCTATCCCGGTAAGTCATCTAAGAAAACCTCTGAGAAGTCTTGTACCACCGGAATACTTTGAAGTTCCACCTCACCTTGCCTTTGAACATCTACTACGTGGGCAAGAAATCTGGCGCATCCTGACCTCATCAGCTATTGAGCTTTTAATGAAGATATAACAGACATACGGTGTTTCTTTGGTATTGCCTGATAGGAGAACTCTACCTCATTTTGGGCGCTTAAAGGACACGAGCCCGGACCTGCAGTTGATGGTGGCGTGATGTTGAAACAGCCAGTCCATCCCCAGAATTACTTCGTATCCTTTCATACCGATGATGATAAGATTGGCATACAACTTCTAGTCTCCAACTGACAATATATCACCCTGCACTGCCTGCTCGGAGTGCATAAACTCTCCGGATGGTAGCATAACACTGTAGGGTTGATCTGACGGCACTATACGTAAGTTCTCTCTTCCCACAAAGTCTATTGCCACAAACGAATGTGTGGCCCCTGTGTCCAACAAAATATGAGCAGGTGCATCACAAATCAATATTGTACCTGTGATCGCCGTGTGCTGTGTGTCATCATCTTCCTCTATCATAGCAAACACTCTTGGAACGGCACGATTCGGCCTCGTGTCAGGCACCGGACAATCCCGGACTTGGTGGCCCTCCTTGTCACATCGAAAGCATCGGCCAGTAAAGAGTCTACACTCCCCCGTATGATTTCTCTGGTAACGTGGGCATACAAGAAGCTGAGGAGCTACCATAGGTCTTTTCCCTTTGTTCTGATAAATGGCAACTTCATTAGGTCTCTTAATACCTCTGTTCTGTTGCTGTTGTGGTTGCCCAAACTGACCCCTTTGTTGTTGTTGCTGTAGAGGGGCATCACGCAAGATTCTCTTTGATGTATCTCTATATCTCTGAGACTTCACCTCTAAGGCTTCCAACTGATAAGCCTTGGCCACTACCTTCGTATAGGGGGCCTCGTCAAATCCCCCGTAAGAGGTCTAGCTTCAAACCCTGAACAAATTGGTGCACTTTGTTTTCGTTAGTGGCCACCAAATGAGGTGTATAGCGGGATAGCGACTCGAAACTCTGAACATACTCGGCCACTGAACCAAATTGCCAGAGTCGAGCAAACTCGATCATCTTCTCCTTCCTCACGCTTCGATCAAAGTATTTCTCATAGAAAATTCTTTTGAATCCTTCCCAGCTCAATGCCACGGTAGTAGACTGCACCGTGTCCCACCAGAATCCAACATTTTTGGTGAGATAGAACGAGGCACATATCACTTTCTTGTTCTCCTCAACTTTGGCATAGTTGAACATTTTCTTTATCGCCCAGATCCATTCCTCGGCATGAGTAGGATCTGTTGATAATCCATGGAAAACAGGCAGCTGAAGTCGCCAGAATCTCTCTCCACTAGAGTCACGTGAAGCGTTTGCATGGTTGTTCCCATTATCGGCCATCATGCGTTCCATCATACGTGACTGAATGCCGACCAGCTCGGTTAAACAATCGAGGGCGTCGCCTCTGTCATTTGCATCACCTTGATTCCCTCTCACCATTCTAGAAAGTCCTATACATATTAACGAACTCAACTTAATAAACAGAACGTGTACATAAACTTAAACACTTACAGTTGGTGAAGCGATCTCACGTGGCAAATTGCGCAGTCAGATAGTTTACAGAATCGCTTTTAAAATCTGATTTCGCTCTGATACAATAACTGTGACAGCCCGAAACCCGGTCCCGATCGGGATCCGAGAGCCAAGCCATCACTCCGGACATTTTAAAGCATGACATATTTTTTTTTGAACTTTACTTTTAAACATTAACAGAATTCAGAAACAAGATACAAGAAATCAATAGACGTATTAAAAATTTGGACTACAGTGATAGAAGACCGAAGACAACCAGGAGGAACAAAAAAAAAAAAAAAAAAACCTCTCTAGAATTGAAGACTGGGAGATAATATAGAACCGGGTTACAGAAATAAATAACCGAAGAAGATAGGAAAACAGGAAACATAAATGGACGACTGGGGGGAATAAACAGAATAAAACAGGAACTAAAAGTGGGAAAAACATAAACTGGAAGACATACTGTGGAAGGCTACAGTAGTCGTGGACATTTAAAAACAACAGGGGCTGTGGACTTTTAAAAATAACAGAGGCAAAACAGTGGACACAGGAGTCCGTGGATGTTTACAATAAAAGACTAAAATAGTGAACGTAGGAGTCCGTGGACGTTTGCACTAAAATACAAAAACAGTGGACACAAGAGTCCGTGGACGTTTACCATAAAAGACTAAAATAATGGACGCAGGAGTCTGTGGACGTTTGCACTAAAAGACAAAAATAGTGGACACAGGAGTCCGTGGACGTTTAAAATTAGAGACAGACTTTGGACTTTTAAAATAACAGGCTGACTTACGGTGACGTTATCGTGGACGATAACTTGGGACGATAACACATAGCCGAATAAAAGACAGAAACCGAAGGCAAAATAGACCATTATTTTGAAGGCAGAACGGACGTGGACGACTGTTTTACAGAAGAGAATGACAACTGTTTTACTGGAGGCGTGGACGACTAACACTTAGCCAAATACTTAAAAACTCGAAGGACAGAAACTGAAAGGCATAAAAACAGAAGGCGTGGACGACTATTTTCAAAGGCAACGTGGACGTTTAAAATAACAGGCAGACATTGGACTTTTAAAATAACAGACAGACTCTCGGCGACGTTATCATGGATGATAACTTTGGACGATAACGCTTAGCCAAATAAAAGACAGAAAACCGAAGGCAAAATAGACAACCAAAACTGGAGGTAGAATGGACGACTGTTTTACATAACAGCATGGACGACTGTTTTACCAAAGACGTGGACGACTGTTCACAGAACAAAATAAACAACTCTTTTACAGACAAAATGGACGATATTTAACAAGGAGACATTAAAAACAGAAAGCATGAAAACAGAAGGCATAAGAATTACAAATTTCACAAAAACCCGATTCAAAAAACAGTTTTAAAACATGCATAAAAACATGACAGAAGTTGAAAAACATGACAGAAGTGCAAGAAACCAGATTGCATGGATAGCTCTAAAGCTCGAGACAATCCATGCACGACCTAAAATAGGAGAACTCCAAGCAGTTCCAGAATAAATCAAAACATGCATTCAACTGTCAATTACAGAGGTTTAAAAACTTGAACACCAAAACCTATACATTACAAAAATTCCAACAGAGTTCCCAATAGGGTTTTAAAACGAAAACACCAAAATCCTAACAGAGTCTCCAGACATGAAATTCACTTTAAAACTTAAACCTCAGGACAGAAATACGTCTGACTGCAGCAACCAAACCCCATGAGCTCAATTCGCCAACCTCCCCAACTCGTCAGCTTGAGGCACAAAGTCCTCATCTGGAGGATCCATACCTACAACAGGGAGTTCAACTATGAGCATAAAGCTCAGTAAGAACATGAAATGCATTGATGCATATGCTGTGCATGAACATTTTCAAATACATGAATATTACATTACATTACATTACGTTTCACTGGACAGGAAGATATAAGTGGGAGGAAGAGCTGGCGCAACAGGAGTACATGCCACAACAGGACATAACAGGAGTACATGACAGGATGCTAGTCCTCGTCCACACTTAACCATACATTTCATTACAGGTTTTATCTTTCTTAACTTCAAATCCGGTGCTGAAAACATTTACATGGTTTTCCAGAAAACGTGTATGCATGAACAGGTATGATGTTTAAACTCAACATATACAGGTGACAGAATAAAAACTACGGGAAACAGAACACAAAGAACACGTTTAACTTAAAGCATAACCTACGACCTAACTACCCGAACCAAAACCTAGTGTCTCCTTGCTGTAGGGCCTTAGAGGCCAACTTATATGCATGAACTTACTTGTTGTCCGAAATGCAGCAAGATTTGCACGCACGACAACCGTGGTTCGCGAACCTAAAGTACGCAAAATCGAACATTAACCTAAACTTCAAAAAAAGAACTAACGTTTAACCTAAACTCTTTAACTATCGTAGAAGGTTACCTGTAACTGGAGGAAACAGGAGAAAGGAAGTTTTTGGAAATATCGAAGTCGCCTGGAAGAGAGAAAACAGAGAGGAGAAAAAGAAAATGCAAAGTATTTTACGTAGAGGGGAAGTGAAGGGAAGAAGAAGGTATGGCTTCTTCCACAAGTTTGCCAAGTGTCAATCACCCATTGGCTTCCTCCCACTAACCTTAATTGGCTTCCCATTTTGTCCCTCCATGCATTTCTAACTATTGGTTTTTAACTAAATTACTATTTAGTTCGACGAATCGATTTTACGAATCACCCTTATTCAATTAAACACGTCAAAAATTTCATTAAAAATAGTCGTTGCATTAACATCAGAATAACTCCACTTAATTGTTCGGGGAATAATTACATAAGTAAAATGCCGGGTTGTTACAATCACCCTTACTCATTGAAAGTATCATACTTGAGTGATTTTGTAAAAATATTAGCAACTTGATCATCAGTCTTCAATACTTTACTTATACTTTATTCTTCATAATGCAAGCACAATGGAAATGATACCTTATATCTTGTGTTTGTTCTATCATGAAAAATAAGATTATTTGACAATGCAATAGCTGATTTTTTTATCAATAAAGATTCAGTAGTTTCTTATTGTGGCAGTTGTAACTCACTCAATAGTCTTATCAATATAGTATTGTCACACACAAGATGTAGCAGTATCATATTCCACTTTACACACTTTACAAGTATATGGTGTCACAATTTTTTGTTTCTTCGATCTCTAAGAAAAACCGTAATACCCTTGTAGAAAAAAAACTTGTTGTGTTTTTTTGGTTGTCTATATCTCCACCACAATCGCTATCGCTATACTCCCACAAGCCTAATTTTATTAGAAAATGAATAAAGCAAGCCATGGTCAATTTTACCTTTGATATATCGAAGAATCCACTCTCCAGCTTGAGATATTTCATGGTTGATGACTACATAAATCTACTAACAAGCTCAACTCAAAAAAAATATGTGGCCTTCTACTAGTTAAATATCTCAAACTTCTAATAAGACTCTTGAAAGTTGTAAAATCAACTTTCTCTCATTATCATTCTTTGATAATTTCACTCCACATTCCTTGAAAGTATTCATGGAATGCCAATTTTCCATCATGAACTTTTTGAGAATCTTTGTAGCAAAACCTTCTTGAGATATGAAATTTTCATTATCTCTTTGATTGATCTTCATTCCAAGATAACTAGACATTAGACTAATATCTGTCATCTCAAACTCTTTGATCATTGCTTGTTTGAATTCTTCTTGATTATTCCCAATGAAAATCAAATCATCAACATATAAGAAAACAAATAAGATATCTCCATTTTTATTTAATTAACACAAAGAGCATGTTCATATGAGAATTTGATAAAACTATTTTTCAAGAAATACTTGCTAATATGACTTTTCTTCAACTTTAATACTTTGTCTTCATAGTCTTTGATAACATATCCTTGATGTTGTTCTATGTAGACCCCTTCTTCAAGAACTCTATTTAAGAATGCCGATTTGACATTCATTTAATATATTTTTCAATTCTTTTGAGCTGTGAGTGAAATAATGAGACGATTAGTCTCCAAACGAGTAACAAGAGCAAATAATTCACTATAGTCAATACCTTGATATTTTCTTTAGCCCCTAATTTGGTTTTGTATTTTTCACTTTTCTCTTTTTGTTCTTCTTTCTTTGAATGCCTACTTCACAACAATTGGATTTTGACCTTCTAGAGTGATCATTAGTTATCATGTCTCATTCTTCTCAATTGATGCAATCTTCTCAACTATAACTATTCTCTACTTTTCATCTTTCATTTTTGCTTCAAATGTTAAAAGGTCATGGTCGACAAAGTTACAAAAAGAAGTTAGATCTTCACTTAAATTATTTCTTACCTCATAAAAATCTTGAAGACTTCTCGTAAAAGGCTCGTTTTCACTTGAACTTCTACTCGAAGAAGATGAACAAATTGTATTTCATGTTGTTGGTAACCTTGGAGGTGTCTTGAGTTCTTGAGCATCTTTACTGTGATCCTCCTCATCAAAGATGGGAAAGAAGCTATGGATGAACAAAGTGTATTTCATGTTGTTGGTAACCTTGGAGGTGTCTTGAGCTCTGAGCATCTTTACTGTGATCCTCCTCATCAAAGATGGGAAAGAAGCTATATCTCTCATTGTCTTCACTACTCCAATCTCAAGAATCTTCTTCATTGAACTCAACGTCTCTACTAATATTTCTCTTTTCAAGACTTGGATTGTAGAGTTTGTAGCCTTTGGAATGTTGATCATAACCTATAGAGTTGTACTTCGTACTTTTATCATCAAACTATGAGCTCGTTTGACTAGGGACATGCACATAGTCGATGCTTCCTAAAACTCTCAAATGAGAAGTACTTGGTTTTTTTTCCCTCTATGTTTGTTGAGGCTTTTTCTTCAACAATCTTCTCGTCTATCACTTATTAGATAAATATACTACATAATCAACAACTTCTACGCATAAATTTTTTACATGTTCTTCATTTTTAGCAAACTTCATGCCATATTGAAAATGATTCGATTATTTCTTTCGACTCTACCATTTTTTTGAGGAGATCTTCGAACAGTCAAGAATCATCAGATGTCATTTGCTTAATTCATTTGGATTATGACATTTGGTGCTTTGATACTCCTTTGAAGGATTTCTCCAATAGGAAACAACTTCCTTAAACTATGACAAATACAATTTATAGGATTCTTAGATACATGTATAACACAATACATGAACCATCTAATAAATGAACTATGATGGTTTAAGTTGTGATTAACTATAATAATCACAATTAGAATAATTAAATATGATTAGGAAGAATATGAAATATTTTACATGTTAAAAGTGAACAATTTCATTAGAGCATGTGTGAGTGTAAAGTCTTTAACAATTGTTGTGGTAATTGAATTACTCTGAAATTTTACAGTGTCAAAGTAGACACGTAAATGAAGAAAATTGCTTTACATTGAAAAGATTTTTGTATATGTAACAAAAGTTATGGAAGTTTGAAATTGGATATGCTGAATTTTATTTTAAACTGCATTATTTTTGAAAATTTGGAGAAAGTTGTTGAAACAAATGTTTCTAACACTTTGAAGAATGTGACCATGTAATAAAATAAAAGACCAAATGAAATAGTGTCATGTGTCACTTAAGGATTAGTGACTAATTATGTGATTAAAGTGTAATTAGAAAGTAATTAAGGTTAACTAATCATGATTAATTAAATTATCTTAGTTATTAGCTTAAGGTAATCAAGATTAATTAATTAAGGTAACCACGATTAAAACATAATTAATTTGATAAATTGGTGATAAACTAGATGTGCAAGAGCATATTAGTCATTTCACATGGATTTACAATGGCAAAATAGTAATCCTCCTTGGAATTTATCTTAAAGTTATTACTCTGCTACTAAGGATAAGTAGAAGCTTGAGTAGGTGCCATCTAGATATGTTCTTGGCTAAAGAGAAAAAGTGAGAGAAGAGAGAAGAAACAGATAAGGAAAAAATGAAGAAAGAGAGAGAATAGAGAGAAAAATTGAAAGTTGAAGGAAAAGGAGTAAGAGTTGATCATTGATCCTTCAAGAAGAATTGTTCTTTTCACCAAGAGGAATCTTTTGAGATAAAAATCAATGTGTGAAAGTGAATGAATAGAGACATAAAGGAGGTGAGAAAAATGAGTGAAACGACTCTTGAGATCGAGCATTTAGGGTTCAAGAAGGTTGCCCGCACAATAACATAAGTGCAGAAATTTACCTAGCTCAAACACTATGATGACCCAATTTAAAATTAACTATACTAATCACAATTAGAATAATTAAATGTGATTAGAAGTGTATAAAACACTTCCTATGATAAAAGTAAAAATTACTTATTAGAACATGTGAGAATGTAAATTCAATAATAAATGCTATGTTGGTCAAATAATTTTTAAAATTTACAATATTAAAATAGACACAGAAAGAAAGATAATGGTTTTTGAATGAAAGGATTTGAATTTATGAAATAAGAGTTATTTAATTTGAAGTTAGTTGATATATATTTACTTTAAAACTGCGTTATTTTGATAAATCACTCTAAATTGTATTTTAGAGCGAGAATTTGGAGAAAGTTGTCAAACAATAAATGTTCTCAACATCTTAAAGTATGTGGTCATGTAATAAACTGGACAACCAATGTAACACCTGGCATTTAATTGCCATGTAATCATTTTCCTGAATCGTATGAGTGGGATCAATATTATTTTAATACAATGAATGTTTTGGTTGAATTGTTGGAATAATTAGTGAAGAACTAAACTAATGTGGAACCAAAACAAATCAATTAACAAGTTGGTTAGAATCAAAAGGAGGGGCTGTTTAGGTAAGAATTGTGGTTGGCGGGATGGAGCCAATATGTCATCGACACTTGGCAACTTACTGAACAAGACATACTCCACCTCCTACGTGAAACCCACTTCACTCTTTCCTCTGCTCTTTCCATTCTCTTCTCGGCATTCTCTCTTCCAAGCGACGGTGCCAAGTCTCCAAAACCATGTTTCTCCTACTTACTTCTGTTTTCTTCAGCAAAAGGTAAACATCTACTAATGCTAACAAATTTGGACAAGTAAAAGTATGAGTTTGCTGAAGTTTTAGGTTAAGTTATTTTGGGAGAAAACTCTCGGTTTTTGTATGGAAACACATTCGTTGTTTTCTACAAGTCTGAATGGGGTTAACTGCATAATCTTCCAAGTTATTAGTTAACATTTGCAGCCTTATTTATTTCTCCACGTGCATGTTACAGATCTGTGCATTTTCGAGACTTTCCAGCTAACTGCATCACGGATAACAGGTAAGTTCATAACCGTAGGTTGGCCTTAAGGCCCTACATCACGGAGGTACTAGGTGTTTCATTTCTGTCGGTTGTTTTGGGTAGAAACGTTACAGCTTATGTTCTGAGTTGTCTGTGTTCTGCTTCACAGTATGTTCTGTTATTTCTGTCGTCTGCTATTGTAAGTTCAGGCACTGAGAATGTTCATGCATACACGTTTTCATCGAAAGTTCATGCAAAATCGATTTCTGTACACTGTTTGAAACTAAACAAGATAAAATTTGACTGAAATGTATCGGTTAAGTGTGGGACAGGGACTGACCCCCAGATCTGTTTCTGTACTGTACCGTATAACTGTTTGTGCCTGATAATGCACCCACTATTCGCCAGTTCCCTTATAAGCCCAACTTATACCCATCTGCCATTGAAACGTAATGTTCTGTACTGTCACTGTATTTCTGAAAGTTCATGCATAGCATATGCATCACTGCATTGTTTTATATGTTCTTACTGAGTTTTAGACTCATAGGTGAACTCCCTGATGTAGGTACTGAACCCGAAAATGAGGACTTTGTGCCTCAGTCTGATGAATAGGTGGCTGGTGGTTCGAGCTCTCGAGTTGGTTGTGGCTGTCAGACAAATTCCCGACTGAGAGAGTGAAATTCTAAACTATGTTCTGTTTATGTATTTAAAACTTCTGTGTTGGAAATTCTGCAAATATATGTTAGGTTCTGTACTGATCCTCAGATTTTAAAACAATGCACAGATTTTGATGTCTAAGTTTCAAAAACTACTGTATTTGACAGTTGAATTCATGTTCTGAATGTTCTGAAATTGTTTGGGGATATTTTCTGTTAGTTTGTGCATGGATGACTTATGGTTTTGGAACTATCCATGCAGTCTGTTTTCTTTGAATCTTTCAATTGTAAAGTATGTTCTACAACCTTGTTTAGAATTGGGTATTAAAGGTCTGCAACTTCCATGCCTTCTGTTTGTGCTGTATTAGACAGTTGAATTATGTTCTGAAGTATTCTGAAATGGTTTGGAATATTTTCTGTTAGTCTATGCATGGATGGTCTCTGGTTTTTGAGCTATCTATGCAGTGTGATTATTCTTAAGTTTCTGTTATGCCTTCTGTGTGCTCGAGAACCATGTTTTGAAGTGGTTTGAGAATCTGAGACGTTTATGTCTTCTGTTTTTATGCTCTCTGTCTGTGTGTCATCCTGTCAAAAGTTGTAAATTTTGCCTCTGAAACTATGTCTACGATTGATACTGTTCACATTTGTCTTATTCCCATCTACCGCCAGACAGTGGTTCTGCCATAGGTTTTTCTTCTGCCGATTACGTTTAACGCCTGTATCTTTCGGCTGACGTCATCCCCTCATCCGATTCCATTTGCTGCCTATGTCTTCCGCCTGACGTCATCCATCTTCCGGCTGACGTCATCACCTCATCCGATTTCATCTGCTGCCTGTATCTTCCAGCTGACGTCATCCCCTCATCCGATTTCATTTGCTGCCTACGTCTTCCGTCTGACGTTATCCATCTTCCGGCTGATGTCATCACCTCATCCGATTTCATCTGTTGCCTGTATCTTCCGACTGACGTCATCTCTGCTTCTACCTTCAAAACTACATCATCCGATAGATTTCTTCCGCCAGTCTTCTGCCTATGTCTTCCGCCTTTATTTCTTGTTTTCTGCTGCCATTTATAACTGTTATTCAGATTCTTTTTACATTCCTTCCTGCACTCTTCAGATTTCTCCTTACCCGATATTCTAAATGTCCAAAGTTTAGTTTACATCTGTCTCCCTGTTTTCTTCAGTCTGTTATTTCCTGTGGTCCAAAACTGTCACGAGTATTCTGATATCCATCTGTTGTGTATCCTGCAGTCTGGTTTTAACTATTTTCTTTCCCGTTATGATTTCTACTCCAGAGAACACTCTCTCTGTCAATGTTTTAAAAGTATAATGTTAAAAAAATAAATAAATAAATAACAGTCCCATTTTCTGTAAAATGTCTGGAGTGATGGCTCCACGGACCCCGATCGGGTTGGGGCTGTCACAAACAATGAGGTGTTGCCACATGTTACACAAGGATTAGTGACTAATCATATCATTAAGTTGTAATTAAGAGGTAATAAAGATTAATTAATCATGGTTAATTATGTTAATCTTGGTAACTAGCTTAGAACTAATATAAATTAATTAATTTAAGCTAAGCATGGTTAAGAGATAATAACAATGATATTTTTGTAAATATGTATAAATTCAAGGATAAAATAATAATTTAGAATGGATAAAAAAGATATAATTGTAAATTACTATTTATAATATAATAATAATTAAATATAATAATATAATATAGGGAAAAGTACCATTTAGACCCCAACGTATGGGGTCAGTGACCATTTGGTACCTAACGTTTATTTTGTACCCAATCAGACCCTATCGTATAAAACGTTTACCATTTAAACCCTCCCGTTAATCTTACCGTTAAATTTAACATGTGATTTGCACGTGACCTTTAAAATACCTTAACTACCCCTCCCTCCCTCCCTCCTGCCCTCCGATTCTGATTCAACGGCGAAGGAAAATTCAGAATCAGAGATCCTGAAACTCGGTTTCGGATTCTCTCTCAGGCCGTAGCAGAGATCCTCTTCCTCCGCCTCACCTCCGGAGGAAGACAGAGAAAGCGGCGGCGAAGAAGCCGACTCCCCCTCTTAGCCTCTTCGCCTCTTCCCCGAGCTGGAGGATGCAAAAATGGCGATTCCACTGGCTCAGAAGATAAAGGTACAAAATTCATCATATGGGACCTCATGTGACCTCCCAGCGCTCTGCCATTGGAGAAGCTTCGAAAGCAGAGCTTGCACTTGTGCTTCTCCATCTCCAGACGAAAACGAAGACCCCTTCTTTCTCTCTCTCTCTCTCTCTCTCTAAAAGCTCTGCTAGAGAAAGAGTGTAAACTGGAAAGGAGAGTAGGTGACAAGCATTCCTCTTGTGTTTCTGGGAAAGTCTGTACTTTGCAGCATCGTAGGAGTAAAACTAGATAGAGTGCCATGTAATCGTTTACGTTGATTCTGGTCAAGTGTTGGAGTAAATTCTGGACTTTTCATGCGGTCTAAACGAGAAAAATGTTAATAATTCGTTGGATCTGTTTTGGCGGATACTTCTTGATTCCTTTTGCCCCTTCACTAATGCTTTGTTATCATTCTGTTTATTGATATTAGACATATTGTGATGAAGAATCCAGTAGTTCATCAAGTTTTCTTGCGTAAATGGTTTTACTTGGGCTTGTATTCTGTAGTTCTAGATTAGACCACGGAACTTACTTGATCTAATATCTATCCTCTACTTTTTGTCATCCCAAACTCTGCTGCTCTACTCTTTCACCCTTCTAAGACCGACGTTTATCATTTCTTAATTCCTAGATAGTGAAGCTAACTAGCTGATTTTCTTGTCTTTCGTGTTTTAGGTAGGAAGCAAGTGCAGAAGATTGTGAAAGAAGGATTAAAAGATCAACCTCATTCATCATCTCTGGATGACGGTAAACTGGAAAGGAGAGTAGGTGATCGTTAGAGCGAGAAACAAGAATTTGCAGAGAGAGAGAGAGAGAGAGAGAGAGAGTCAGAAGTGGGCGGGAGGGAGGAGGGAGGGAAAGAAAGAGGGAGGCAGGGGTATTTAAGGAATTTTAGAGGTCACGTGCGAGTCACATGTTAAATTTAACGGTCAGATTAACGGGAGGGTTTGAATGGTAAACGTTTTATACGATAGGGTCTGATTGGGTACAAAACAAACGTTAGGTACCAAATGGTCACTGACCCCATACGTTGGGGTCTAAATGGTACTTTTCCCTATAATATAAATGAAATGTACATCTCATTTTGCTTGGGGAAGTGACGAGAAGAGGGAGGAGAGAGAAAAAAAGAAGGAAATGCAAAAATCTAACGATTCGTATGGTTTTGATGAAAACCTCCAACACAGAAAGTGTTCTTGGCATCGAGAGGAACATTTTCGTATAACGATCTCAAAGCAAAATTAACATTTTAAGTAAGTTATTCTTTACCCTATCGATTTATGAATATATATGAAAAATTCAATAAATTCTCTATAAATTGTAAATTAATTGGTATAAAAGTGTTCATGATAGTTTTATTGATATATTATGATAATTGAAATAATTAAAAATAGACAATTGATTAGAGACATGAAAATTGTCTAATTTGATTTATAAAATGTTAAGTTTATAACAGTTGAAATAATGAGAATATATTTATTTGATGATATTAAATCTTTATTAAAAAAGTCATTGGGTTTGACTTTGATTTGGAATGAAAATATAATAGAATCATTGAGAAAATGGAAACTTGCTTTGAAATAAAGTGAAATTTGATTATGAATTTTTGAAAACAAAAAATTGGGTTCTGGAGCGAATGCCCGCTATTGAAAAATAGGCATCCAAGACAATAGAAATGCTAGCGGCCGCAATGAAAATGCAGACAATTGAGCTTTGAAAACTTGCATTAGTTTCTGGTGATACGAGCACACAGATAGTAACAGAAACAAATAAAAATAACAAAGTAATATCTAAATAAAAATATTTATATAAATTATGTAATATCATATAAGTTGCAGAGTAGGTGCTCGTAAAGAGTTTAAAATATGATTTTAAATTATTAAATTGTCTAGTTTTCACAAGTTTTGGGACATCATAGTTGTGTGTCTAGATAGTTGCATAATCATTATTTATGCATCATTTTGCTTGTCATATAAAGAAGATTTGCAAGTTCATTTCACATGCATTATTAGTACGTATTATTATGCATTCAATTTATTCATAGTGAAGATGTTTAAATCATGCATCATGTAATTATTTATATTTATAAAATGATATTACTGGAGATATGATTGATCACATTCAAACCCAATTTATATTTCACCGGCTTTGTACTGTGTGACATGTGTAAAGTTAGAAAATAGAAGAAGAGTGACTGTGAGTCCCCTTTAGGTTAGAAATCTCTAGCTCTTCGGAGGTATATTGTGACGTGTAAGTGATACTAAGAAATAGTCAAAAGGATGTACGTATGTGTGAGACTTTACACATTGAAATTATTGATCATGCATATTGACATTCACATTATATGTTGATATGAATTATGCATATTGATATTCACATAACATGTTAATATGATACTTGATAAACATGAGATGAAGTAAATAATATGGTGTATACACTCACTCGCATTAATTACATTATCATGACATAAGTGATGTGTGAGACTTTTATTTCATACTCATTACATTTAGTTGAGTATAAAATTGAGAAATGAGTGAGTCATGCATCTAGGGAATGATTTAAATTGTCATGTGTCTAGACATATTTATATATACATTGATTAATTTCTGCACATAGAGAAATATGATAAACATAAATTGAATTAGATAATAATTATAAATGTCTAGTGAATTTTATAAATAAAGTATACGATAGACATTAATTAAATATGTCTAGTGAGTTCATAAGAATATAGAATTAGAAATTCATCATAGATATAAAATAGATATCAAATAAATATGTCTAAATAAATACAATAAAATATAAACCATGAGATGAGTGTGTGAAACTTAATTAGACATTAAATAGAAATGTCTAGATAGACTTCATTAAATATAAACCATGAAATAAAAAGGAATTTAATACACTATAGTTATCTAAGTCATATGTCTAGTCATTCACATATATGCTTAATACACTTCTTACATAAAGAGTCGTGACATGTAATAAAACATTAATAAGAAATGTTTAGAATTTATTATTAATACTTAAAACATGAGTTGTGTGATTATGAGAGTTAATATGAATATTGATAAATGGAAGTGACGCTTGGAAAAACTAATCATGTAAGGCGATATACGAGATTAGATAATATATATATATATATATATATATATATATATATATATATATATATATATATATATATATATATATATATATATATATATATATATTAAATACTAGACATTAAATAAAATGTCTTATGGATGTGCAAATGAGTATTAATCAACGTACAATTAACTTGTGTGAATGAAGAACAATTATAAGATAAATAATAAATCTTATACTGACTTGAGAAATGAGATAAGAAAAGATCAATAATACATCTTTTTAGTGAACTATTTAAGAAAGATACAACATTGATAATCAAACATTAATATATTTGTTTGTAAATTGTTAGACTAAGGTTTAATTTACTAGACTTTATAAAAGCTCATTATGTGGACCCTCCTCCCTATTCTTAGGTTTGGACTCGGCAGCTCTACAGATAAAAACAAAGGTAAAGTGCAATGGTTTGATGGGCTCAGCACAACATAGGAGTAGAGTTATTTAGCTACTCTTTGTATAAAACTCATGATAGAATGACCCATATATGTAAACTAAGTTTTGGACAAGTCTTGTATGTAATGAAACTTGTATGTGTAATTGTGGTTTGGATTTAATTATTATTGTGGCCCAATAACATATAATTATGTTTATTCTGCTGCATCGATAGTTTATTTAACATTCTCACGTCGGGAATTCCGGTAATCAGGGCACGGGTCCTAACAGACACCCACTGTTTGGGAAAGTTCGTCCGCTCATAGTTAAAAATATGTTTTAAAATATGAATTTAAATTATTTAAGTATCAGGTTTTCATGAGTTTTGGAGCATCAGTAGGGTCTAAACAAATATATGAACATAATTCATGCCTCATTTAGTTTGTCATATAACAACATTTGTATGTTCATATCACATGCATTATTATGTATTTATTATCCATTCAATGTATGATGCATCAAGAAATTATTTATATATGGAAACAATATTACAAGAGGTATGACTAGTAATATCCAAACCCAATATATCTTGTTGGATATGCATTTATAACATGTGTAAAGTCAAAAAATAGAATGTCACGATCCAGAGGTGGGTTTAGACAAAAATTTAATGTCGAACGACTCAATCCTTCCCGATCACCCAGTTCAATTGTAAAACCTGCCAAATTTTTTTAGTTGTAAAATTTGGATAAATTTTTCGCGTAATTTGGAGGGTAAATTTTGAGATTAATTTCGTTAATTTCCAGTAGGAATGGAAATTATAAATGAAATAAATAAATTAAATATAAAATAAATAAAATAAAAGAATTAATAAAAATTTAAAGGATAAGGTTTCTAATAGAAACCTTATTTGTGGCTGTCTCACAGAACAGAGAAAGAGAAGAGGTGAGAGAGAAGGAGAGAAACCGATCGAGGGAGAGAAATTGTCGACGTCCGATCCACCTCCGTTCGTCGGGATCTTAGTGTCAAAACGTTCGTCTCGAAGCGTAGATCAACATTGGCGAAGGGAGTTTTCGAAGGTAATTCCTCTTTCTCCCGATTTTTGCCCGAGAAGCTTCGGGTTTTAGGTTTTGTTAGATCTATGATTTTGAGTCGATTTTCGGTGTTTTTGGTAGGAATCGACTGGATTAGAGTCGAAGAACGTGTTGGAAGAGAATTTCGGCGAAAAACAGGTTAGAAATTTGATTTTTTTCGCCGCGGGTAGGTCGCCGGAGGGTCGTCGGGGCTTCGTCGGCGTTCGGCGGTCGATGGTCAAGTCAACTCGACCGTAGGCTGAGTCAACTCGGGCTCTGGGCCGAGTTGACTCAGGCCCAGGGCCGAGTTGGGCCCGATTGGGTTTGGCCAAGCCCAATCCGAATTCGGGCCAGGTTGGGCCCAGACCCATGGGCTTCTTGAGCCGGGTTTGACATGGGCCCATCGGGCCGTGTTTGACCCAGCCCATCAGGCCGGGTCAACCCAACCATTATTGGCTCGACCCGATCTGATCCGACCCGGACCAAACCGAACCGAATCAGCCCGACCCGAACCAGTTTCGACCTGAACCGATCCGGTCCGGTCAGTCAACGTTGACTTTGACCGTTGACCTTTGACTATTGACTTTGACTTTGACTTTTGTTCAAAAAGTCAACCTTGCCCGTTTTCGCCCCGGTTTGCAATTGATATCGTTTTTGACCCCAATTGGATTTTAACGGGGTTCCTTCCTTGTGTTTGACTCTTAGATTCGGAAGATTTTGCTGAGTTTTAAACCATTCCTTAGGAGCCATGGTTCACCGAGGATAGGAGGACTCGCCATAGAGGTATGAGTTATCATACTTACTACGTATTACTTAGTCTTGCATGTAAGTATACTTATGACTGATTCATACTGCTTACTGGACTTTAAATGCCATGTTTTATACACTTATGCGGACGAGCTGTATTGAGATTTGTCATGAGATTATCATGTTTGGCATGCATTGGTTTTCTTTTGTGCCATTTGGAGTTAGATACTGGAGGTAACCATCTGGCACTTTTAGCTGGGCCCTTATGCTAAGAGTATCAGGGGGTTTTGCCTAGTTGTTGTGGTACTCCCCCACGCTTGTTTGGGAAGGTTTCACCCCCTGCTAATAGGTGAAAGGTTTCACCCCCTGCTAATAGGTGAAAGGTTCACCCCCTGCTAATAGGTGAAGGGTACACCCCCTGCTAATAGGTGAAGGGATTCACCCCATGCGAATAGGTGAAGGGTACACCCCCTGCGAATAGGTGAAGGGTACACCTCCTGCGAATAGGTGAAGGGATTCACCCCCTGCTAATAGGTGAAGGGATTCACCCCCTGCGAATAGGTGAAGAGATTCACCCCCTGCTAATAGGTGAAAGGATTCACCCCCTGCGAATAAGTGAAGGGTTCACCCCCTGCGAATAGGTGAAGGGATTCACCCCCTGCTAATAGGTGAAGGGATTCACCCCCTGCTAATAGGTGAAGGGATCACCCCCTGCGAATAGGTGAAGGGGTACACCCCCTGCTAATAAGTGAAGGGTACACCCCCTGCTAATAGGTGAAGGGTACACCCCCTGCTAATAGGTGAAGGGACTATGAGCTAGGCTAGCCCTATTAGCTGATCTGGCCAGTGTCTAGTCGTCGTTAGCACCAACAATCGTTCTAAATGGGGAATGAAAAGATAACTAATAATACTGAAACTGGCGTGCATGTTTTGATAGTGATATGTGTACCATCTCATTTTGAGTTTGTCACTCACCCAACGATTTTATTGATTATTATTCTTTTCACGTAAAGGAAAGAAGGGTAAGAAGTGAATCTGATCTGAATTGGATTTTCCTTGAGTCACATCTCTGTGTTCCCTCTACTTTGTACTCTTATATAAGAACACATTTGAGATTGTACCTTACTTTGGCATGTTTTTATTTGCACTTCTGGTATTTTTACTATTGCTTGGACTCTCTTATATTTGTTGCTTCGAGGAGGTCCTGGATTTGTGTTAAACTTCCGCACTCAGCCTTAGGTTAGACGGTGGACCTCCTTGAGGTTGATCGTTTAACCTGGCGTTTCTGTTAGGCCCTCTTCTGGGTCGTGACAGAAATTTTTGGTATCAGAGCGCAAGGTTCAATGACCTCTTAGTGACAGATGTTTGAGAACTAGTGTGAGTAGTAGTAGGATACATGGAAAGAATGGTTATTGAAAAATGCTAAAGTAATGTAATCTCATGTTTTCAGAATTGTCACTATGCCACCCAAGAGGAGAGTTCCTCGGAGTTCTGATCAGGATCCTAGCACCATTTCCTCTCTATTGGAGGCTTTGCGGAACCTAGTTAGCGGTGCCCAGGCTCCACCCCCTGCTCCAGTTGCCACCCCTGATCCGACCCCTACTTTGACTAACTCCCGTGGGGTACATTTTCGAGATTTTAGCCAACTCAACCCACCAACTTTTGTAGGAGGTACTAACACGGCCGAAGCGGAGAACTGGCTTGAGGTCATGGAGCTCAATTTTGAGACTCTCCAGACTCTGTTTAAGTCCAGGGTCTCGATAGCTGTTCATTTTCTGAGGGAGGCAACTAGGCGTTTGTGGACTTCCCTCCGCAGGCAGTATGATATTGAGACCATGGGGTGGGACGAGTTTACTTTTCTACTCCAGGGCTAGTTCAGTAGCCGAGTGTACAGCAGTGCCATGACTAGGTCATACTTCGAGCTGGTTCAGGGGTCCATGACAGTGACGGATTATTATAACTGTTATGTCCATTTGTTGCCCAATGCATGACCTGCCAGAGAGTCAAAGCCGAGCACCAGCGGCCAACAGGTTTGCTCCAGCCGCTACCTATTCCGAAATGGAAATGGGAGAATGTTACCATGGATTTTGTTACTCACCTCCCTAGGACTTCCCAGAAATTGGATGCTATATGGGTTATTGTGGATCGACTGACGAAGTCGGCACATTTCATTCCTGTTCAGATGATTTTTTTCTGTTGCCAAGCTCAGTCAATTATGTGCAGAACATTGTTCGTCTTCATGGGGTACCTATGAGCATAGTGTCTGATCGCGATCCTCGTTTCACTTCGGAGATGTGGAAAGGATTGCAAAAAGAGCTCAATACGAAGACCCAGTTTAGCACGGTAGATCACCCTCAGACAGATGGGCAGTCCGAGTGGACCATACAGATATTAGAGGATATGTTGAAGTCCAGTATTCTGGATTTTGGTAGTAGCTGGATCCACCACTTGCCACTGGTGGAGTTTGTCTATAATAACAGCTTCCAGACCAACATCGGGGTTTCTCCGTTTGAGGCATTGTATGGCCGACCATGTCGTTCTCCTTTGTGTTGGGCCGAAAAGGGGAACGACTTGCACTTAGGCTTGATATCCTTCGAGGGACCACTGAGAAGATCCACCAGGTTCGTGAAAGGCTGAAGGTCATACAGAGTCGTCAAAAGAGTTATGCAAACCTGAAGAGACGTGGGGTGGAGTTTGATGCTGGGGACTTTGTCTTTGTGAAGGTTTATCCTACTAGAGGTGTCAGCAGATTTGGGGTAAAGGGAAAGTTAGCCCCGTGGTACAATGGACCATTCCAGATTGTTGAGAGGATTGGAGTGGTGGCTTACAGGCTGGAATTACCTTCTCAGTTGGGGCATGTGCACAATGTTTCCATATATCCCAACTAGGAAAGTACATTCCTGATCCGTCTCACAATGTTTCGTGGGATGAGGTACCAGTTCAGGCTGACACGACGTACGAGGGAGTGCCAGAACAGATTTTGGGTCGTGAGCTTCGGCGCTTTTGTCGTCGGGAAGCTCTGTACGTTCTGGTGCGGTGGAAGAACCATACAGACAAAGAAGCTACAAGGGAGCTGGAGGCCGAGATGGTGAAGAAGTACCCCGACCTTTTCTATGATGTGTAGTTTAGGCGAATTTCAAGGATGAAATTCATAAAAAGGGGGAAAATATGTAAAACCTGCCAAATTTTTTTAGTTATAAAATTTGGATAAATTTTTCGCATAATTTGGAGGGTAAATTTTGAAATTAATTTCGTTAATTTCCGGTAGGAATGGAAATTATAAATGAAATAAATAAATTAAATATAAAATAAATAAAATAAAAGAATTAATAAAAATTTAAAGGATAAGGTTTCTAATAGAAACCTTATCTGTGGCTGTCTCACAGAACAGAAAGAGAGAAGAGGTGAGAGAGAAGGAGAGAAACCGATCGAGGGAGAGAAATCGTCGACGTCCGATCCACCTCCGTTCGTCGAGATCTTGGTGCCAAAACGTTCGTCTCGAAGCGTAGATCAACATTGGCGAAAGGAGTTTTCGAAGGTAATCCCTCTTTCTCGCGATTTTTGCCCGAGAAGCTTCGAGTTTTAGGTTTTGTTAGATCTATGATTTTGAGTCGATTCTTCGGTGTTTTTTGTAGGAATCGACTGGATTAGAGTCGAAGAACGTGTTGGAAGCGAATTTCGGCAAAAAACAGGTTAGAAATTTGATTTTTTTCGCCGCGGGTAGGTCGCCGGAGGGTCCCCGGGGCTTCGTCGGCGTTCAGCGGTCGACGGTCGAGTCAACTCGACCGTGTGCGGACGAGCTGTATTGAGATTTGTCATGAGATTATCATGTTTGGGATGCATTGGTTTTCTGTTGTACCATTTGGAGTTAGACACTGGAGGTAACCGTCTGGCACTTTTAGCTGGGCCCTTATGCTAAGAGTATCAGGGGGTTTTGCTCAGTTGTTGTGGTACTCCCCCACGCTTGTTTGGGAAGGGTTCACCCCCTGCTAATAGGTGAAGGGTTTCACCCCCTACTAATAGGTGAAGGGTTTCACCCCCTGCGAATAGGTGAAGGGTTCACCCCCTGCTAATAGGTGAAGGGTTCACCCCCTGCTAATAGGTGAAGGGTACACCCCCTGCGAATAGGTGAAGGGTACACCCCCTGCTAATAGGTGAAGGGATTCACCCCTGCGAATAGGTGAAGGCTAATAGGTGAAGGGTACACCCCCTGCGAATAGGTGAAGGGTACACCCCCTGCTAATAGGTGAAGGGATTCACCCCTGCGAATAGGTGAAGGGATTCACCCCTGCGAATAGGTGAAGGGTACACCCCCTGCTAATAAGTGAAGGGTACACCCCCTGCGAATAGGTGAAGGGTTCACCCCCTGCTAATAGGTGAAGGGTACACCCCCTGCTAATAGGTGAAGGGATTCACCCCCTGTTAATAGGTGAAGGGATCACCCCCTGCGAATAGGTGAAGGGTACACCCCCTGCTAATAAGTGAAGGGTACACCCCCTGCGAATAGGTGAAGGGATTTACCCCCTGCTAATAGGTGAAGGGATTCACCTTCTGCGAATAGGTGAAGGGATTCACCCCCTGCTAATAGGTGAAGGGATTCACCCCCTACGAATAGATGAAGGGTTCACCCCCTGCGAATAGGTGAAGGGATTCACCCCCTGTTAATAGGTGAAGGGTTCACCCCCTGCTAATAGGTGAAGGGATTCACCCCTGCTAATAGGTGAAGAGATCACCCCCTGCGAATAGGTGAAGGGATCACCCCCTGCGAATAAGTGAAGGGGTTCACCCCCTGCTAATAGGTGAACGGTACACTCCCTGCTAATAGGTAAAGGGATCACCCCCCTGCGAATAGGTGGAATGTGTGGTGCGCCCCACGGATGGCGAGAGGAACTCTGAGCTAGGCTAGCCCTATTAGCTGATCTGGCCAGTGTCTAGTCGTCGTTAGCACCAACAATCGTTCTAAATGGGGAATGAGAAGATAACTAATAATACTGAAACTGGCATGCATGTTTTGATAGTGATATGTGTACCATCTCATTTTGAGTTTGTCACTCACCCAACGATTTTCTTTATTATTATTCTTTTCAGGTAAAGGAAAGAAGGGTAAGAAGTGAACCTGATCTGAGTCGGATTTTCCTTGAGTCGCATCTCTGTGTTCCCTCTACTTTGTACTCTTATATAAGAACACATTTGAGATTGTACTTTACTTTGGCATGTTTTTATTTGCACTTCTGGTATTTTTACTGTTGCTTGGACTCTCTTATATTTGTTGCTTCGAGGAGATCCTGGATTTGTGTTAAACTTCCGCACTCAGCCTTAGGTTAGACGGTGGACCTCCTTGAGGTTGATCGTTTAACCTGGCGTTTCTGTTAGGTCCTCTTCTGGGTCGTGACATCAATACTTGGTTCGCAGTGGAAGACTAAATCAAAAATCAAAGTCATAGCCTATGCAAGATGAGTCAATCCATGTAATGAGCACGAGAAATATAGCGCAGTAAATTAAATAACTATGTAACAAAGTCCAAACATTCAATGTAACACCCGACAATTTCGGCCAGGTGATTTACTTAACTGATTTAACTGTCACCTCTACTAATGATCTTTTCGATTTAGAATTTAAATGCCAAAGCTTATTCAATTTCTATTTGTGTGGTGGCAGAACCGTAATAAAGAAGGGTTTTGTTTAGTATATATCGAAAATGGGAATCCTTAAACCTCATTAAAACCTCACTGTAGCCGACACTCCTCTCTTGGCGATTTCCATTTTCTCCAGAGCTCTTCCTCTCCCTCTTTCTCTCGGCCAGCTACTCCTCCATCGACGATCGATTATTCAGTCTCCACCCCAACAATCCACGCTCCAGGTAAGACTTAAGACAATGTAGTTGCTGATTAGTTACTTGGAACTCTGTTTCCAGCTAGAACTTGAAGTTTCGGATTCTTCAATGGCAGAGTAATAGTAGTGACATTTGTAATCTGTGGTTAGTTGCTTGGTTGAATCTGGTTATTTTTAGGTTATGGAAGTTAATCTGCGCACACTAGGTGCTCGACTAAGAAGATTTAAAAATATATATGTTAGATTCTATGATGACTTTAGGTTAGAACTTTTAGGATTTTGTTTAACTCTGTAATGTGACATGTTCTAGGTGAATGAGGTCTGAAGAGAAGTGCCCAAATTTGCTAAGGAAACCAGGTAAGTGAGTGAGTAGGATTCCCGGCCATTAGGGCCCTACATCACAATGGTACTAAGTTAAAGTTGATTATGTTGTCCGAAAGCTGTTTGTTTTATTGTCTGTATGGTTATGATATATGAGTTAGCAACATGATTTATTGTTGAATGATTGATCTGTCCTTTTGTCCGATGAAATAAGAGTACTCATACTCATGCTTCACGATTGTTTCATTTTCAAGCATATGAAAATGTTTTAAGTGCATGTTTTCCTTCACGATCAAGATATGAACATGAAACTTATGTAACAAGGATTAAGATAGGGTTGGGGGTGGTTTGGCGTATGTCACTGTCCAAAAGAAGGACCATGAATACGACCCGCAAGGGATTATGTACACTTTCACTGTCAACCCCCTTTTCGGCACAAATCCTCCCTTAATCCACATGATGTAAACGATGAACAAGAACATGAACAAGAATATGAACAAGAATATGAACAAGAATTTGACAAGAAATGATTATGAAAATGTGTTCCTTTCAACTGTGCATTCATACATACATGTTAGTATTGCACTCCTTACTAAGCATTAGGCTTATAGTTTAAACCTTATAATGTAGGTGACGAATTATCAGGTGAGGATTTCAAACCCAATGAAGATGTCTAGAACTGGTTGCTGGATGGTGCTCAGGGTGACAGTTTGTGGCTGGAAGGCGAATTCGACCCGTGGTTACTGCTCTTAAGATGTTGTAAGAATTATGAATACTGAAGTCTAAGTAGGATGAGATTTTCTTAAAACATAGGAGTTTAAGACTTGTCTGAATGATTTCTTTTGTTTGAGGATAATTATGAGGATATATAATGATCTGTTTTATTTAAGTCTTCCGCTACACGTATTTTGGATGAGTCTATGGATTATATTGTGCAAGTTTACGTCAGTCATGTTAAAGTCTGTAAAAGTCATAATGTCTTCTATCGGTGGATGTTAAGGGCTTCCGTTCACCGGTAGATGTCTTCTATCGGGTGATGTTTAATGAGTCACGTGAGATGCACATGTCAATCGAAAGATGTAGATTTTTCACTATCAGTAGAAGTAAGTATTATGTCTTGTCGTTTTGTGATCGGTAGATGTTGTTTAATTCTATCGGTAGATGTTGTTTATCTCTATAGGTAGATGTTGTTTATTATTATCGATAGAAGTCTTCTGTCGGGTAATATTTAATGAGTCACGTGGGATGCACATGAAAATCGGTAGATGTTGTTTATTTCTATCAGTAGAAGTGGGAATTATGTTTTGTCGTTTTACGATCGGCAGATGCGAGAAGAAAATTTTGTCGTTTGCGATCGGTAGATGTTCTTTAATTTTCAATTCTCTCAGCCAAATGTTTTAACATTCTGTCTTTTGTTAATATTACTTACTTAATGAATTTTCCGTTGAATGGTCGAGAATTTAAAGATAGAATTTTCATCATTGAGAGAAATTTTAAAATTTTTCGTAAATTCTCTTAATTCAGTTCTATGTCTTGGGTAGCAAACCGGGTTTGGAAGACTCAGGATGTTACATTCAACATCTAATACTAATATTCTTTTACATACTGAAATAGAAAAAAGTCTTCACTAGGAAACAAAGAAATAACTCAAATGAAAATAAAGGAACCAAGAAATATGTAACGCCTCCGTCTTACTGCCTCTAACCATTTTTATCCTTGTCTGGAAAGGGAGGGGGTCGTTGGAGTGAGTGACTAACTTAGTAGGAAACTTATACTAATGCATATATAACTTGTTTTGCCTTTCATCTCAACCATGATCAAAATGTCGTACATGATTTTTCAAAATAAATCTTTTTACATCATTTTAAGAAACAGAGGCTCCACGAGCCACCGATAATGCAATAATCAAACTAGTGTTGTATACATAAATAAGTATATTGAAATAGGTCATCATCGTACTTTTCATTTAGAAATCAATCGCCAGTAAAAAAGAATGGCCACTTAAAGACCTCTTCGACATACTATTGTTAGGATTAGACGCCCTAATCCACCAGTAACGAACGATTTAGGAATGCGAAAAAGAAACAACACACAGATGATTTATAGTGGTTCACTCTCGTTGCGAGAGCTACGTCCACTGGCCGCTGACAGATTTCACTAAGATTGAACAAACGAGTTACAACAGTTTCCCTCACACTCTCAGACACTCTGTCTCTTTCTGTGATACCACTCTATAATCTAAACACGTCTTTATATAATAGACGATTTAGGGTTACAGAATAACAGGTAATAATGACCAAATTACCCCCACCTAAATTAGGACATAACTCAACAATCTCCCCTGAGACTAATCACATCATCTCTCCATCCTTCAGCGGCTTCACTTCAATGTCTCATCCAAGAAGTCCAACTGAAGTGCGCACAAACTTCAGCTTCTCACTCGTCACAGCTTTCGTAAACATGTTCAGCTGGATTCCGACTCCCTAGGATCTTCTCAAGCCCCCCCACCTAAATTAGGCTACATAACTCAACAATCTCCCACTTGAGACTAATCACATCATCTCTCCTTTCTCACTCGTCACAGCTTTCGTCAACATGTCAGCTGGATTCCGACTCCCTAGGATCTTCTCAAGCGCTAATACTCCATCTTCAGCGGCTTCACTTCAATGTCTCATCCAAGAAGTCCAACTGAAGTTGCGCACAACTTCAGCTTCTCACTCGTCACAGCTTTCGTCAACATGTCAGCTGGATTCCGACTCCCTAGGATCTTCTCAAGCGCTAATACTCCATCTTCAGCGGCTTCACTTCAATGTCTCATCCAAGAAGTCCAACTGAAGTTGCGCACAACTTCAGCTTCTCACTCGTCACAGCTTTCGTCAACATGTCAGCTGGATTCCGACTCCCTAGGATCTTCTCAAGCGCTAATACTCCATCTTCAGCGGCTTCACTTCAATGTCTCATCCAAGAAGTCCAACTGAAGTTGCGCACAACTTCAGCTTCTCACTCGTCACAGCTTTCGTCAACATGTCAGCTGGATTCCGACTCCCTAGGATCTTCTCAAGCGCTAATACTCCATCTTCTAAAGCAGATCTGATAAAGTGATAGCGTACCTGTATATGCTTTGTCTTGCCATGATAAACTGGATTCTTTGCCAAATGAATGGCACTCTGGCTGTCACAATGCAATACACTCCCATCGTAGTTTTGGCTAACTCGCGTAGAAAAGGCTGTAACCACATCATCTCCTTTGCAGCTTCTGTCACTGCAATATACTCGGCTTCCCAACTAGAAAGAGCGACGACATCTTGAAGTCTCGAAACCCAACTGATTGCGGTACCACCCAAAGTGTAGACATACCCAGTCCTGCTCTTACTACTGTCAATATCACGACCATTATCAGCATCAACATATCCATCCAAGCCCAAATCTGACTTTCGAAAACATAAAGCAAACTTTGAACTTCCCTTCAAGTATCGTAAAATCCATTTTACGGCTTCCCAATGTTTTCTTCCTGGATTACTCATAAACCTGCTGACAACTCCCACTGCATGTGCAATATCTGGTCGTGTACAAACCATCGCGTACATAAGACTACCAACGGCTGAGGCATATGGAACTTTGGCCATGTAGTTCCTCTCTTCCTCGGTCTAGGGTGAATGATCTTTGGATAGTTTGAAATGACTAGCCAATGGTGTAGTGACTGGCTTCGCATCCTGCATTTGGAATCTGCTAAGAACCTTCTTCACATAGTCTTCTTGTGAAAGTTTGAGAATATATTTATCCCTGAATATCCTCATCCCAAGGATTTGTTTTGCAGCACCCAAATCTTTCATTGCAAAATCTGTAGATAACTTCCTCTTCAGCTCGTCAATCTCATGCAAGCTTGCTCCAGCGATCAACATATCATCAACGTAAAGGAGCAGAATAATGTAGGAATTATCAAACCTTTTGATGTAGCAACAGTGATCGGCTTCACATCTCACAAAACTGTAATTCTTCATGAAGCTGTCAAATCTCTTGTACCACTGCCTTGGAGCCTGTTTCAAACCGTACAAACTCTTCTGAAGCTTACATACAAGTCCCTCTTTCCCTTTCATCTCAAAGTCTTGTGGCTGACGCATGTATATCTCTTCATCTAAACTGCCGTGAACGAAAGCAATTTTCACATCCATCTGCTGCAGATGAAGATATTCTTTCACAACCAAACTCAAAATTGTTCTGATCGTCGTCAGCTTCACCACTGGTGAGAAAATATCGGTGTAGTCAATGCCTTCTTTCTGCTGAAAACCCTTGACAACCAATCTGGCTTTATATCTCTTGCTTCCATCAGGTTCTTCTTTAATCCGGTAAACCCACTTGTTATGCAGTGTTGTCTTCCCCTTCGGCAACTTGGTCAATGTCCAAGTTTCATTTGATTTCAGAGAGTCCATTTCATCTTTCATGGCTGCCTCCCACTCAATCAAATCATCAGACTGTTCTGCTTCCTCATAACATCCCGGTTCACCTCTGTCAATAAGCAAAATGTAATTGAGAGACGGGGACCATCTCTGAGTTGGTTTGCTGATTCTGGATGATCTTCTTGGTTCTGCAATCGGCGTTTGCGGATTTACCTCTGGAGTCACATTCTCGTCAACTTCTTCTTCAACAATACTCTGATCTTCTTTTCTGGTCGGAGTAATATCACCTGAAGAAACTCTGAAGTTGACCACAGTAGACTCTTTCAATACAGAACTCCCACTGTCTGAAGTGTCACCAATAACATCTTTGTAAAGAACCTGTTCGTTGAAGATGACGTTCCTGCTGCGAATGATCTTCCGATTTTGATTATCCCAGAAACGATAACCAAACTCGGCGTCACCATAACCAATAAGAAAACACTTATTAGATTTCGAATCAAGTTTACTTCTATCAGAATCATCAATATGAACATATGATAAGTAACCAAAAACTTTCAGAAAAGAAAAGTTTACCTTTTTACCATTCCCAGCTTCTTCTGAAATTTTGTAATCTAGAGGTACGGAGGGTCCTCTATTTATCAGGTAGGCTGTTGTGCTGACTGTATCTGCCCAAAAACATTTAGGCAGCCCGGCGTGCAATCTCATTCTCCTTGCACGTTCATTCAGCGTTCTGTTCATCCTTTCAGCTACTCCATTTTCTTGAGGTGTTCCAGGAATGTTTTTCTGCATCTTGATCCCATTCATAGCACAATACTCACTGAAATCTGCACTAATGTACTCGCCTCCGTTGTCGAACCTCAAACACTTCACTTTCAGATTCGTTTCATTCTCAATCAAAGACTTCCACTTCTTGAAAACACTGAATACATCAGACTTGTTCTTCATGAAGTAGACCCAAACCTTTCTTGTGGAATCATCTATGAACGTCACGTAGTAGTGTGATCCACCGAGAGAAGAAACGGGTACGGGTCCCCACACATCAGTGTGCACTAATTCTAGTTTTTTTTGCTTCAACTCCTTGCCAACCTTTAGAAAATTGACACGTTTCTGTTTCCCAAAAATGCAACTTTCACATAGCTGATGTTCGACAGACTTTAGCTCCGGAATCTGACCATTCTTGACAAGAATCTTCATTCCTTTCTCGCTCATGTGGCCCAATCTGCAATGCCACAACTCTGTATTCTTCGAGCTATCAACAACGGCAATTGTGTCTCTGCATGTAGAAGTCATGTATAAAGTTCCTGTTTTCTGACCTCGAGCGAAGACCATCGCTCCTTTAGTAACCTTCCACGCATTAGTTCCGAAACTAACATGGTAACCCTCACTATCAAGCTGCCCCACTGAAATCAAATTACGCATCAAACCCGGAACATGTCTTACTTTATTGATACTCCAAACAGACCCGTTTGTCGTCTTCAATTTGATGTCCCCGATGCCTACAATATCCAGTGGCTCACCATCTGCAAGATGACTTTCCCATGATTTCCAGCTACATAATTTGCCATTAGTTCTTTGTAAGCCGTGGTATGAAAGGATGCTCCCGAGTCCAAGACCCATGAGTCTATCGGGCTGTCAACAGAAAGAATCAATGCGTCAGTGATCTCTTCTGTTACTGTATTTGCTCCATCACCTGTTTCAGTATCGTTCTTCTTCGGAGCTCTGCAATCTTTTTTCATGTGACCCTGCTTGCAAAAATTCCAGCACTCAAATTTTTTTCGGGATTTAGATTGACCCCTTCCATTTCTCGAATTGGATCTGCTCCTGCCCCGATTGGAATTTCTGTTTTTATTTCGCCCCCTATTTTCCACATTCAGAGCTGAGCCTTTCGATGTTTCTCCAGAATCAATTCTTCTAACTTCCTCGGCTAGAATACGATCCCTCACATCAGTAAATACCAATTTTGCACTGCCGACTGAATTACTGACTGCTACCCTCATAGGCTCCCAGCTATTCGGAAAGGACGCTAATAGAATTAGGGCACGAACCTCATCCCCAAAATCAATATTCACAGATAATAATTGATTCACGACAGTATTAAATTCATTTAGATGTGCAGCTACAGAAGTACTTTCACCCATCTTCAGATTGAACAATTTTTTCATCAAATGCACCTTGTTGTTCGCAGAGGGTTTCTCGTACATATCAGATAGAGCCTTCATCAGACTCGCTGTAGTTGTCTCCTTCGCCACGTTGTGAGCAACGCTTTGAGTCAGCGTCAATCTGACGACTCCCAAAACTTTTCTGTCAAGGCGATTCCATTCAACGTCGTCCATCTTTTCTGGTTTTGCACTCAATGGAAGTTCAAGATCTTTCCCGTATAAATAGTCTTCAATTTGCATTCTCCAGAATGCAAAATCTGTCCCATCGAATTTTTTAATACTGTGACTTGTGCTATCGTCGCCTGCCATCTTTATCAAAAAACTCCCCCTTTAATAATCAGAATAAATTCCACAAAATATTCTAAACCAACAGATTTATCAGCACGATCACAGATAAACCAGATAATTTATCACAGAAATTTTCCAATCAAATAAACCCAATAATTTCAGAAATTTCCCAATCAATCAGCAATTCGACAAAATCACTCAGCAATTCAACAAATCCAACCAATCATCAATTCAGCAATTCAACAAATCACTCCCTTTTCTTTTGCTGTCGCAGCAAAACAGAACAGACGGCTTTCTGTTCTCGGCGGACTCTGAACGGCGGTGAAGATCAGCGACGGCGCGGTCTGGTTCGCGCAGTGATGGCAAAAAGGCGATGAAGATCTCGGCGGTCGGCATTCTCTGCACGACGACGGCGGCACGGAGGCGCGGCGTTCGTGGCGAGCAGAACGGAGCGCGGCTCAGGTAGAAGGAACAGAGAACTTCTCTGTTCGCGCGGATCGGTGCGGTGCGCGCGGGTCGGCGGCGTCGACGTTCTAGCGCGGTAGGGGGCGGCGGCGCGGTCTGTGCGGTGGCGGGCGACGGTGGTTTCTGTTCGGCGATGCTCGGGCTCCTCCTTTGATCGGCGAGGAGTTCTTCTCTGTCGAAGAACAACAGAAACCAAAACTTTGCCTTTTTTTGTTTTTTTTTTTTTTTTAATTTTCAATTTCTTTTCCTCCAAAATTGAAATTTCACTAAACGAAATTACGAACCTCAAATCGATCGATACCCTTCGAAAAATCAAACCTGATTTTCCGAAAACCACTTCAACCTCGAAGCTTTGATACCAGTTGTTAGGATTAGACGCCCTAATCCACCTGTAACGAACGATTTAGGAATGCGAAAAAGAAACAACACACAGATGATTTATAGTGGTTCACTCTCGTTGCGAGAGCTACGTCCACTAGCCGCTGACAGATTTCACTAAGATTGAACAAACGAGTTACAATAGTTTGCCTCACACTCTCAGACACTCTGTCTCTTTCTGTGATACCACTCTATAACCTAAACACGTCTTTATATAATAAACGATTTAGGGTTACAGAATAACAGGTAATTAATGACCAAATTACCCCCACCTAAATTAGGCTACATAACTCAACAACTATCACATAAATGCGGTGATCTAAAGACCAGACAACATCTCATGAGCTTGGAGGAAATAAAGCAACGCAATCCGAAGATTCAGTAGCGTTACCCCGTGTGGCCGGCAAATGATGACACCACTCGTAAATCATAATAAACAAGCATATCTTGAACCTCACCACCCTATTACTCCTTTTCTTAACGTGCAAACAAAACATCTTAACACAATAGAAGATGTACTAGGATAGCCTTGCAATGTTTTGACACTGAAACCGTCTAAAGCATCAAGAGGATTCATCCTCTAGTATATATATCACAACAAGAAATGAAATACCATGCGTTAATGGTAAACGTTTGAAACATACGTAAAAATTAACGTGCTTGCGACCAGACCCTGTCAGGTTTTACAGTGTATACCCATTGAGTTGCAAATCCCTAGCCATCTAGAGGTATTTATGTTAATGTGTATGGACTACTATGAAATAGTCGGTAGGATGTACGTATGTGTGTAGCTTTACATATGGTAGTTTGATGATCATGCATATTAACATTCACATTGTATGTTAATATGGATAATGCATATTAATATTCTCATAACATGTTAATATGGTACTTGAAAAATATGAGAACATTTAAATAATATAGTTCATGGACATGTTGTGATTCACTTATCATAGCATAAATACACACATTTGCATTGATTCACTTTCCATGGTATCAAAAGTGTGTGTGATGCATTTCATACTCATTACGTATAGTTGAATATAAAATGTGAATTAATGGATGTTGTTAATGGTTAGAAATCCATTAAATATTGAGTAAAATTTACATAAGTCTAAAGGACATGTGAATTTGGAAGTTATGACACATAGACAATGATTTTTGTTATCATGTGTCTAAGTATATTCATATATGCATCTTTCATTTCCTACGTATAATGTGGTAAATATGATTTGGGACTAAACATTAATTAAAAATGTCTAGTGAAACATGTAAAAGACAATAAGTTAGACATTAATGAGACATGTCTGGTGAGATTTTGTAAAAGAGAATGAAATTAAAATAGATATGTCTTGAAAGTTTGATAAAATAAATTATGTTATGAAAGAGTTGATAATGGGTTGCATAAAAGTGATGCAAATAGAGAAAATGGATGAGAAAATTATAGTTAGGCTATGATTATCGAAATCATATGCTTAAGCATTAATACATATGCACAGTACACTTCTTATACGAAGAGATGTATCACACAATTGAACATCAATAAAAAATACTTAGAATAATTTGCTAATATATAGAACATGAGATGTGTGCTTATGAGTGTTGAAAATGTAGTAAGGATTGTGATGATTAATCACGTGAGACATTAATACATGATTAAATGTGATAACAATTTACTTTGATTAATCTTTAACTAAAACACACATTTTTCGATTTAAGTTTATTTTAAACAAACCCGACTCGTTTAATCCTTATACCAGGTACTCGTATTCTTATATACTAATTGCTTTATCTCTTTAATTTCAAAAGAAAAAGAATCACATCCCATGTGAATTGATCATCTCCATCATCATCAACAAAGTTAGAAGTTTCGCGAGACAATGTTTTCCCTAAAAGGATCTGTAAAAACACAATAACAGTGACATCTAAAAAAGGGTGATGCGGCTTCTGCAATCAGCATAATCCAGGAGGCTCAAGCTAGACGAAGATGACGAAGATCATGGGACAGAAACCCTCCTCCACTGCTGAGCTCAGTGTGGTTATGGTGGAGCCGAAAAGCATGAAGATTAGTCGCCCCATTTACCATCTCAACTGCAGATACATGGTAATCTCTCCCATTTCCTCTTAATTCATATTCGGCACTCTCATATTTTGCTTCCTTCATTTTGCAAACACAACCATAATCATACCGAGAGAGAGAGAGAGAGAGAGAGAGAGAGAGAGAGAGATGTTGGTTCTTACAGAGTGGAGGAGATCTCTCCCATTTCCTCTTAATTCATATTCGGCACTCTCATATTTTGCTTCCTTCATTTTGCAAACACAACCATAATCGTACCGAGAGAGAGGAGAGAGAGAGAGAGAGAGAGAGAGAGAGAGAGAGAGAGAGAGAGAGAGAGAGAGAGATGTTGGTTCTTACAGAGTGGAGGAGATCTCTCCCATTTCCTCTTAATTCATATTCGGCACTCTCATATTTTGCTTCCTTCATTTTGCAAACACAACCATAATCATACCGAGAGAGAGAGAGAGAGAGAGATGTTGGTTCTTACAGAGTGGAGGAGATCGCCATGGATTTGTTGCAAGTTTACCACCTGCAGAGTTGATCAATAGTTCATTGCAGGATATATAGAAACACAAGGAAAAAGGGCAGTTTACGCTGCTTTCTTCTCTGCTAATTACCTTTTTCTTGAACGTTTGAGTCTGGTTGTTGATGACGTGATACTGTAAATTGGTAATCCACAAAGCTTTCGATCAGTTCAAACAAGTAGTATACTCTAGTTCAACTAATTTTACATAAAGTGTATCGACAGAAAATGTAATATATCACTAAATTCTTCATGTCCATGGATTCTAAGCTTTAACTTTTCTATCTGCTTACGCTTTTCCCAGTTTATCCCTTCATTATATACTTTGACAACAAGTTTTTCAAGCTGGTTTTTCACTTTTAAATTAGATTTACCTTATTTTATAGGGAAGCATGTTTATAGAAGCAAGATGATAATTAATATCAAAGATTAAGCAGTCGGGTTGAGAAAAATTAAATAATTTTATATGAAATACGACTCAGAACTTGCAAATTCCTGGTTTAATACCATTATAAATTACTAAAAATCCTAAAAACTTAAAGTTGGGTGTAGAAAAATTTAGTTGTTTATATCATCATATCTTAACGCAAGAGCATTTGATTATGATTTGTAGATTGTTGGTGACTATATGAGGGGGTGATCTTGGTCAATATTTACAAATAATCTTAAAGTTGTCGACGAACATCAAATCAAAGAACTAAAATTGAAACTGAGAATCATCAGAAGTTAAGGAACTGAACCTTTCGCTCGCGTATGGCTTTCAAGGGAGAGGATATGTTTTGCTCAAGACTATGGAGTTGCTTGTAGTCAAGATCGTTCAAATCTTTGCCTATCCTCTGCCTGTAAAAAGAAAGCTTCACACTGTGAGATAATTAACAATCCATTATTATTATTATTATTTACTCTATGACCTGATCTCCCTCCTCAAGTTGTAGTTGATTTCCTTCAACCTCCTCAAGTTTTCTTCCATTCTCTGCGTACAGTTTAATCTTGAATAACCAAACATAGATTTGAGAGAGCTCTAGCGACCTAGAGAGAGAGAGAGAGAGAGAACCTTATAGTGTGTGCTCCACAGATCAATCCCTTTAACACTCTGATACTGATCGTAGATCTTCTTTATTCTGCAGATTAATTTCATACCCAGAAGAAGAAAACCCAGGAAATCAAAAACTCAGAGCTTGAAAAAAGAAGTTCGTTCAAAACAAGAAGATTTTAGATAGATAGAGAGAGAGAGAGAGAGAGAGAGAGAGAGAGAGAGAGAGAGAGAGAGAGAGAGAGAGAGAGAGAGAGAGAGAGAGAAACAAACGTGATGTTAGGGCTAGTATACTCTTGAAGCTTGCCAGTATCAGAGAACATCAAAAGAGAGACCTTAGCATCGCAAAGAACAGCCAGTTCTTTAGCTTTCTTGAAAATACCATTTCTTCGTTTGGAGTAGGTGACCTGCCTGTTTGTGGAGTTTTCGATCAGCTTGATCTCGATCTTTCCACGACCCATTTCCTTGGATCTTCTTCTTCTTCTTCTTCTTCTTCTTCTTCTTCTTCTTCTTCTTCCTTCCAACAATGGTGGGTTGAAGCTAGCCTTAGATTTTTAGGTCTGAAAAGAAAGAAGAGAAAGATGGAAAAAAGCAGAAGCCGTAGCATTTCCATATCTGGAAATTAGGAAGAAGAAAGTTAGGTTGTTGTGTAACCCAGAATGTTTGAATACTAAATCCAAGTAATCTTGTGTTTCAAAGCCCAAACTAGCTAGGGTTCATCATTAGATCTAGTAAGTGATGGAACTAAGCCTAATTGTATCTACATCCCAAACTACCTGTAATTCAAATGTGACTTAATTGAACCTAACTCTCATGACATGAATCTGTCTTCTTTTTTTCATTATTTTCATATTAAATTAGGTCATAATTCCTAACTTCCCCGCTTTAATGTTTTTTTTTTTTATTTGTTCGAACAAATTATTAATTATTAGGGTATAACACTATCACATTTCAGTGCTGACCAACCGGACCCACTAAAACTTGGATAGTCTCCCGCGGATGAACTCACTTTGATGAGAAAAGGGTACTAACGCTAGAGTTTATCATTGGTAAGTCCAATCTACTTTGATTATACTTTCTCACCAATTTTGCTTTAGTAGAACAGATTCTTGATCTTCTTGTAGAATGGTCTGGAAAGGTGCTGTTTGAACTTCATATTGAAACATTTTTTATCTGATTAAAATTTAATTATGTTGTCCCATTGATCTCGATTTGTTTATGAAATTATTTTTGTTGTTTGTAGTTCTTTATACCATGCTGAAAATATTTTCTTGCACTAATAGTTTGGTGTCGGTAACTCTATTTATTTTTATTTTTTGCGCTTGCAAGTTGCATTACATTACTCTTTGTTGCTTTTCTTTAAATTAGTGGCACAAAAAGGTGGCTTGAATTTTTACATCCTCATGCAAATCCGAGAGGTTACTATGTTGGTGAGATCATTTTCAGCTTCTTAGCAAGTAGTTTACTCCTAATCATGTGTATTGTTTGAGTTTTTTTTCTCTTTTTAGGAAATCTTGTGGCATTTGGAATGATTTTTGTTGAATTTGTGAGGAATGATTTCGTATGATCTGCAAGAAATGTTATCATGCTTATGAAATTGTATGACTACTATCGTTTTTGTTTATACCTCTATGTGTTTGTGTGGTACTCAGCCTAGGATATTTGGAGAGGGAATGAGAGGTCTACTGCCATAAAACAGAAAAAAAGTGATTTTGGAAATGTGGACTATATTCTCGTAATTGCTTCGAATTTGATAAATGCCCACTTAATTTTTGACTTAGGTGTTGGTGTTGTTCACAACGACTTTTCTCATTCCCTAAAATAGTCTCATTCAAAGTATCCATGGCTTTCTGAACGATTCCATAGCTCCCTCGTTTTAATCACATGATGCCGAAAGACAAGAAGTAATTCTTCTGCCTCGTGATCTCATTCAGAGTTTCTATCTTGTTTCACTAAGTATCTATTGCATGATTAAGTCTTTTACATATATCTGTTTTTTCATTTCAATATTAATTTATCTTTGTACATTGAATACAAATTACTCTTTGGAAAGTGTGTCTCCTCACTTCTTATCTAATGATAGTCTTCATGTATCTGTCTTGTAAATGACTTTGGCATCTTCTTTACTGTGTGAACTGCTAAATATGTTCTTTTTTTTTATTATATTGGTTTTTAACTATCATTAATCTTATGTTATTTTACTGTTAATAGTTGTTCATATCTATTCGCTCTATTTTCCATGCATTGTAAGTGAACCTAAAATATCTTTTGTGTACCACTATTTTGTTCAAATTTGTAGGAGTTGTCCATCCTATAGAGAATGCTATAACATTAATGACTTTTACCTACTTTAACTTTAATGTATATTTTTTCTCTTTTTTAACATTTGTTGGCTTACTTGTATTATTTGATTTCGCTATGATACGCACGTGTGCTTCTCAACCCTAACATTTTCAACTGTTCTATGTCGTATTTTTTTGCGTTTTTTGTCCTGAATCATCTCATTGAGTTTTGATTTCTCTTACAAAACATTATGTTTTTACCTTTCATCCTCTTGGTGTCACTGTTGGTTTGAAAATGTTCAGCGTATTGTTTGTTTTTCTATGTGTTTACACGTTTCTTTTAATTTGACCATGTCTTATTGTTCTTTTTGTGTTTAAGTGCTTTTTGTAGTATAATTTCCTGGTAAAATTTGCTTTAATGTATGTAATACAATTTAACACCTTTGAGTGCTTACTAACAAAAGTAAAAGCATTAATATGGCCTGCACTTCTTCATGATTTCATCTATTATGTTGGCCTTTTTCATTATATATAATAAATTCGTATATGTTAGTTGTTTTCTCCATTTAGTATATTATTATAAATGCTATACTTGTGTGACATTATTGTACTGAAGATAGTGATCGATCGATATTTAAATTTTGACGCGTATATGCCTTGCACATACAGAAGACTAGTATTATTATTAGATTATATTATATTAAATAAAAAGGTAAAAATTTAAGTTAAAAAAATGGGTTCGGGCCAATAAAAATGGCTCGCAGGCCGGCTCATTTTCGGGCTCATTTGGCCTGGTTCAAATGAGGCTCACAAGCTGAGAAAGTAAGGTCGACTCATCTCACCTTCTAAAATTGGGGCAGGCTCGACCTAGTACTGTGGCAAGTTGAGTGTTGTTCGGCTTGCTACAGTAGAGTGCTTAGCGCACGGGCTGGTAGCCAATCCGTTTGCAATGTCTACGTTTGCTCAAGTTAGCAGTCTTTAAATCAAATCAAAAAATTCTTTACATTTATAGGTTTTACCTTGAGGACTATTGATTCAAGGAATTATCTAATTTACTATGGTATTGTTGTAAGATTTTGTCAAATAAAATGTCACGACCCGAAAGCAAGTCTAACAAAATGTTAGATCGGACGACCTGATATTCAGAGAGGACCCGATCACTCAGCTCAAGTCTTAATTCGTAGCGGAAGAAACAAGGATGAATTTTATACAAGTATTAAAAATTCAATCCCAAGATATTATGTTGCTGACTCTTCATCTAAGCTCTTTCTCACTCTCAAAGTGAAGAGATAGAATTATAGAGTGAGGGAGATAGAGAGAGAAAGACTGCATTGATAACTTCAACTGTATTCTGTCATTGCGATGCATCGGCATAAGTTTAACCTTGCTCACTGTCCAAGGCAGAGGCTGTTGGTGAGCTTTTGAAGTTAAGTCATCCTCCAAATATGGATTCTAAGTTCATTACTTGAATGGGTTATCCTCTAGGCTTAGCTATTTTACTATATTTATACACCTTTTTATTAACTGATTGGACAGTGGTTTAATGCATATTTATTGGATTGCATTGTGATTGAATCAATGACGTTGTTTATTGGATTAGATAGAACATATGTTATAGAAGTTTCAAATTTCTTGAGATTTTTTTCACACTACACGCATTAATCAAAATACAAGGACAAATTTAATTAAGCTCAAACTTTGGTCGATAGAATAACAGTTATGTCACTACATGAGGAAAAACTATTTACTGTGGAGCGTACACTGGTTGAAGACCTTAAGTAGAGAAATCCGTGGATCGACGTGGAGATTGTAAAGGGGGTGGTAAACCCCCCTACCAGGGTCCGGGGTGTTGAGATTTGTTTATTCTAGATGTTAGGTTGCGTTAGTGGTTAGTTACCACTTAGTCAATAAATCCCTATTGTTAAGGGATAGTTATTTGTTTGTTTTAGTCTTACCACGTTTCTAGGATCTGATCAAAGGTGGGCTGTTATTTTTCTTGTTTGTCAATGCTTGCTTTGTAAGGCTATAAGTGTAACACCCGGATTTACGGGTTTTTGTAAATAAATAATATAATGGCATTTTATTGCAATTATATCAAATTAGGTCGGTTTTGTAAAAAGAAAGCGTTATTATGATCCTAATGATTTATAAGGATTTTAGGAAAATTTTGAAAATTTTAGAAGTTCGACGTTAATTTAACGAAAATTACGTTTATCGTAATATAAATGATACTTTGGTAAAAATAGTAAACGAGATCCGAATTGCGAACAGATAGTTTTAATGGAACCCTGGTAGTAAGTTGAAGTTATTGGCGAAGTAAGGAAATTTGGAGAAACCGAATCGTCGGTTAATTAAAGAAACGAAGGACGAAACAAATAGAAAATCAAAGAAATGGCAAAATGATAATTTGCAAAGTCAAAATTTCAATTAAAACACATGTCTTCTTCTTCTTCTCCACGCAATCCTTTTTCTTCCCTGGCGATCTCCATTTCCGACAAAACTCCCTCTTGGCGTTCTCCTCTCCGACGTCCGTTCTTCCTCCGTTCGTCCTCCGTTCTTCACGTTTTCTTCCCCAAACTCGATTCTAGGTAAGGTTCTATGGTTTTGGAAAGTCTATTCGTAGTTTTAGGATTGTTTAACGGTTAGGGTTTCGTTTAGGGTTTTGTGAAAAACGTAGTTTAAAGTTAGAAATCGATAGGTTTGTCGTATTAGTGAGTATGTTGAACGTATTAAACGTTATTGGACAAAATCTAGAGTGTATGCGGCGTTTGGATTGAAAAACGGATATTTGAGGTTTGGGAAATTTTCGTCAATGGAGTTTAGAAATTTACGAGCGTGAATTTCTCAGTAAAATGCCTCATTGAGCTAAGTTAGAATTTTAGGAGAATTTGTTTAGCTAAGGTTTTGCTAAATTTGGACGTATAACGGTTTAAATCTCGTTTTAACGACAATTGTTGTGTTTTGCCTCAGACAAACGACGCTCGTGGACGGAGCTCGAAGTTCAGCGCGCACGAGGTAAGTTCTCGTGACTTACTTGGCCGAGTGGCCTACACCGTATGTCGAAGTCGCGTCGAGGATCTTTGGAGAGTTGTTTGTTTATATGCTTTGGTCGGGTAGATAGGGTTAGTTCTTTTATATAGGTTATGTTTTTATAGTCTTGATGATATGTATGATGCTTGTTTACTTTATGTCTATAACTGTTCATGCATCACGTATTTTAAAATAGCATGAAAACGAATTTCTGCACGTGTTTAAGAAAATGAAATGAACAAATGTAATGAATCCATGTAATCTGTTATCTGGTTACGCGAGGTGGGGCTCAGGCACGGCTGTTATGGGTGCGAGCGTGTACCCCCCCTCCCCCCGGTTAGGTGAAGAGGGCAGTTCGACCGCGGGATGTGTCCTCTCCATCTAATAGGCTGAGACCTCGGTGACATTCTGTCTGCGACATAATGAAAAGAAAATGTTGCATGATTTCTGAAACTCATACGCACAGCATGCATTGCATTTACGAAACTTGCTGAGATTTTTATCTCATAGTGTGTCTGTATGGTGTAGGTGATTACGAGACAGGTGAGGACGATGTTCCTCCTTATGAAGTCTGAGTTCAGTTGACGAAGAATGATCGCGGGAGTGTGTTGGCGCAGTCGAGGCGTTCATGACCCGTGGGGACGTATGTAGGTATTTTGGGCTATTTTGCATAGAAACTGTTTAGGTAAAATACTTGTACAGATAGAACATTATAGGATGTTTGGGTCTGGATTAGTGGATAGGTTTACATTTTAAAGTTTTTAAACGTTTTGGAAAACTTGATTTGTAAATGTTTGGTATTAGGAAAATGTTCGGTTTTTAAACATATCCACGCGGTTTGTTTTTGTAAAAATGTATTTGGTTTGAATTGTGACTTGAGTTAGTTAGAGCGAGATGATGGAGATGTATGGGCATGTTGAGGTATGCATTGAAATGGGTTCAAGAATTGTTAAGAGGTGTTATAATTGTAGGGTTATGAAGGATGAGAAAGAAGGAAGTAGAAGCAGAAGAAAGAAAAGGGAAGAAGGAAAAAGAGAGGTGCGCCAGTCCTCTGGAAATCCAGAGGACATGGCGATCGATCGCCCAAGGGTGGGGATCGATCGCCCATGGTCGCCACGCTCTGGAAGAATTCCATAGCGTGTAGCGATCGATCGCCCAAAACGGGCAATCGATCGCCCCTCGTGTTGGTCGCGCGATCCATGATCGCCTGGTGTGGCGATCGCTGGCAAAACCAGCGATCGCCACCACGTTTTAGGGACAAAAGTCCATTTTTGTCCCCGAAACGTTTTCTGTTATTTTAATTGTTTTAAATTTGTTTTAAATAATTGTTTTAACTTTATTTAAATAGTTTACAATGGTTTTTTTTTTTTTTTTAATTCTGTCAACGTTTTAAATTTTCGCTTTTACGTTATAGGATAAACTTAGAATTTAAAAAGAAAAATTTGTACGGTAAAAATGGGTACAGTATTAGGGTCGCTACAAGTTATGGTATCAGAGCCCCCGGGTTTTAAAAATGGTTCTGTAGACTGCTCGACTGCGCATGCCACTACGCGAACGTCCTTCTTCAACTGCAAGTACGTTCTATTTTATTTCTTTGTTTTTGTTTCTTAGGATTATCTGTTTAACTTTTATAGGCTTTATACAATATGGTTCGAGGAAAAGATCCTAGAGATGACGCCTTAGACAGACTTACGGAATTGTTGGACCGTCAGTCTCAACACATGGACCGACAGGCACAACAAATCGAGAACCTAGTGAATTGAGAGAACCAGAGGGCCCAAGAATTGGTGGTTCCTAATAATCAGGGCATGCAGAAGTTCCAAAGTCTCCGACCTCCAATATTCAACGGTCAATCATCTGATCCAACAGTTGTTGAGGAATGGATCAGAGTGATTGAGGATATGCTAGGTTATGCAGAGGTAGGGAACGGGAGCAAGGTGGCCTACGTCACCTTCCATTTGGCGTTAGATGCTCGTTTCTGGTGGGATTCGATCAAGGCGACGACGGATGTATCGATCATGACCTGGGAACGGTTCAAGACCGTGTTCTTTGACAAGTATTTCAGCCGCACGGTGAGGGTGGCTAAGAGAAACGAGTTTACGCAGCTGAAGCAGACGGGTTCAGTTGCTGATTATATTCGGAAGTTCGAGGCTTTATCATGATTTGCACCGCGTCTTGTCAGCGACAATGAAGACAAAGTGCATCAGTTTATGGAGGGGCTGAATCCTGAGATCAAGATGAGCATTGTGGTGTCAGGTATTATAGACGTGCCCTATTCTGATATTGCAACCAGAGCTCTGGACTTCGAGGCTGCCAGAGTTGCTTGTGTTAGGCCGAGGGAGCCAGCTAAGGGCTTCTTCCGTGAGATCCACCCTCAATCACAGAACCGAGGATGGCAGCCCAGAGCACCACAGCCCCAACAGCAGCAACGGGGTGTAAAGAGACCTCTAGAGGGAGGCAACGATCGAGGCAAGGGCAAGCAGGTACATGGGACTTCTCAAATACCCTGGTGCCCTAAATGTCAGCGAGAGCATAGTGGAGAGTGTCGGGTTGGCACTAACAAGTGTTACAGATGTGGTGAAGTCGGCCATTACGTCAGGGATTGCCCAAAGCCTGGCCGAGATCAGTTGGGCGGAGATCAGAGGAGAGTCATGCCCAGGATTTTTGCCTTTATCGAGCCTGGTGATGTCGATGACGAGACTCAGCCTTCCGTGATAGCAGGTACCATTTTGATTATGGGCGTAGCTGTATTTTCGCTGATAGACACTGGAGCTACTCATTCCTTTATTTCAACTGCTTGCATGGCTAGATTGGGATTAGCGTCTGAGTTAGCAGAGGTTGAGTATAGAGTGATGTTGCTTTCGGGAGAGCATATGCAGTCGGATCGTATTCTCCGGGGCAATGTAGTCTCAGTGGGGGATGCTACCCTTTATGCTTGTCTGATAGTTCTGAGCATAGAGCGGTACGATCTTATCTTAGGGATGGACTGGCTTTCACATCACTTTGCCACCATCGATTGTCGATCCGGGATTGTGACCTTTCGACCCCCGGGTAAAGCAGAGTTTTCTTATCAGGCGATGAACCGATTGAGTGGGTCGCCTATTTCTTATTCAATGAAGGTCAATGAGCAGTTTAAAGGTGAGTGCTCTATTTATTTGGCCATAGTATTTGATACTCAGTTGCTCAGCGAAGTAAAGCCGAGTGACATTCATATAGTCAGAGAATTCTCTGAGATCTTCCTTGATGATCTCCCTGGTTTACCACCAGATCGGGAGATTGAATTTGTTATTGATGTTTATTCTAGCTCGGTGCCTGTGTCAAAGAATGCATATAGATTGGCGCCTGCTGAGTTGAAAGAGTTGAAGTCTCAGTTAGAGGAGTTTCTAGACAAGGGTTTCATACGACCTAGTTTTTCACCCTGGGGTGCGCCCGTTCTATTCGTCAAGAAGAAAGACGGGACCCTTAGGATGTGCGTGGACTACAGTGAGCTGAATAAGCTTACAATGAAGAATAAGTACCCACTGCCCAGGATAGATGACTTGTTTGATCAACTACAGGGTTCCCGAGTGTTTTTCAAGATTGACCTACGCTCGGGTTACTATCAGTTGAAGGTACGGAAGGAGGATATTCAGAAAACGGCGTTCCAAACAAGGTACGGGCATTATGAGTTCCTAGTTATGTCTTTTGGACTTACTAATGCACCTGCAGCGTTTGTGGATTTGATGAACCGAGTCTTCAAGGAGTACCTGGAATAGTTTGTTGTAGTCTTTATCGATGATATATTGATTTATTCTAAGACGAAAGAAGAACATGAGGAGCACTTGAGAATAGTTCTGAGGATTCTATGCCAGCACCAATTGTATCCGAAGTTCTCTAAGTGCGAGTTTTGGCTGGATAGGGTCAGTTTTCTTGGCCACACCATATCAGAAGAAGGGGTTTCTATAGATCCGAGCAAGATTCAGGTGGTCAGAGATTGGCCACAGCCTAAGAACGTGCGTGAGGTACGTGGATTTCTTGGATGAGCTGGCTATTATCGGAAGTTTATAGAGGGATTCTCAAAGATTGCAGTTCCCCTCTCGAGCTTGACTCGGAAGAATGAGAAGTTTGTATGGTCGGCTGCTTGTGACTATAGTTTTATGGAGTTGAAGCAGAAGTTGACCACAGCTCCAGTGTTGACATTGCCTGTTGAAGGTGATAAATTTAGTATATATTGCGATGCGTCCGGAGTTGGACTCGGATGCGTGCTTATGCAGGAGGGTAAGGTAATTGCTTATGCTTCTAGATAGTTGAAGTCGTACGAGCAGAATTATCCTACGCATGATCTAGAGTTAGCAGCCGTGGTCTTCGCACTGAAGATTTGGAGACATTATTTATATGGGCAGCAATGCGAGATATTTTATGATTACAAAAGCTTGAAGTACTTATTTACACAGAGGGAGCTTAATATGCGACAAAGAAGGTGGCTGGAGTTCGTGAAAGACTATGAGTTTGAGATAAAGTACCATCCAGGAAAGGCGAACAAGGTTGCTGATGCTTTAAGTCGAATGTCTTCTGCGAGTCAGCCTTCACTTGCAACGATGTCAGTTACATTACGGTCTGAGATTGAGAGGTTCGATGTGGAGATAGTGGCAAAGTTGTCCAGTATGCTCACCAACATTTCTCTCAGGCCGACTATTCTGGATAAAATACGTGAAGCTCAGCAAAAGGATATGGAGTGCGAGGAGTTTCGGTTGGGCTTGACATCTGAGGATTCATCCGATTTCCATTTATCAGAAGATTGTATTCTAAAATTCAGGCATAGGTGGTACGTGCCTAACGATGAGGAGCTAAAGAAGGAGATATTGGCTGAGGCGCATTCATCAGCTTATTCTGTGCACTCGGGAAGTACCAAGATGTACCGGGATCTAAAGCAACACTTCTGGTGGCCGAACATGAAGAGAGAGGTCGCCAAATATGTCGAAACCTGTTTAGTTTGTCAACAGGTGAAAGCAGAACACCAGAGGCCGGCCGGAACACTGCAGCCACTGCCTATTCCAGAGTGGAAATGAGAGCAGATCTCCATGGATTTTATTGTGGGGCTCCCGAGGACGACGAAGGGCCATGATGGCGTCTGGGTGATCGTGGACCGATTGACAAAGTCGGCTCACTTCTTATCTGTGAAGATGACATCTTCTATGGATCAGCTCGCCGAGCTTTATGTGCAGTAGGTCGTGAGATTGCACAAAGTACCAGTTTCTATAGTCTCAGACAGAGATTCGAGATTCACTTCTAAGTTCTGGAAGAGTTTGTACAAAGCTATGGGGACTCAGCTAAATTTCAGCACGGCATTTCATCCTCAGACTGATGGTCAGACAGAGATGACGAATCAGATTCTGGAGGATATGCTTAGAGCTTGTGTGTTGGAGTTTCAGAGATCGTGGAGCAAGTATTTGCCACTGATCGAGTTCTCGTATAACAATAGCTTCCAGGCTACCATCGGTATGGCTCCGTACGAAGCTTTATATGGTCGAAAGTGTAGATCTCTATTGTATTGGGACGAGGTTGGTGAAGCCAGTATTGTTGGTCCCGAGACCCTACAACAAACGGCAGAGAAAATTGCCGTTATCAGACAGCGCATCGAGATAGCTCAGAGTCGACAGAAGAGCTATGCTGACACGAGACGGAGGGAACTGGAATTCGAAGAAGGTGACGAGGTTTATTTGAAAGTTTCTCCGTTTAAAGGTGTGATGCGATTCGGAAGGAAGGGCAAGTTGAGCCGTCGTTATGTGGGGCCCTTTCCTATTTTGAAGAAGATCGGGAAGATGGCGTATCGACTACAACTTCCGGCTTCAATGGAAGGCATCAACGACGTATTTCACGTATCTATGCTTCGAAAGTATTTGCACGATCCATCGCATATCATAGAGGCAAGAGACATCGAGGTACAGCCTGCTTTGACTTATGTGGAGAGGCCTGTACGAATTTTGGAGTGTTCGATCAAAGTATTGCACAATAAAGAGATTCCGCTAGTTAAAGTTCTATGGCGGAACCACGAGGTTGAAGAAGCGACTTGGGAGCGACAACAAGATATGATGGCTAGGTATCCCGAGTTGTTTATGTAGTCAAATTTTGAGGACAAAATTTTAAATAAGGTGGATGGAATGTAACACCTGGATTTACGGGTTTTTGTAAATAAATAATATAATGGCATTTTATTACAATTATGTCAAATTAGGTCGGTTTTGTAAAATGAAAGCGTTATTATGATCCTAATGATTTATAAGGATTTTAGGAAAATTTCGAGAATTTTAGGAATTCGACGCTAATTTAACGAGAATTACGTTTATCGTAATATAAATGATACTTTGGTAAAAATAGTAAACAACGTCTGAATTGCGAACGGACAGTTTTAATGGAATCCTGATAGTAAGTTGAAGTTATTGGCGAAGTAAGGAAATTTGGAGAAACCGAATCATCGGTTAATTAAAGAAACGAAGGACGAAACAAATAGAAAATCAAAGGAAGGGTAAAATGGTAATTTGCAAAGTCAAAATTTCAATTAAAACACATGTCTTCTTCTTCTTCTCCACGCAATCCTTTTTCTTCCCTGGCGATCTCCATTTCCGACGAAGCTCCCTCACGGCGTTCTCCTCTCCGACGTCCGTTCTTCCTCCGTTCGTCCTCCGTTCTTCACGTTTTCTTCCCCAAACTCGATTCTAGGTAAGGTTCTATGGTTTTGGAAAGTCTATTCGTAGTTTTCGGATTGTTTAACAGTTAGGGTTTTGTTTAGGGTTTTGTGAAAAACGTAGTTTAAAGTTAGAAATCGATAGGTTTGTCGTATTAGTGAGTATGTTGAACGTATTAAACGTTATTGGACGAAATCTAGAGTGTATGTGGCGTTTGGATTGAAAAACGGATATTTGAGGTTTGGAAAATTTCCGTCAATGGAGTTTAGAAATTTACGAACGTGAATTTCTCGGTAAAATGCCTCATTGAGCTAAGTTAGAATTTTAGGAGAATTTACTTAGTTAAGGTTTTGCTAAATTTGGACGTATAATGGTTTAAATCTCGTTTTAACGACAATTGTTGTGTTTTGCCTCAGACAAACGACGCTCGTGGACGGAGCTCGAAGTTCAGCGCGCACGAGGTAAGTTCTCGTGACTTACTTGGCCGAGTGGCCTACACCATATGTCGAAGTCGCGTCGAGGATCTTTGGAGAGTTGTTTGTTTATATGCTTTGGTCGGGTAGATAGGGTTAGTTCTTTTATATAGGTTATGTTTTTATAGTTTTGATGGTATATATGATGCTTGTTTACTTTATGTCTATAACTGTTCATGCATCACGTATTTTAAAATAGCATGAAAACGAATTTATGCACGTGTTTAAGAAAATGAAATGAACGAATGTAATGAATCCATGTAATCTGTTATCTGGTTACGCGAGGTGGGGCTCAGGCACGGCTGTTATAGAAGCGAGCGTGTACCCCTCCCCCCCCCGGTTAGGTGAAGAGGACAGTCCGACTGCGGGATGTGTCCTCTCCATCTAATAGGCTGAGACCTCGGTGACATTCTGTCTGCGACGTAATGAAAAGAAAATGTTGCATGATTTCTGAAACTCATACGCACAGCATGCATTGCATTTACGAAACTTGTTGAGATTTTTATCTCATAGTGTGTCTGTATGGTGTAGGTGATTACGAGACAGGTGAGGACGATGTTCGTCCTCCTGAATTCTGAGTTCAGTTGACGAAGAATGATCGTCGGAGTGTGCTGGCGCAGTCGAGGCGTTCATGACCCGTGAGGACGTATGTAGGTATTTTGGGCTATTTTGCATAGAAACTGTTTAGGTAAAATACTTGTACAGATAGAACATTATAGGATATTTGGGTCTGGATTAGTGGATAGGTTTACATTTTAAAGTTTTTAAATGTTTTGGAAAACTTGATTTGTAAATGTTTGGTATTAGGGAAATGTTCAGTTTTTAAACAAATCCACGCGGTTTGTTTTTGTAAAAACATATTTGGTTTGAATTGTGACTTGAGTTAGTTAGAGCGAGATGATTGAGATGTATGAGCATGTTGAGGTATGCATTGAAATGGGTTCAAGAATTGTTAAGAGATGTTATAATTGTAGGGTTATGAAGGATGAGAAAGAAGGAAGTAGAAGGAGAAGAAAGAAAAGGGAAGAAGGAAAAAGAGAGGTACGCCAGTCCTCTGGAAATCCAGAGGACATGGCGATCGATCGCCCAAGGGTGGGGATCGATCGCCCATGGTCGCCACGCTCTGGAAGAATTCCAGAGCGTGTGGCGATCGATCGCCCCTCGTGTTGGTCGCGCGATCCATGATCGCCTGGTGTGGCGATCGCTGGCAAACCAGCGATCGCTGATGGGCGATCAATCGCCAGTTTTGGGAGATCGATCGCCACCACGTTTTAGGGACAAAAGTCCCTTTTTGTCCCCGAAACGTTTTATGTTATTTTAATTGTTTTAAATTTGTTTTAAATTTGTTTTAAATAATTGTTTTAACTTTATTTAAATAGTTTACAATGGTTTTTTTTTTTTAATTCTGTCAACGTTTTAAATTTCCTCTTTTACGTTATAGGATAAACATAGAATTTAAAAAGAAAAATTTGTACGGTAAAAATGGGTACAATATTAGGGTCGCTACAATAAGATAGCCGAGTTTACTCTTCAATAGTACAAGGAGATTACTCCAAAATTTTCCTGATCATTTCATAAGTTTTTCTGATTCTTAACATTTGGTATCAGAGCCTCATCACAAGCCTGATTAAAATTAGCAGCAGTCTTCTATGAGTATAGTGGTTAAAGTCATATGGCAGAAAGTTCTTTTGTGCAGCCAGCAATTCCGAAGTTTGAGGGGCATTATGATCATTGGGCAATGCTTATGGAAAATTTCTTGCGTTCTAATGAGTATTGGGGATTGGTGGAGAATGAGATTCCTGCAGCAGCAGAAGGTCTCACAGATGCTCAAAGGAAAAACATTGAAAATCAGAAGTTGAAAGATTTGAAAGCAAAGAACTATCTATTTCAAGCAATAGATCGTTCGGTCCTGGAGACAATCCTCGACAAGGATACAACAAAGAATATATGGGATTCTTTGAAGCAGAAGTATCAAGGTACAACACAAGTAAAGCGTGCTCATTTACAAGCTCTTCGGAAAGAGTTTGAAATTCTTCACATGAAAGCAGGAGAATCTGTGAATGAGTATTTTGCTCGGACCCTTGCCATAGCCAACAAGATGAAAGCAAATGGTGAGAACAAAGGAGATGTTGCAGTAGTTGAAAAGATTTTGCGATCCATGACTCCAAAGTTTGATTATATTGTGTGTTCCATTGAAGAATCTAAGAATATAGACATCTTAACCATTGATGAGTTGCAAAGCAGCCTGCTTGTGCATGAACAACGCATGAGTTCTCATGAGGAAGAAAAACATGCTTTGATGATTACTCATGGAGATCAACCTGGAGGAAGGGGTCGAGGACATGGAAGTTTTAGAGGAAGAGGAAGGGGATGAGGCAGAAAAAGTTTTGACAAGGCCACAGTGGAGTGCTATTCCTGTCATAAGCTTGGACATTTTCAATGGGAATGTCCAAGCAAGGAGAAGGAAGCCAACTATGTTGAGACTGAAGAAGAGATGTTACTGATGGCTTGTGTTGATAAGGCAAATGGAGAAGATATGTGGTTCTTTGACTCAAGATGTAGCAATCACAAGTGTGGAAAGAAGGAGTACTTCTCAGATTTTGATGAAAGTTTCAGAGTCTCTGTGAAGCTGGGGAACAACTCAAGTATGGTGGTAATGGGAAAGGGCAATGTAAGACTACAGGTTAATGGAAGAATACAGATTATCACAGGAGTATTTTATGTGCCGGAGCTGAAGAACAATTTACTAAGTATTGGGCAATTGCAAGAAAGGAGGCTTAACATTCTGTTTCAAGGGAAAAAGTGCAAAGTGTTTCATCCTGAAAAAGGTTTGATAATGGAAACGAAGATGGCTTCAAATCGAATGTTCATACTGTATGCTATATCTCAGCCTATAGCATCTACTTGTTTCAACACAATCACTGAAGATATGGTGCAACTTTGGCATCATAGATATGGACACTTGAGCTTTAAGGGCTTAAAGACTCTTAGTAGAAGAAGATGGTGAATGGTTTACCACAGTTTAAGTCTCCCTCAAGGCTATGTAAGGCTTGTTTAGTTGGAAAGCAACAAAGGATCTCATTTCCAAATAAAAGCACCTGGAGAGCTTCACAAATTCTTCAACTAGTGCATGCTGATATTTGTGGACCAATCAAGCCCATCTCAAATGGCAAGAAAAGGTATTTAATTACTTTCACTGATGACTTTAGTAGAAAAACATGGGTTTATTTTTTGATAGAAAAGTCAAAAGCCTTAGTTGTTTTTATGAGTTTTAAAATACACGTTGAGAAGGAGACAAACTCGTTCATTAGAGTATTACGTACTGATCGAGGAGGAGAGTTCACATCAAAAACGTTCATCAATTTTTGTAATGTAAATGGCATACGAAGACAATTGACAGCTGCCTACACACCACAACAGAATGGAGTTGCAGAATGGAAAAATAGAACTATTATGAATATGGTTCGGAGTATGATTTTTGAAAAGCAACTTCCAAAAATTTTCTGGCCTGAAGCAGTAAATTGGACTGTGCATGTCTTGAATCGAAGCCCAACAGTGGCAGTGAAAAACAAGACACCATAAGAAGCTTGGAGCGGCGTTAAGCCTTCTGTTGAGCATTTACGAGTTTTTGGATGTGTCTCCCATGTTCATGTGCCTGACAGTAACAGAACTAAGCTCGATGATAAGAGCTTAAGTTGTGTTTAGTTGGGAGTTAATGAGGAGTCCAAGGCTTATAGGCTTTATGATCCAGTTTCAAAAAAAATTGTAATAAGTAGGGATGTTGTATTCGAAGAAGACAAGAATTGGGATTGGGATAAGAAATATGAAGAATCCATTGTGTGTGACTTGGAATGTGGTGATAGTAAGGAGGACGCAGCTGTGTTTGATGACAATGAAGAGGGGAGCGATTCTAAATCTGATCCTGAAGCTAATGCAGATGTAGCTGAAGAGAGTTTTTCCTCAGATTCCTTGACCGAAGAAAGCTCTCCAAGCTCAAATGAAGGGAGGAATAAGAGACCACCAATCTGGATGAGAGACTATGAAACAGGGGAAGGCATTTCTGAAGAAGAATATGAAGCTCATTTGACCATGTTTTCCACTACTGATCCTATTCATTTTGAAGATGCTGTGAAGAGTAGGAAATGGAAGAGAGCCATGGATTTAGAAATGGAAGCAATAAACAACAATGATACGTGGGAATTGACAGAGTTACCTAAAGGAGCAAAGAAGGTTGGAGTGATATAGATTTATAAGACCAAGTTTAATGAAAATGGAGAAGTTGATAAATACAAGGCTAGACTTGTAGCAAAGGGGTATACTCAGCAACATGGGGTAGACTATATTGAAGTATTTGCACCTGTAGCACGCATGGAGACAATTTGATTGGTGATAGCACTTGCAGCTCAAAGAGGGTGGACTATCTATCAGTTAGATGTGAAGTCTACATTTTACATGGTAAGCTGAATGAGGTGGTTTTTGTGGAGCAACCTTGTGGTTATGAGCAAAAAGGAAATGAACAAAAGGTTTACAAGTTAAACAATGCACTCTATGGGCTTAAGCAAGCACCACGTGCATGGTACAGCCGTATAGAGGCCTATTTCATGAAAAAAGGCTTTGAGAAGTGTCAATATGAGTACACTTTGTTCATCAAAACAAGCACAGAAGGCAAAGTATTAATTGTAAGTCTCTATGTTTATGATCTTATTTTTACTGGGAACGATGAATCAATGTTTACAAAGTTTAAAAATTCCATGAAGCATGAGTTTGACATGACAGATCTTGGTAAGATGAGGTATTTCCTTAGTCTTGAAGTTTTGCAAAAATCTGATGGTATTTTTATAAGTCAAAAGAAATATTTGTTGGAGGTGCTGCAACGGTTTAGAATGGACAAAAGTAATTCTGTCCATAATTGTAACGACCTTTTTTCCCAGCAAGATATTGTCCGCTCTGAGGATTAGGCTGGAGCACAATATCCTCCCCTCGCAGCTTTGTTTGGCGAGAACTTCCTGGAAAGTCACCCAACCTGGAATTGCTCTCGCCGAAGCACTTTTAACTTCGGAGTTCTTATGGGATCCGTTGTCAATCGTGCTCCAAAATGCGTCTTGCTATGTTGGGAGGGTCTCTTTACATATGTTTCATTTCCACATACTTCCCCAAGCGATGTGAGATTGTGACGACCCCCTTTTTACGACCCTGTCACCTTCCGGTTCACCCGCGCGGACGTACCGCCATCCGGGTTCCGGTTCGTGCAGCCATCGTACCATACTTACACATCTGGGTCATCACAATCACCCCTCCTCGGGGGCCCAACGTCCTCGTTGGCCACATTTCCGGTTGGGTACAGACTTTGATACCATTTGTAACGACCATTTTTCCCAGCAAGATATTGTTCGCTCTAGGGATTGGGCCGGAGCACAATATCCTCCCCTCACGGCTTTGTTTGACGAGAACTTCCTGGAAGGTCACCCAACCTAGGATTGCTCTCGCCGAAGCACTTTTAACTTCGGAGTTCTTATGGGATCCGTTGCCAATCGTGCTTCAAAACGCAGTCTTGCTATGTTGGGAGGGTCTCTTTACATATGTTTCATTTCCACATACTTCCCAAGGGATGTGGGATTGTGACGACCCCTTTTTTTTACGACCCGTCACCTTCCGGTTCACCCGTGCGGACGTACCGCCATCCGGATTCCGGTTCGTGCAGCCATCGTACCATACTTACACATCTGGGTCATCACAATATCCTATTGTTCCTAGATTTAAGCTTGTGAAGGATGAAGGTGGAATCAAGGTGGACAAGACTTACTATAAACAGATTGTGGGTAGTCTCATGTATCTGACAGCTACTCGACCTGACATGATGTTTATGGTGAGTCTTATTAGTAGATATATAGAGAATCCTACTGAGTTTCATTTACAGGTAGCAAAAAGGGTGCTGAGATATTTGAAAAGGACAACTGATTTTAGAATTTTCTATAAGAAGGGAGGTGATGATGAACTTGCTGTGTACACTGATAGTGACTATGCTGGAGATTTGGAAGACAGAAAGAGTACTTCAGGCTGTGTTTTTATTGAGATCAGAAGCAGTATCCTGGTCATCAAGAAAACAACCAATAGTAAGTCTATCTACCATAGAGTCAGAGTTTATTGCTGCAGCTTCGTGGGCATGCCAAGAAGTATGGTTGAAGAGGGTGTTGGGAAAGCTGAGTCAGAATCAAGGCAAAACAACTATTATTCACTGTGATAGTAGTTCAGCAATCAAACTCTCAAAGAACCCAGTAATGCATGGTCGTAGTAAGCACATTGATGTACGTTTCCATTTGCTTCGAGAGCTCACAAAAGCTGGTACGGTGGAGCTGGTGCATTGTAGGACACAAGAACAGTTGGGTGATATAATGACTAAACCACTCAAACTGAATGTTTTCGTGAACCTGCGAGAGCTACTGGGAGTTTGTTCTAAGATGGATATAAACTTAGTGCTTATAACATTCAGTTTAAGGGAGGAATTGTTGAGATTTGTTTATTCTAGATGTTAGGTTGCGTTAGTGGTTAGTTACCACTTAGTCAATAAATCCCTATTGTTAAAGGATAGTTATTTGTTTGCTTTAGTCTTACCACGTTTCTAGGATCTGATCAAACGTGGGCTGTTATTTTTCTTGTTTGTCAATGCTTGCTTTGTAAGGCTATAAGATAGCCGAGTTTACTCTTCAATAGTACAAGGAGATTACTCCAAAAATTTCCTGATCATTTCATAAGTTTTTTTGATTCTTAACACGGGGCAGCGTTCCAGAAAAAATTTATTTTTATAAGGGTGTTTAGTGTTTGGAGTATTTTGGTGATTTTATCTTCTTATTTGGTTGTCCTATTTCGTTGAGTATATAAAGATGTATTTAAGTTTTCAAATTATTACAGAGAGTATGAGAGATAGAGACAGAATTGCAACTCGTTTTTATTTGATCTTAGTGAAATCTGGTAGCGGCAAATAGATGTAACTCTCGCATTGAAAGTGAATATGTGTTCTTATTTTTTGCATTATTTTTCGTTTCAAAGCATATTAGATTAAGGCGTTTTTTAATCCTAACAAAAACTACCTCTTAAACCAAACTACCTCTTAAACCAGCCAGAGATAATCGTCCATTATTCAATCACATTTGATTCTATCTCTCAACGTGCCGCTGATTAATATGTGACACTAATACTTTTTTTGAATTATTTATTATTTATCTTACTTGTTACTCCAATTAATAATAACGTTAAACAACTTTTAAACACAAGTACTAAAATCGTATTAGATAAATTCCTACCCGTTATTTACTCGGGTCCACTAATACTATTGACGAAACACACCCAATTTATCTGTTGCCACCTATAAACTTCACATTGACCACGACTGTAAATAGTCAACGTCAGCGATTACTACTCTTTCAAGACGACGACTTTTTCATATTCCGCAGAAATGGGGGTGATGGCGCACCATAACATCCGCTTCCAGCCTGGATTCGCCATGAGAGGAGCTCCAACTCTGTACGGAGCGCCATCCCGTATAATCGCCGCCACCTCCCACCGGATTCAGCAGGGGAAACTCGCGGTCAGCGAGGGGCGGAGAGTTCGACCGGACGAATTGGAAAAGAAAGTCGCTGGAGGAGACGGAAGAGAGAGAAGAAAAAAGCGCGAAATCACTTCCGCCGGCGCCGGAGAAGCCGTTGCCTGGCGATTGCTGCGGCAGCGGATGCGTCCGATGCGTGTGGGACGTCTATTACGAAGAGCTCGAGGCATACCATAAGAATTCACAGAACGACTCGGCTTCTGATTCTTAAGTTTATGATGAAATTAGATTGGGTCCGATTATGGTTCTGTTTCCAGATCTAACTGGATCTGTTTCCGATTTCCTCACTTTTAACAGTTTGTTCAATCTTGATGATGATAATACAAAATGTCTATTTAACCTGAGAAAAATCTCTAAGAATCTGAGTATGTCTCCGGTCGCCAGTCTCCTTTCTGGGCACTTAGCAGCCCTTCTTGATCTTTGGAGAAAGTTAAGTGAACTTCCCAGCGAAGAGACTTGAGGAAGTTTTCCACCTCTTCAATGGCGCTGGATTCATCCCGGACAATCAACTTACCTCCAGGTCTGACTATTCTATCGACCTCCGCCATCACCGGACCAAGTTTGCACCTGCAAACAAGTGAAAAATGACTGGAAATTCTTCTGCGATTTGGATGGAAATGCGAAAATGGCTGAGAAGGGCAAACTATTTTTTACCTGTTTTTCAACTTGGAGAAGAGATGATCAGCATGAAGAAGATCGTAAGTTCTTGGGTAGGTACTGAAAGATTCACACCAATCATGGTATATTCCGAAAAGGCCACGCTCGTAGATTATCGGAAGAGTATCCGGAGAATCAACGTTTACGACATTCATAACCCAAACTGAGAGATCTTTCAAAGCAGCAGCGAACCTGCAAGAAAGAGGAACAGGTGATGAGAGAGATGAAGAAGAGAGACAAGGCAGGAGAGAAGGAGAAGATACCCTCCATAAACTGATCTCATGTCCATAACATTCCTGACATTCGACAAACTGATTCCAAGTCCATTGATGTACGTATTATTCACGACTTCTTTCCAGTGCTCATAATCTGAAACCAAATCTTGAGGAGCTGGTCTGCCATAGATTCCCATCTGGGAGCTATTTAGCCAGTACGGAGGTGTCTGCACCCGGCGGGGCCAGTCTTCCGGCCACCTGCTACCTCTTTTTGTCTTGTCAACTGGTACTCTGTGCATGCACGCTTGCAGAGGCACGTACCTGAAAATAGCGGGATAACTATCAGTTCTTATTCCGGCGAAGTTTTACTGCAAGTTATGGGATCACGCACCAAGCTGCGTTGGGATCGTCGTCCGATTCGCACATCGGCGGCCGGTTTTGCTGTCTTTGATCGTAGCAATAGTTTGAGCTGGGTTTTCGATAAATGGCGGCTCCGACGCCATTCAGCCTGTCTTTCTTGATGGTGAAGAGCTCCCAACACATGGAGGCCGTCAGTGAGGACATGGCTATAAAAATAAAACTTCTTTCAGGTGAATAAACTATGAATTCTGCGATATAAACTGTGAATTACCCTTCCAAATCTCAACGTCTTCTTGCAGCTTCTGATAAACGGGAGTTGCAGACCAAACAAAGAAACCCCCGGGACGGAGAACACGATTCAGTTCCAGCAGAAGCAATCCTCCTACAAACACACCAAACCTTCAAAAAAAAAAAAGGAAATACTCTCAAAGCCGACAACAAGAAACAGAATCTCCTCCGCCGGAAACTGCCTACCTTCTGCATGCCAAGGCACTCTGCACCTTGCACAATGAACAAGATCAAACACGCCGCTCGGAAATGGCAGTCGCTTCGAACCCATGACTGCAGAAATGGCCGGAATTCCCCGCTCGAGGGCGAACTGAACTTGTGCTTCGTGCTCGTCTTTAGGAGCAAAAGACATGGCAAGAACGTTTCTGTCGAAAAGATAACCTCCGAAGCTGGCAACTCCGCACCCGACATCTAGAATCACCCTCGTATGTTGGCCCCATCGGATTTTAGGCGCCGACTGGATAGAAACGTCGGTGAGAATCCTTGCTTACGAACAGCTTTGAAATCACCCAAATGAAGAAATCACTCACCTGTTGGATGAAATCAATATAGTGAAGAGCCCCGTGGATGAACTGGGTCCCACCCCCGGGAAAGTCAAGTATTCTCCGGTCAGTTTGACCCAGTTTTGATGGCCCTTCACCTCCGCAAGCTTTGTGTGTGGTACGTTCTTGTACCAAATCTGCTCAGTCAACGCCAAGGAAATAAAGGAATGTCTAAATTGTAGTCAACTAGTTAACTTCTTAGATCATCGTACCTTGTTCCTGCTTGTGGGCCATGGGATGGGTCTTTTGTATCCATCTGGCAGTGGGACCAGGCAAGTGGGCCCCTCCTCTGGGCAGTGTCTCTCTCTGTGTTCGTAGTGACCAGTCTTGTGCACTTTCTTCAGCGCCTTCTCGTTGTCTAAACAGGGTATGTAATCAAAGCCAGCTGTCACGTTACAAAGTTGCCACGTGTACCCTGCTGATTCTTCCTTCCTTCTTTCCTTCTCGTCTTCCGATTCGCCCGCCTGAGTCGACCATCCTTTCTCCGACTCCTTCGGAATCCCTGGGAGCTCGAACGAGTTATCGCCCTCCGACTGTTCGGTTGGTTCTTCTTGCTGAATCTGATCTTCCGATGAGGTTAGGCTTTCTGTTGTTGATTCGTCGTTGGTGTTTTGGTTTGTGTTTTCTTGATCTTCTTTCAGTTGCTGAATATTTTCTGATTCCTGTGAGTTTTCTTGCATTTCAGATTCCACCTGGTAACTCTGTTGATCTTCCTCCGCTTGCGTTTCTCCGTCTTCAACATTTTGATCCTTTTCAATATCCTCTGAATTCTCTTCTTGATCGCTTCTCTGTTCTTGACCTTCGACGGCTTCTTTTGTTTCAGACTCGGAGTTTACGTTCTCTACGCTTTCTATGTTCTCCGTATCCTCTGTTTTTTCCTCCGAATTAGAAACCTGTTCGTTTCGAATCGAATTGTTTTCATTTTCCTCACTGCCCCTCTGTTTTTCTTCGGTTATTAATTCCCGCTGATGGAGCTCTTTCGTGGCCGGCGTTGACTGTTCTCCGGCCTCATTATCGTCGGAGCTTATAGCATCATCTGGAAGATCGCGGGGATCGTCTTCTAAAGGTGGCGGATTTGCTTTTTCTAAGAATGGCGAGTTTTTAGCAACAGAGCTAGACGAAAACGAAGACGACGACGAAGAAGAAGAAGGATCGGAAATGGAATGAGTGGTGGTCCGAGTAAGAAGAACTGAATTTGAGTTGAGCATCCATAGGCCAAAAACACAGAGGGCAACGAACACCATTGTTGTTATGGTCGATGCATAAGAACTGGACGACGTTCTCTTGCTGTTTCGCGACCTACCCTGCGGCATATTTGCAGAAAGAGAGAGAGAGAGAGAGAGAGAGAGAGAGAGAGAGAGTTCTGTTGGGGGAGAAGAGGGAGGATTGAGAAATCAATGGATGGAGAGAGAGTGTCGACACATCCAGAGGAGCAGGACGAGGGAAGCTATTGAACTGGAGACCACAACATATAAAACTTCGAAAGCCGGAGAAGCTGCCACGTGGCGTTCATATTCAGCGAGTTTAATTAAGCGTGAAAATGAGTCAAAGCCCAAAAGCAGGTTGGCCCAGGCCAAGGCCCAGACCGAGGCCCAACATGGGAAGCTTGTCTCCCTTCTCCTCCACCACTTCTAATTTACACAGCCATAAGCTTTTCTACTAGGTGAACCATGAAGTTAGATTAGTGTAATGTTGGTATTCTCCGATTTTCTTCTCGTGGAGTTTCGATCTCTCCTGTATAATATTGTTCGCTTTGAGTCGAAGTCCACGAACTTTTGTTTTTCAAGTTTTACACAAAACACTTGTACTAAGTTAAAAGAATAACTCCACTCATGAACAATTTATTTTCACTTTTCCCGAATAATGCAATTTTTGTGGTATATGGTTTGGGTCCTCACAAGTATATGATCATTTGTTGCTTTTGAGTTCATGAACCGGGCTGTCACAATTTTTCTCCTTTGAGTACCGCACTTCTTGTATTACAATTCCAGTTGAGTGTTGGTTGCGTTACAATTGATGGATGCTAAGACTTACAATATTGTCCGTTTCAAACATCAACATGCACCGTTATATTCTCGAGTTTGACTGCAAAATGTATTGTACTAATTTGACTGGACAACTCAACTAATGAACCATCCATCTTCTCGCTTTGCAGGTGATATGAGATTGGACACTGTATACGTTGAATCTTCACAACTACCTGAACTTGGACAATCCTTATATTGGCATTGTAGGAGGCCACCCTCTAGAGAAGAATACACCTAACAGCCATTAATTCAAACTTCACAGTGAGTCAACGAGGGAGGAGATCCAAAGAAGTCCTGTGATTCTCACGAGCAATGCACAGAAAACCTACTATCATTTTGCACCCTACCATAGCTGCTAGCTGCTGCAAGACTCACATGCAGGACGCCTTGAACATCACATACTCAAAACAAAACGTTTTTAATGGTGACACCCAGAGCCTGTAAACCACTAGCTGTGGTAGCTGCTTTTTTTAAAAAAAGAAAAACCCTAATGATGTAGCCTCTACTGCGAGTCTTTACTTGCCCTAAGCCTAGCTGCATCTTTTTGCGGTCTGTACATCATTTTGTGAATAGGCTTAAAATCATTTTAACAATTGAAAGGTTTGGTTTAAAATAGCCCTCAAATATATTTATACTAAAAAAAAATCTTAAATTATTAAAAACCTTACATTATCAAAATCCCGACGGTTAACCTATAATCCTCCATTCTGAAATTTACATACAGAACGAGGGACCGTTCTTTCGAGGTGTTCTCCACGTGCAACGCATGGGGAGAACGAGGGGTGCGTTTGGGGGTGAAGACCCCTGCATGCCCGCACATTCTAGTGCGCACGGGGTCTCCACCCCAATCGCACCCCTCATTCTCCATGTGCCATGCACATGTACGCGGCGGATCTCTACCCTCAAACTCACCTTTCTCCTGCAGTGACACCCGTGATCACTTAATAATTGATCACGAGCAATCAATTATTGGCTGTGATCAATTATTAAGTGATCACATGTGTCACTGTAAGAGAATGGTCCCCCGTTCTCTCACCCTATATAAAGAATGGCTCACACTTCATTCTCACCACTTCCAAGTTTTCCAACTCTTTAAAACTTCTCTGCTATTATCTTGCTCCGGAGAATTTTTGTTGCGACAATGGATTCTGAATCACCTAGAGTAGTTAATTTATACGAGCCAACAACTTTAGATGTCGATACGGATTGGTATTCGCACGCCACTCCTGCATATGGTGATCTTTGAGCATTTGATCACTTATATAAAAATGAAGAAATCAACGTACATTCGACCTCTAGAATTCTAGACGAAGAGCTTCGAACACCGGTTGGTTCGGAGGATGATGAAGTGGAAAGCAGACTCTTCAAAGAAGAAATCTCATCGATTTTTTTTTTTTGGAAATAATATAGTTATTTGAAGGATATTAAAGCAGAAATAGTCGACTATTCTTTAGAAAATGGTTATGAAATAAAATTCATTAAAAGTGACATGCGGCGACTGACGGCTGAGTGTGAAGACGAGTATGAGTGGCGACTGCAAGCTTCTCAGAAGCAAGACGAGCTGATGTTTCAAATAAAGAGTTTGATCGATTCTCACAGCGGTTCGAGAAAAATTGAGAATTGTTGTGAAAATTAAATTCGCGTGTGTATGAGTCGCAACAAGTAATACAGTGATAACTAGAGTGTCGAACCCAAGAAGACTTGTAATTAATAATCAAAATAATTAATCTTAATTCTAAATCGAACAAACGTTTTATGATTTTCAAGGATTGAAATTAAAATAACAAAAACTAAAATAACTAAAATAAACTAAGATAAAATATTGCAACAAATAAGATGGGATTAAATCAAATTGATAAAAGCCTAAGTACTTCGATTTCGCCAAGACAATATTTATTTCCGTCCTTCGCAATTATATTCATAAATATTCTTCCTATGTTGATGATCGATTTCACTAAATTCTAGTACAATCTCTCTCGAGTATTGCGTAGTTTATCTGATTAATGGGTTATCACTTCTCAGTCTCAAATCCTGCATTAATCAAATATAATTCAATTAAGAAATCACAATGATCACACCAATACCGTAACTATCTCTAGCCTACGCATATTCATGACATTAATTTCAGTGCTCGAGTATTTATCACCTCTCAGTCTCAAAACACCCCAAAAATCAAGTAAAGATTGGCCAGAAATTTACAGGCTTTAAGAACAGAAATTAAATGCGCCAACAATATTGGAAGAAATACGTATGGAATATAATTAAACGAAGAAATTAAAAATAAACATCGTCTGGCTACATCGTAGCCCTAGAATAAAAAGTTAGTTCATACTAAAATAAAGAAAAATAAAAACAATAATAAATATGATGTTCATAAGTAAAAATCGAAGGAAGATAGGAAAACTATTTTGATGTCTCTGAAGAATCACCCCGCCTCTGGTGTTCTGTGAAAATCGCCTCCTACTTCTCTCAATCGCCAAATCCAGCCTCCCTACAAGGCGCTGCTTCTTTAGGTTTTTAATATTTTATTTCAACTCGATCAACGGTAGAGATTAAAACCTTTCCTTCGATTAATGGTTCGGATTAAAAGAGTCAGTTTTCCAAATTTGTAGCGATCGATCGCTGACTATTGTAGCGATCGATCGCCTCTTATCTCTCGTGCCGATCGATCACTGGATATTATGGCGATCGATCGCCACATTCTCTGTGTAAATTCGCCGATTTTCTGTTGCTTTTCTGCCGATCGATCTCCTAAACGGAGCGATCAATCGGCATGTTCACAGTTTCGCCAACTAAATTTTTGCCTCTCTTTTGTCTTTCTTTTCTTCCTTCGCCTATCTTTTTCCTCTTCAACTTTTTACATTCAATCTCCCTATTTTAAATAAATTTTCTGCACACTTACACAAATTACATCAAATTCTTTCAAACACTTGAGATAAACTTATCAAATCAAGTGTAAAAAATATAAATAAGTGTGTAAAAATACACACTTATCACACCCCCAAACTTGAATGAAAGCTTATCCTCAAGCGAACAAAAAATGCAACTCAATTAAAAACAAAGAGATAATCTCAATCAAATTTAAAATGTTCAACGAAATATAATGGTAAAACAATCTGAATCAAGGTTTTCGGTAATTCGTCTCACCTTGAGAAATTCATACTAAAAACACTAAGTTCAACACTTTGTAAAAGAAATAACTCATAGTAGCGCATTGATAAAAGTTTACAGAGAAATCTTCGTGTGTGTGTGCGTTCATTCTTATCTTCTCCTAATTGTTGGGTCAATTAATGTAGCTACTGGTAAGGGATGTATTATTGTTTCGCTCAGGATTCACTCCATTCACTCTAATCATTCACCAGCTTTACCCACTATCCAACTAATAGCAAATATCCATAAATCAAAACAAAAGTCATTAGGTCTTCATAAGCTTGTAATGAAAGGCCAGGTTAAGGGGTAGAAATTTTTATGGATTCAAGCGAATACCTAGAGCACCACTCATTACTCCTTATTTCACCCATTCAAAATTTCCTTCTATTCACTTAATGGCTTGTTGAACTCATTCAAAGCTTCTTCTAATTGCTCACCCCCAAACTTAATTCACTCAATATCACCCACTTTAACTCCTTTGTCATTATTTCACAACCAAAATCAATACAATCATAATACTTACGGAGAGTAACAACTAGAAGGAAAGCAAAACTACTCAAACTTGCTTTTTTTTTTGACAAGTAAAGTAAATACAACAACTTAATGTTCTAAAACAAAACATATGACAAAGGAATTTCTATTAAATTTCAACAGCTCCTCCAATTCTCCCTTAATTTAGATTAATATCTTTGTGCTCAATGAATAAGGTAAGAGAAATATATATAGGGCTAGGCTAAGTTCAGGTGACAACTGAATTGTAAATAATAGACTCAAAAGGGTGACTATGGGTGTCATTAAATGACACGACAAGGTAGGCTCAGAAAGCTCAAACGGTTCAAAGACTGCCTAAATCATTCTCTTAATTTCAGAAAAATTTCAATTTGCATTCGAGGGTATTGAGCAAAGCTAAGAAGGATTTTTCTCTCAATGTCCTCACTATCAATTCCTTTGACTGGAGTTACACTCCCTTACCGTGTTTGTTCTCATTCACTCCCTTACAGTATTTGCGTTTCACTCTCAGTAGACTACACAAATATATCACCAACAAATAAAATCAAACAAAAATAAAACGTGTTCAGATTTTTGAAGATAACTCTATAAGCTCTAATCAATGCAACTAAAACAAATCACTTTTTTTACTCAGCATTTCTCAAGGAATTAAAGTATGAATCAATCATTTAAATCATCATCGACACCTCAACCAAGATTTCAGATTGCAATACCAAAATATAGCACAGTACTAAGATACGCTAAAATTACCCCCAAACTTAAAATAGACGTTGTCCTCAATGTATGAAATAAAATAAAAGTAAGGTAAAAGGAGCGTACCTCATAACGTCTCGGGCAGTCGTCAGTGTTGTGGAGCTTTGGTCGAAAGAGCAATCAATCTTGCGTTTGTTTTTTTTTTTTAATAGATAAAAATAAATAAAACGAATGCAACAAAAATAACAAAATAAAAGGATACTAGGGTGGGTTGCCTCCCACCAAGCGCTTGTATTTATTGTCGACAGCCCGACAGTCTACTTCTTCATGTTGGGTCGAAATATATGATGAATTTTACCCTTTTACATGTACCAGTCCAATATGGTGTCGATCATTGCCCATTTGCCAACTTATCATTTGTCGGAAGCTTTTCGTAGTCGGGTGGTTTCTTAATAGGTGGTAGAACCTGTAATGTCGACTCCCCTAAATTTCCAACGTATTACTTCCTCTTAGGCTCAAAAGAATTGCTTAGTTGACGTGAAACTTCCCTTGTTACAGGGTTAGGGAGTTCCACTTGGAATATTTCATCGATAGCTTTTGGGTACTCAATCGATTTATACACTTTAAATGTCACATCGTCCTCTTGTACCTACAATTTGAGCTCTCCTTTTCTAAAATCAATTATAGCACCCCCTGTTGCTAAAAATGACGACCTAATATTATCGGTATTCCACGGTCCTCATCCATATCCAGGATCAAGAAATCAGCGGGAAAAATAAACTTGTCGACTTTAACAAGGACATCTTCAATTACCTCATACGAATGCTTTATAGAACGATCGGCCATCTGTAACACTACACTTGTGGGCTTTGCTTCACCAATACCAAGCCTCTGAAATATAGATAGAGGCATCAAATTTATACTAGCACCCAAATCACATAATGCTTGCTCAAAGATAAACTCCCCAATTGCACATGGAATGGTAAAACTTCCCGGATCTTTCAATTTTTGTAGAAGCTTTTGTTGTCTAATAGCGCTACATTCCTCTGTCAAAGCGATCATACTGCCGTCTTTGATTTTACGCTTATGGGACAAAATAGCTTTCAAAAACTTTGCATATTTCGGCATTTGCTCGAGGGCTTCTGCGAATGGAATGTTGATATGGAGCTTTTTGAAAACTTCAAGAAACTTAGAAAACTGCTTATCATGCTTCACATTCTTCAGTCTTTGTGGAAACGACACTTGGGGTGGAATTGCTTGTATTGGTGGAGGATGAGATGGTAGAGACCTTTGAGCTACATTTTCACTTGAACTCCCAATGTTCAATTTAGGTACACTCGGCTCTTGTTGCACCGGTTCAATCACTGTTCCATTTCGAGTGATAATTGCATTGCAATGCTCTTTCGGATTTATTTCTATAGAACTCGGTAAAGCACCTTGAGGTCATCCATTGATGATACTCACAAATTGGCCAAATTGATTCTCAAGACTTCGAATTTGGGCCGATTGATTCTGCATTAATGTACGAGTCTCTGTCATAAACTGCATAAGGGCTGTTTCAAGATCATTTTTCTTCTCCATTTGCTGAGACAGACTGGGTTGAGCTGCTTGAGGTGGCTGCATAGCATTTTGAGAATTTCTCCATGAAAAATTCGGGTGTTGTCGCCAACCTGGATTATAAGTATTAGAATTTGGATTTCCTTAACGATTGAAGTTGCCCATATAATTAGCTTGTTCCGCGGGGTCATTTGACATGGGGTTTCCCTCTTGACATTCTTCACTCAAGTGCGGCCCTTGACACCACTGACAACTAGCTTTAGATGTGTTCCCAACACTCGCTGCCATATGAGATTCTTGCAATTGCTTAGTCAATGAAGCCACCTGCAGGGTCAGAGCTTTCATAGCCTCGATTTCTGGAGTACCCGTTATGCGTTTCATAATCGATCGCTCCACTGGACATTGGTCATTATTGAGCGCTAATTCCTCTAATGAATCATAAGATGCTTCCTCGGTTTTTCTCATTAACGCACCACCTGCAGCTGCATTAATCAGGGTTTTAGTAGATGCCGATAAGCCGACATAAAAAGTCTGAATATGCATCCACATCGGTAGGTCATGGTTAGGACACTTCCTCAACATATCCTTAAAACGTGCCCATGCTTCATATAATGTTTCCCCATCGAATTGACTGAAGTTGATTATATCGTTACGAAGCTTGGCGGTCTTTTCGAAAGGAAAGAACTTGGAAAGAAATTTCTGACATAAATCTTCCCAAGTAGTAATAGAATTAGCTGGCAGAGAGTTAAGCCAGTTCTTTGCACGATCCCGTAAGGAGAATGGAAATAGACGTAATCTCAATGCATCCTCCCCCACATTGTGAAATTTGAAAGTGTCGCATACTTCTAAGAAATTTGCAATATGATCCTTGGGGTCTTCTGAAGGTAATCCACTGAATTGAGATTGTTGAATCATGTGCAATGTGCCCGGCTTGATTTCAAAATTAGCAGTGATAGCCGGTTTGCGAATAGCTGAATGCACTCCGGATACAGTAGGTATAACATAATCAAGTAAGGTCCGGTGCTCGACATTATTTTCCCCGTTATCTCCCATGATGGGACACACTTGTTGAATAACTTCTCTTCTCTCTTTACGATTTTGTCGACACGTACGTTCGATTTCAAGATTAAGCGGGAGAAGATTAGTGTCTACTTCCTTACGCATACACCTGAGAATAACACGAAAATAAAGAATTAAAATAAATAGAATTCAAAATAAAACTAACAATAATTAATTCGATATTAATAATAAAGTCCCCGACAACGGCGCCAAAAACTTGTTGTGAAAATTAAATTCGCAAGTATACGAGTCGCAACAAGTAATACAGTGATAACTAGAGTGTCGAACCCACGAGGACTTGTAATTAATAATCAAAATAATTAATCTTAATTATAAATCGAACAAACGTTTTATGATTTTCAAGGATTGAAATTAAAATAACAAAAACTAAAATAACTAAAATAAACTAAGATAAAATATTGCAACAAATATGATGAGATTAAATCAAATTGATAAAAGCCTAGGTACTTCGATTTCACCAAGACAATATTTATTTCCGTCCTTCGCAATTATATTCATAAATATTCTTCCTATGTTGATGATCGATTTCACTAAATTCTAGTACAATCTCTCTCGAGCATTGCGTAGTTTATCTGATTAATGGGTTATCACTTCTCAGTCTCAAATCCTGCATTAATCAAATACAATTCAATCAAGAAATCACAATGATCACACTAATACCGTAACTATCTCTAGCCTACGCATATTCATGACATAAATTTCAATGCTCGGGTATTTATCACCTCACAGTCTTAAAACACCCCAAAAATCAAGTAAAGATTGGCAAGAAATTTACAGGCTTTAAGAACAGAAATTAAATGCGCCAACAATATTGGAAGAAATACGTATGGAATATAATTAAATGAAGAAATTAAAAATAAACATCGTCTGGCTACATCGTAGCCCTAGAATAAAAAGTTAGTTCATACTAAAATAAAGAAAAATAAAAACAATAATAAATATGATGTTCATAAGTAAAAAAGGAAGATAGGAAAACTATTTTGATGTCTCTGAAGAATCGGCCCGCCTCTGGTGTTCTGTGAAAATCGCCCCCTGCTTCTCTCAATCGCCAAATCCAGCCTCCCTTCAAGGCGCTGCTTCTTTAGGTTTTTAATATTTTCTTTCAACTCGATCAACGGTAGAGATTAAAACCTTTCCTTCGATTAATGGTTCGGATTAAAAGAGTCAGCTTTCCAAATTTGTAGCCGATCGATCGCTGGCTATTGTAGCGATCGATCGCCTCTTATCTCTCGTGCCTATTGATCGCTGGATATTATGGCGATCGATTGCCACATTCTCTGTGTAAATTCGCCGATTTTCTGTTGCTTTTCTGCCGATCGATCTCCTAAACGGAGCGATCAATCGGCATGTTCACTGTTTCGTCAACTAAATTTTTGCCTCTCTTTTGTCTTTCTTTTCTTCCTTCGCCTCTCTTTTTGCTCTTCAAATTTTTACATTCAATCTCCCTATTTTAAATAAATTTTATGCACACTTACACAAAATACATCAAATTCTTTCAAACACTTGAGATAAACTTATCAAATGAAGTGTAAAAAGTATAAATAAGTGTGTAAAAATACATACTTATCAAGAATCGACACGCTAGAACAAAATAGGTGGCAGATCATTATCTGGATAGGTTCAAAAGTCAACCTATGTGGAAAATCTCTTCCATTATCAAGATAGTGAGGAATGATTTGACTGTCAATATTACACAAGTATTGCCAAAAGAGCAAGAAGCGTAGCTCGAATAATTAACGAAGGCAAAGGCGCCGAACAATACAAGCCAGTCTGGTCGTACACAGCAAAAATATATAGATCAAATCCGGGTAGCACATTACAAGTACATACTTACGAGATGGGACATGATTAATTGATTTGTCAAAGAATGTATATGTGCATGACTGCTTGCAAGACATGTTTGCTGCAGTACGGTCGCCCTGTTTTCTGTTTGGATGGTTGTCATCTTAAGGGCTCATGTCCAGGCCAATTACTTACAGCCGTCAGTATTGATGACAACGATGTAATATATCTTGTTGTTGTTGCCAACGTCGAAAAAGAGTGCACAGACACATTGTAATATTTGAAGCGAGACTTGAACACTGAATCAGGAGCCGGATGGACAATTATTTTCAATCGACAAAAGATATAATACATTTCTAATTGTTATTTCAAAATAGAAGCATTGTGGTAATTATATTGTTTGATGTTGACTCTGTTTTTCTTTTCAAATATTAGTGGTGTAATTGTACTGTATAAATAAGTTCTGTCTAGGAGACTGAATGTGATGACCCGAATATGCACGTATGGGTACGATGGCTGCACGAACCGGAACCCAGATGGCGGTACGTCCGCGCGGGTGAACCGGAAGGTGACGGGTCGTTAAAAGGGGGTCGTCACAATCCCACATCGCTTGGGGAAGTATGTGGAAATGAAACATATGTAAAGAGACCCTCCCAACATAGCAAGACGCGTTTTGGAGCACAATTGGCAACGGATCCCATAAGAACTCCAAAGTTAAAATTGCTTCGGCGAGAGCAATTCCAGGTTGGGTGACCTTCTGGGAAGTTCTCGCCAAACAAAGCCGTGAGGGGAGGATATTGGGTTCCGGCCCAATCCCCAGAGCGGACAATATCTTACTGGGATAAGGGGTCGTTACAAATGGTATCAGAGCCTGTACCCAACCGGAAATTTGGCCAACGAGGACGTTGGGCCCCCAAGGGGGGGTGATTGTGATGACCCGAATATGCACGTATGGGTACGATGGCTGCACGAACCGGAACCCGGATGGCGGTACGTCCGCGCGGGTGAACCGGAAGGTGACGGGTCGTTAAAAGGGGGTCGTCACAATCCCACATCGCTTGGGGAAGTATGTGGAAATGAAACATATGTAAAGAGACCCTCCCAACATAGCAAGACGCGTTTTGGAGCACAATTGGCAACGGATCCCATAAGAACTCCAAAGTTAAAATTGCTTCGGTGAGAGCAATTCCAGGTTGGGTGACCTTCTGGGAAGTTCTCGCCAAACAAAGCCGTGAGGGAAGGATATTGGGTTCCGGCCCAATCCCCAGAGCGGACAATATCTTGCTGGGATAAGAGGTCGTTACACTGAAATTTAAGTGGGACCGTTTGTGACCCCTCCATCTTTTCATGGGAACTTACTTAGAAAGGTAATTCTGTTTAGGAGATTGTCCAGTACAGTCTTTTCTGGGAATTATCCTGATTAGTACTCTCCACGTTATATTGTTTTATGTTGACTCCGTTTTTCTTTCACATATTAGGGTTTTCTAAAGGCTGTGGAAGAGAAATTTAAAGAAGTTGAACACCGTTACTGCCTCCGACATATGTACGCAAATTTTAAATACCAATTTCAGGGCAAAGCCTAAAAAGATGTGACGTGAAATGCGACAGGGTAACCACAAAATGACATTTTGAAACAAAAATGCAAAAATTACACCAGCTTAGCTCGGAGGCCCACGCATGACTTCGAGCAGAAGAGCCTAGATATTGGGCTAGTCATGTCTTTTCTTTGAATCACAAGTGCGACATGAGATTGAATAATTTGTGTGAGTCATTCAATGCAGTTCTATTGCCGGTCAAGGACAAACGGATCCTGACCATGTTCGAGATAATCCGAAAATGCATGATGACTCGCATTATGAAGAATTTTGAGAAGCTAGCTCAATCAACAAGCCTCGTGTGTCCCTAGATAAAGAAAAAACTTGAGAATCTAGAAGTTGCGGCTCGAAATTGGAGTGCTCAGCTTGGGGAAGGTGCATGATTTAAGGTCAGCAATAGCTACGAACAATACGTGGTCGACATGAATACGAGTGTGTGCAACTGCACCAGGTGGGAGCTTACTGAAATCTCATGTGTTCATTACATTCCATGCATGCATTTCATGAGAGTGACACCGACAAATTACGTACATCTATTCTATCACTAACAACTTACCTGCAGATTTACTCACATTTTATTCAACCCATAAGCGATCCCTAAATGTGGCCGCAAATACCAGATCGACAGAAAATGATCCCGCTCAAAAGATATCGCCAACCTGGTAGGCCGAAGAAGACAATAGTGCGAGATATCGATGAGTCGTCAAGTTCGACAATGAGTAGGCGGAACTCAATGATGTCGTGCGGTATATGTCGACAGAATTGGCACAATAGTCGCACTTGTCCTCATCGGGGATCCACTTCAAGTGCTGCTTCTCAAGACACGTTTATAATTTTCAACACATTTGACGGGACGCAGGTACAGTTCAACACATTCGCTCGTAAACATAGTCAATTTTTTTAATATAGTTTTTATTATGTGCAAGAATCCGGGATGTGCGGCCAAGACAGCAATTATTGACTGTTGTAATTTCGTTTACGAGTCCATTTTATCAATTTTATTAGACTAACCTAAAATAAATTTTTTTTATTTAAATAAACATAAATAAATAATTACAATTTGAAATATCTTCGGGATGTAATTTGTTATATCGGTTTTTTTGGATTAGAAGGACATCGTAAAGCTTAATGATTTCTAGGTAGGTTTGAGTACTCTACTCTTTTCATAATCTAACGATTTTACCGCATGTTAACCGTCTCTTTCTCTTTGAACAAATCTCATTTAATATATGTTTTGCTCCATCAATCTCGGAACATTGATGGATATTCTGAGATTGATGGACGGAAACATATATTAAATGTGATTTGTTCTAAGAGAAAGATGCGGTAAAATCGTTAGATTATGAAAAGAGTGAAGTACTCAAACCTGCCTTGCAAATATTAAGTTTTGCGATGTCCTTCTGGGGAAAAGAAACCGATATAACAAATTACATCTCGAAGATATTTCAAACTGTAATTATTTATTTTTGTTTATTTAAATAAAAAAAATTATTTTAGTTTATTTTAAAAATACTTAATTATTATAGGTTATTCAAATCACAATTATTTATTTGTTTCAGTTTATTTAAAAAAAATTGAAAAAACGGATAGAGTTTCGTTTGTTTTATGACTCATCCATAGCTATCTTCACACAGTTCGTGCAAATTCAAATCACAAATATATAACTAACAATCAAATTCCAGTACAAATACAATACATCAAGACATAAAATTAAAGTACATCAAATTTACATACGACAAGTAAAATATATCAAATGAAATACAACATCTAAACTATCCTAATCTGGTGGGAAATCGTTGTTTCCGTCCATCATCCAACCCGTCAGCGTCTCAGTGAGCTTTCTAAAAGACTCACCGAGATAGTCTTGTGACTCAACTACCTTTTTTTGGCTCGCGGCGAGCTCCTTGACCCTGCCGATGAGGGACTCCATCCTCTGCTTCCTCTCCTGCTGCATCTAATACATCTGCTGTATCTGTTGATGCATCTCATACATCTACTGCATTATGTCCCAGGTATTATGAACCTGAAGGGCAAATGGCAGTGCGGTGGCGTCCTCGGTGTCGGTGGCAGTGGCGTTCTCCATTGGAACATCCAGAGATGTGGAGGCTTTAGGATCTCCCTTGACCATCAAAGACTCGTTGACTTCGACTAGGCCTATTCGGGTCAAATGGGTCATGTCAAATAGATCGACAGATCTGTATGATCTCATATGCTCTCCAATGGGCACCTGAAGCTGACATCGCTGGACGATCTTCCAAATCAAAGTCTCAAACGGCAGATTTTTATTCTTGATTCACTCGACCTCAAGCATGTGATCTATAATCATGTATCCCAGGTCGAACATCGTGCTGCTGTAAAGCTTTTCTATAGCGTATAGATCCATCAAGCTAACGAGATCTCTATGACCATCCCTCAGCAGGATGGTGTGGCTGATCAAGTTGTATACCACCCGAGCTTTGACGTTCAGAGCCTTCGATCTCCGCTTCACGACCTCCCAAATTATGGTGGATTCACCTAAGGAACTCTAGTCCCTCTGTTATTTTGAAAAAATCACTCTTGAGAACTGTAATAGTATCTTTCCTCGTTCATAAATCCCAGCAATTCATTGATAACAGCTAGAGAGACAATAATTTCTGTAGCGAATAGGTACGTTTGGAAGAACCCGGACCTCCCAGAACTAACCAAGTTCGCATAAAACAGGCAAACAACTCTGTCGCTGTTGTCGTCCTTCATGTTGTACACCTTGTGCAAGGAGATATCGTAAAACATCTTCTTAATCTCCAAAGACTCTCAACCGCTAAAGTTGACAGTTTTCTCATAAATAATCGAGCGGATTATCGTATCCCGCTCAAAATGCTCTTGACACCCCTAGTTATCAAATTCCATGGATAAATAACCAGAAGGCAGTTGCGGCACTTGATCCGGCGCCCGGTTTGATGGGCCACCTTGTGCTATCCGGGAAGCCTTTCGACCAATAAACATTCTTGGGGGAGCCATTTTCGGGTTTAAGGAGTTTTTTGGATTTTAGATTTTCAGTTTTTTTGGAATTTTCAGCGACAAAACATAGTGGATTTGGGGATTTTTAGCGCGCAAATTTTTTGATTTTTGCAAAAAAAAAAAAAAAAAAAAAAACCCTCTGTTTTTTGCTATTTTCAGCTCGAGGTTAGGGTCTTGGCTCGATTTTGGGATTTCCTCGAAGGTTATTCGCAGATTTCGGCAAAAAATAGTCGAATCTGATGATGTCGGCGGCAAAACGCATGGATTTAAGGGTTTGAATGAGAGAAAACTCGGGTTTTCTAAAGAAAACTGAGTTGTTTCTTCTTTATATAGTAACGTAGAACGGATGACCATTTGAGGGTGAACACCCCCCACGTGTTCTTAGAATGGGAGACCGTTCTAAGAACGCGACAAACCGTTCTTAGAACATTCATCATACGTGCACGTGTGGGTCACGTGTACGTGGGTGGCATCCTGCAAGTGCGCGCGGGGGGTCTCCACCTTCAAACGCACCCCTCGTTCTCCCCATGCGTTGCACGTCGAGAACGCTCCGATAGAATGGAAGACCGTACTTGGAGAACAGTCCCCCGTTCTATGTGTAAATTTCCAGAACATGGGGTTATCGGTTAATCGTCATGGATTTTTTTGATAAGTTTTTAATAGTTTAAGGTTTTTTTAGTATAAACATATTTTGAGAGTCTTTTTAAACCAAACTCATACTTCGAAGGTTAAAATGATTTTAACCCTTATGAATTTAAAGACCCTTTAATGGTGTCAAATCACAGCTTTCATACGTTTTACAATTCAGTTTATGATTTTGGTGCCGAGCGCATAAAACTCTTGTCACAAATACACTACGAGTGTTTTGATTACTTGTTATTAATGTTTATATATTATTTGATTAAATTCAAGTTGAATTCTCTCGTTTAAACAAAATCATATTAATATATATATGAATTTTTTTAATACAAAACAAAAACATAAATAAATGGGAAGGAGTATAGCTTAATTTAAATTCTAACATTTAAAACTACTTATAAAGTATATCTTGAACTACTTTTTTCGATAAATAGAATTTTAACATTTCAACAATCATCCATTGATATCATACTATCAGTTAAAAATAATACATATTCCATTTTAATAAGAAGTTTCTCACAATTTTAGTAATTTTTAAATCAATTGCAAAGTGTAAATGACCTAAAGATAAATAAGTTCTAATGTAAATAATCACAAACGTTACATTTAAATTGCACTTCTTCTCACAAAAAATAATTCAAAAATTTCATTTAATCTAAAAAAATAGAAGATATTACTAAGAAGATAAAAAAAAAAAAAAAAAAAAATTGAAACAAGACGTTACCCTAACAAAGTCCATGATTTTGAAATAATCAAAAAAAAAAAAGAAATAATTAATATATTTCAACATCAGCTATAAGAATAATTAATAGGGTGGATGCCCACAGGTTATGTCACATCAATTAAGTCAAATATGAACTCAATTTTCTTATCAAACATTAATGTTACACCATAACTTTATTCTTCTCATTCTGAAAATAGCTTCTAAAAACATCTTTCAATTCTTGTATCTAAGGTCTACTTTAGGTTCTATTGCAGAAATTTTAATGCAGCACAAAAATTGGAATCTTGATGCATTTCGAGAATAAAAATATGTAGATAATTTTTTTTTAATTTTTTTATTCATTTACGATTTAATTATGGTATCATTTTCATAGAAAATTGAGAGAGAATAGCACAATGATGGAATTTAATTGAAATTGACGTAAAAATTAAAGAATATTACAACTTCTGTTCCGTCACGTGTATATTTATTACTGAGAGAGAGAGAGAGAGAGAGAGTTTCGTGCATTTGTCAAAACTGGAAAGAGAAGTTGAGATGAACAGAAAGACTTTCTCCAACGCAGAGCAGGCAAAAATGGAGGAACAAAGGTTTCTTTTCTTTATGGGCTCAATAACGACTTCGTTAGCTTCGGGATTGGTGCTTTTCCTTCTGCCGTCATAGTGGGGAACTCTCTGGTTCAACTTTAAATTTCCATTTCATTAGGGTTCTTAAACCCTACTCTCTCTTCGTTTCTCTCTCTAGAAAACAGATGTCTCTCTGGAGAACCATGGAGGAACTGAGTCTGAAGAGGAATAAAGTTGGGAGAGAAGCCAACCATGGGAACAAACACAGGGCTCGAGACGACAGAGTACATAGATTTTTGGAACTCCAACTTTTATCTCTCCAAAACCCTTTTTTTCCTCAAAACCACCTAAACATTGTCAGTCTCTTAAGGATATTGGAATAAAAAATAGTAAAAAATATCTTAATTTGCAAAAGAAAACACAAAATTAAAGGCATTTCTTGATGTCCAGGAAATAGTCGAGGTCAAGATCTGTATAAATTAATTATGTGATTAATATTTTGTGACAACTAATTATTTTTCAAAATTAATTAATCTTAGATTATTTTAATTCATAATTAGGCACGATAAATGTCCATTTATCCGGCTAACAATTATTAGATAATTACCAATTGAGTAATGTTATGTTTACTTTTTAATTACATCTTAGTACAATTGAAATATCTAGTATTTTTTTAAAATATGAAGGAGCATACGTCATGAAAATTCACGTATCAAAACTGTAGTATAACATAAAAAGATTTAATGAACCGTTAGTGGGGTAAGTATGAAAACGTCCATTATAATGTCATAAATATTAAAATAGGCTACTACTAAATATGTAAACGTCGGTAAAAAAAGAGTCATTATACAAATCCTGAACAAACTATGCTATAAGCATACACAATGATAAAAGTGATACTCGGGGATCACAAAACCAGAAACAATCATGTTTAGGTTTAAGGTTTTGTTCCTAAAAACATGACACAATCAGTTGTCTCATCATTCTAGTTTACAAATAAACAAATATATCTTCAAACAGTCAATTGTGCACGTAAAAAAATAACCCTCAGTAGGTCGATCAAACCACTAACACACAACTGATATGATCATTATGAGAAAGATGAGGATGCATACTCAAAGTAAGAATGATCATAAAAATATATAAGTATATTAAAAACTAATATGTAAAAAATGCACAACATGTTATAAATGAATATGAAATAAGTCTCAATAGTGTAATAAAGCAATAATGCGCACATCAATAAACGTCAAAGTCTAAGTATTGAAGGTCCAATCAAATGTCAATCCTTAAGACCTATCATAATTCAGTTCGTTTCAGGTTTGGTCGGTCTGGTCCAGTTCGATTCTGATCGGCTCGGTCCTATCCAATCTGGGTCACTCCTATCCAAGTTGAGTCGATTTTTCCAACGATTGGACGATTCTTCTTAGAAATTTCGAAGTTAAACCGAAATCAAAAAGTGTAGAAGTTCCGAATTTAACTACGAATAAAAAGAAATTCGTATAAGAATTTCACTTACCATCATAACTCGTAATTCCCTTGATTTAGTTTACGCTTCGAAAATTTCGTTTCGACAACGATCCCTGGAGTCTTCAATCTCACCCAAATTTAAGTTAAAAATCCAAATTTCTTACCAAATAAAGAAATGAGATTTTGTTGGTTGACTTACCCACAGTTTCTCCCAAAATCTGAAACTGAATCGAAAATCAAACTAAAACCTTGAATCTTCATTAAGAAAAGTGAAACGTAGAAGAGAATCGACTCACCATTTGGTTAATGAAAACCACTTTTTTTCCCAAAATTGAAGAACATTTTACTCTAGTTTCTCCCTCTCCCATAATGCAAAGAAATTTGGTTTAAATTTTATAGCGTAACAACATTGAAAAGAGCATACGTTAAAAAAAAAAAAAATCAAGGAGCAATCAGTTAAGAAAAACAAAAACTGTTGGAAATTTAAAGAATTAAACCCTGAAAATAAAGTTGAAAATTCAATTGCCTAAAAATTTGAAAATTGCCACCGGATTTCACAGCGGAATTCTGTCTGATCGTCCTCTTCACTACACATGCACAGTTCATATTTTACTTTTTATATTACATTTATGATGAAAAACAGGCTTCTATTTCATCATTTTCCCATTGGAAAATGTGTTTTCTGTATGCCCTGCGAGAGTGGGAACTGCAGAAATTGAATTTCACGATCTTCTGTTGGTTAAAATTGGGTAGATTCTGGAAAAAAAGTTAAAGCATCCGCATTATTTAGCCAGCCTGTAGTAATAAACAACTGACAATGACTCCGTAACCTCAGTGTTTGTCCTCATTTGCTCACACTGTACATTATCAAATCCCTAGCACACTACCTAGAAATAATACTACTACTACATACCCAATACTCACTTTGAGCTTGCAACCATTATTTGAAATTGATTGGGCTTAAAGCTTTGACCAATATTATAGGATTGTACCCAAGAATACTTTAATATTGTACATGTAGAATCTAAACTAGAACATAAAACTTATTGACTGGTTGTAATCTCCGTGTTTAGATCGAGATTATCCACCCTTTTGCGCACATCAGACGTAGTGGTTGGGGGAAGGGATGAACCCTAATTTCTATGCTGGATTATGCAGAATGTTTGATCAATTTATGAACAGATGTACTTGAAGCCATATTTTTCAACAGAAGTAAACAAAGAAAACAATCGAACTGCTGTCCACACCAATGTTCTCCGTTGATGCAAAGTAATGAATCATGAACAACCATCCACAAAACACAATTACAGTTTTCTGAAACAAGTTTTAGAAACAGGCTGTTGTATGTTGCTTTTTTTTTTTTTAATAGAAACATACAAGATCAAGGCTGTCAATGACAAGAACAAAAACAGTACCCACATAAATTTTTTAAGAAAAATAGAAAAAAAGAGGAAGTGGATGGCGAGAGGACAGGTAGAAGAAAATGCTGAATAATAATAATGTCAGATATAAGAGAAGAGAGAGAAACAGGAGAGAGGAGTGGGTTTTAATTGAACGAAAACAAAAGTAATCTTCTGACAAGTTGGGCACAACACCAACCAACAGTTAGGTTTACGGTGATGATGTGGAGGTCAACGCTTTTCCAGTGCGGTTCCTCCCCCGCGTGTTAAAATGCTGGCGACCTCAAACCTGCGTCCTTTGAGGCTTTAAGCAAGGTCGCCTTCGCTTATTTTTGCGGGCGACCTCATGAACTCGGGAGAAAAATAGATGGTAACGACACCTTCCAATCCCATCGTCGACCGTCAGAGAGTTAGTAGTTGAGCTTCTCCGCTTCGATCATATGTGAATGATCTCCAATTTCGTTGCAATCGATAGTACTCCAATTTAGAATTTTTTGCTCTAATTCAAAAACTACGACGAATTTTTGCCAATTCACACAGACTATCACGTGGACGATCGCACTTGTGTCTAACAGCCACGTGAATGGAAGATTTGTTTTATTAACAAATATAATTTAATGTATGTTTTTTCATGGAATTTACCCAAAAAAATAACAAGTTTAAATCTAAAAACAATAAAGGGAATGACTTGAAAATTGAAGAATAAAGGGTTAGGATAGCTAGGTTTAGCCAAGAATATTTCTTACTTACAAAATTGGTGGATGTGATTTCGAAGATCAACCATAGATATGGAGTGTGATGATGATCATACGCACTAGATCATGAGTGGGATTTTTGGGACCCACGATATGGATGTAGAAAGTGGCAAAGTGGGGTCCAACAATCTACGTCTCCCCAAGGGGAGACAACCCTTTGTTATAAGTTGCAAGTAGACCGGCTATAACGGTTCAAATTGATTGAACTCAACTACAACAGATGACAATAACTTATAAAAAATCGTCGGTATCATTCAGTTCAATTTCTTGTATTGAAAATAGTCGGTTCATTCCATACTTGTGGAGTCCACGGTACTTCTAATACATTATTATCTTTTTTGGGTTGAATTCTATACAGATTTATTTTTTGAGTTAACACTAATTGCATTGTACTAGATAGAGAAAGAGAAGGACTCTACTTATAAATCATTTACTTTCAACTCTTTCGAGCGATGTTGAATTGTACACTATCACTGCAATGAGTTGGGCATTCACAATCAACATAATCTTGAGTCGTTATTGTCTTCACAGGTTGGGCAGTCACATGGGTTGGACATTCACAATTAACAGAATATTGAGTCATTATTGTTTCATAGATTGGACAATCACACTCTCCCCATAGGTGGCTGATGTCCCTGTTAGTCATACTTCTAGTTAGCGTTTGGCTCTGATACCATTTGTAGAGTCTCAGTTCTCCTAATACAATATTGTACACTTTAAGTTAGAGCTCCACAGATTTGTATTTGTAGTTACTCAAAACGTGTTGTACTAGGTAGGGATGAGAACTCTACTTATAAATTATTTACTTTTTACTCTTTAAAATGATATAAAATTGTACACGACATTGATATGAGTTATACTGTCACAATCAGCCAAATTTGTTGTCATCCTTATCTTCACTACTGTCATAAGACCAACTCTAAAACCAAGTTGAAGTAAATAACGTTGTTTTGTGTCACCTCTCTTAACTTAAAAAATTAAATTTCTTTGCATAAGATGTGTATTTCCAATAATTTTAAAATTTTAAATTATTGGATTAAAATTAATTTACTTATTAATATATTTTTATACTTCGTTTGGCTTGCATCTCAATATTTTTTATCAGTAATCATCATAAATATGTTCATATTTAAAATGACTAATTTGACTATCTCAAGAACGGTGCTATGATAAATTATTGAAAATCTTAAAAACTTAACGAGCTGGATTATGAATAGTTTAATTATTTCTATAATTGTTTTTGTTAGATTTTGATATGACCCGATTTCTATCAGGGTTAGGCTTGTTAGACCTACGTTTAGAATTTTGTTAGGAGTTGTTTTCTCTATAAATTCATACAAAGTAAAGTCGCAAAACTTGCAGTTGTACGATCTTCATAGTCAATTTGTACATGTGCTAATGGTTTTTTTCAAAGAGAGTTTTTTCATGTAAATCTAGTGTCTCACATCGTTTTTTTTTTGGTTTATCATCCGATTTCTAACGTTTCAACACAAAAAAAGTACAAAATTAAATATTAACTTAATGAGTCACTGTTGAATGCTTGTTAATTAAAACACTAAATATTTGTGTTGTGCAAAAAACTAACATTACGTAAGTGCACGTATCGCAAACAAGTAATAATGATAAATAAATATCGAATCTCACAGAGATAAAGTTATCAAACTTTAAATCATCAAATAAATTAATGATAGAAATTCGATAAGATGAATTAAATAGAAATTAAAATAATAAAACAAAGCGCAAACAATCTAATGAAAAAGTCAAATAATGGAGAGATAACCTAAATTCGATTTCTCTTTTCATATAAATGTTATTATTAAAGCCGTGAGAATACTGCAGCAAAACAAATTAGATGACATAAAAATTTTAATTTAATACAAGTCTCGTTAGAGTTGCTTGATTAATTATCATAATAGTTTATTCCTGCTTAGGAAAGAAAAATATCAAAAAGAATTTCTTCACGCACAATTCTAATAAGTCATGTGAATCCAACAAAACGATGTGTAAATGTTTGAAGTTAACAACATAACATATATGAAGTCAATCTTTCACACAATTCAATATCGTTCTCAATTCCTATTTATTGCTATGTATAATAAGAATTCAAATATTTATTCATATCTTTCGCACACTAAATAAAATAAACATAAAAAACATATTAAATTATCTAAATTTTTCGAGCAAAAAATTGTAACAAAAATAAATAGTATTCGCATAATTAGCTATTTTCTCCTCTTAACCATTTGAAACTAAATCCATAAAAATAGAAGATCTAATCATATTAATCATAAACATCATATATTCCAAATTGAAAAAATATTATTAAACTTCTTTTTGTTGTGATGCTATTGCGCAATGCCGCAACACCGGAATCTGGTATGAACTCTTCTAGATTTTCACTCGAGATGTTTTCTTGTTTCTATCTCCAATCTTCTTCTTTCAGGTGCTCGACCCTCAGGCCTCTGTTTGGCGCTGCCTTCTGCATCAAAAGTTGTCTCTTTTTAAAATAATTCTCATTCTCAAGATTTTCTTTTTATTTATCTAATTAAAATATTTAATTTAGATTAAATTATCTTTTTTTTTTCCTAAAATCTTTTTGTTTCTTTATTCTTCTCTCTATCTAGAATCTTTCTTTTGCAATTTCCAGCTTTTAAAATTTGTTTGCTTTTTAAAATCTGCTTACATCATCAAGAATCTATACAAAATATCGATTTTAAATACATATTTTCTTAAAAGAATAAAAAATGCATATTTTATGCAAATCCGATACTACATGCAATGTTATAGCAAAATATGATTCTTTTATTTATTTAATCACGGATTTTTAACAATAATATTCATAAAATACAGTATATAATAACTCTTTTTTAAGAGTTATCAATTTGATCTTGGATAATTAAATAGGAATATAAAAAACTAAGAAATGCAAAAAAAAAAAAAAAAGGTGACAATTGTTGAAGAAAGGTAGGAGGTCGAGCATGAAAAGCTTAATATCTGTATTTAACATTCGATAATGCTTCTCTTTTTCACTGAGCAAATCTCACTACCCTAATCAAATATTTATAAAAATAAACAATTATATAAAAAACGATAATGTATCATGATTGTTACTTTTCAATTAACAAGTTGTATTCTGGTTTAACACCATGAGAATAAGCTATATTATTTTAATTAATTATTTAAAATATTAGATTAATAAAGTTTATTATCTTCTCACACGAAGATTGCAAATTAAAATTTAATCATGGAATTTATAAAAAAAAATCCAAACTTATTTTAGAGACTCCGTTTTAACTTAATTTAATTATTTATATATAATATAAAATTTTAATACATATTTTAATATTTGATGGAAGTTTTCTTCTACTAAATTTTAATATGATATCAGAGTAGAAACTTCCATCTTGATCTTTGATGACTCGAGGTAAGAGTGTTGTGAAATCTTCTTCTTCAATAGGCGGACAAATTCATCTTCTCATGCTGCCGGAATTTCTTCTTCTTCTTCGTCGATAGTTGACGATTCTGGAATTCCTTATTTTTTACACGATAGTAATCATCTATGATTGATTTTAGTTGCTCATTCTCTCTTGGTCCTAACTTCAATAATGCACGGAGACGACAAATGATATTGGCTCTTACTACTAAAAATAAACTCTCATTCATTGACGTACAACTTTTAAACCCTCATCCTCTGATGAATCCTATCACTGCTCGTCTAGAATAACATGGTCATCTCAAGGATATTAAATTATGTTTGTTAATGCTATTATGTGTTGGCATTATATTTTTGGCAAACTATTGAATTTGGTAAGTTATGTTTTTGGAAATTATATTCTTTTGGAATATATATTAGTCTATCCTACGATTTTGGAGATTATATTTGGCAGAATATTTCGTCAATTCAAATGTGATTTGTTGAAAAAGGAATCGTAACAAACTTGATTCATATCCCTAATTATTTGGGATACTTTACGAAAGTGTCATTGAAAGTGTCTCTGCGGCAACCTTACGAGGCAGAGTTATTTAGATCTTTATGCTGACTTTATGAGATAAGATCTTTTGAATGAAAAGTCTGTTTCGAGAAGATATTGGTGAGAGAAACAGAACTGCACCTTGCACCTGATATAAAAGCCTTTTCTTTTTACGTTAGATTGTGCCGACGCTATTACGTATGTGTGCTGAATTTCTCTATTGATCTGGGCATCCTTATTTCTTCACCCACGTTTCTGTGTGGTGTATGTGATTAATTGATTCAGTCTTGTCAAAGACTAGTTCGTTGAAGCCTGTTCTGGGTGATCATATCCTAAGACATTGTCAAGCGTCACAGACAGTGTCATAGGAATTTATTCTTGTGATTGTCATCTTTATCGTGGGCAAGGGGAGCTTGCCATACTTAAGTCGAGGGGAGCTCGCAAAACAGTTTCACCAGTGAAGGTTAAAGGAGGCGGCATCAAAGATAAGAGGGAGTCTTATTTTGTTTTAGTCTGAGTGTCTTGTAACCTTGTTTGAACTAGTGAAATGTTTTCATATCTGGGCGTGGCCCCGCAGATGTAGGCTGATTGCCGAACTGCATTAACAACCTCTTGTGTCATTAATTTCCGCATTTTAATATTGTCATATATCATATTTATAACTGGTGTCACACGAAGTGTTACAACACTTTATAACATCGAGTCACTAACCTTGATCTTTCAATTGGTATCAGAGAGGATCGTCTCTGTTTCTTAGGCGAGATCCGTAGGACTTGATCTTGGTTTTGCTACGATGAACTCTATGAAAGAAGGAGGTTCAACAATGCGTCCACCCTTGCTAAATGGAAACAATTATGCCTATTGGAAAGCTCGAATGAGAGCTTTTATTAAGGCTGTTGATGAAAAAGCCTGGAAATCTATTCTGACCGGTTGGGATCCACCAACTACTACAAGCGAAGCTGGAGTCATATCTATCAAACCTGAAGAAAGCTGGTCCGTCACTGAAGATGCTCTAGCAAATAGTAACTCAAAAGCTCTTAACGCTATATTTAATGGTGTTGATCCAACTCAATTTAGACTTATCTCTACATGTGAGTCTGCTAAAAAGGCTTGGGATATTCTTCTGACGACTTACGAAGGTATTTCAGCAGTAAAGCTATCAAAAATGCAGTTTTTAACCACGAAATTCGAGAACTTGAAGATGCATGATGATGAAAACATTACCGAGTTTAATGCAAAACTCTGTGATATTGCTAATGAAGCTTTTGCTCTTGGTGAAACTATTTCTGAAGAGAAACTTGTGAGAAAGACTCTAAGATCTCTGCCTCAACGCTTTGCTTATAAAGTTACAGCAATTGAAGAAGCAAAAGATATCACCAAAATGAAATTAGAGAAGCTGATGGGTTCTCTTCGAACATTTGAGATGAATTTTGATGTAAATGTGGAAACAAAGAAGGTAAAAGACCTGGCTTTAAAAGCAGAAATGCAGAATTTTGAAGAATCTAATGAAGATGATCTCGAAGAATCTTTAGCATTGATATCCAGAAATTTCAGTAGAGTGTTGAAGAAATTTGGTAGAAATAATCGTGGTGTCAAGCAAAATGTCACTAACACCAAGAATGACTCTACAAATCTTAAGAAGTCCAAAGACGAAAATCAAACTTCAGGTAAATCCTTGAATAACCGAGGAATTAAATGTAGAGAATGTGATGGCGTTGGACATATTCAGGCTGAATGTGCAAATACCTTGAAGAAGAAAAAGACCTCTCTCAACACAACCTGGAGTGAGAGTGATTCGGAAAAAGAAGATGAAATCACAAACCAAAATATGGCACTTGTTGCTAAAGCCATTTCTACAAGTTTTGATAATGTGACTCAAACTGTCTCTGAAAATATATCTGAAAATAGCGATGATGATTCAGAAGAAGTTACAAAAGAAGATCTTGTCAAAGAATATGAGAAGTTTTATGAAAAATGGACAGAGTTGGTTGAAATAAATCAACATCTTCGAAGACAGATTGGAAGCCTGAAAAATGAAAATGGAAGCCTCCAAGATTATGTTACTGATTTGGAAGTTAAACTGAAATCAAGTCAGAATGAGGTAGAACGGCTATCAAAAGATCTGAATCACATGAAGAAAAATGTCAGAATGCTAAACTCAGGTTCTTCTATTCTTGATGATATTCTAATGGCCAGAAGATCATGTGATGATACCTCTGAGATTGGTTACAAAGGAGAATGCTCAAAGTCACCAAAAGTGTCAAACATCGATGCTGAAGATAAAGGGAAGAAAGTAGCGATATCCAACAAAAAAACTGAACAGAAATCAAAATATAAAGACAGTTATCAGATGAAGCCAAATCCCCATGCTTCCAAGGCCAAAGGTAACAAATTCATTCCTATTTGCCATTACTGTTTTCGTCAAGGTCATATTCGTCCTCGCTGCTTTGTTTATCTTGATGACTTGAGAAAAGGTACAGCTAGATATACCTCTTCATACAGATTTCCCAAACAGAAATGGATAAAGAAAGCAGTTGTTAAGTGCAATGTTACACATACGTCTCTAAAAGCAACATCTGTTGATGCATGGTACTTTGACAGTGGATGTTCTCGACATATGACAGGTGAAGAAAGATTTTTAAAGAATATCACATCAGGAGGTTTGGGAAAAGTAACTTTTGGAAACGGTGTCACTGAAAATGTCATTGGAAAGGGGACACTAGACGTTCCAGGACTACCTTCTCTGGAAAATGTTCTTCTTGTAAAGGGATTGAAATCAAATATGATCAGCATAAGTCAGTTGTGCGATCAATATCTGAAGGTGCATTTCACTCGTGACAAATGTGTTGTAACGACCCTAAAACTGTACCCAATTTCCCCGTATAAATTTTTCATTTTTAATTTACACCTTATAAACTTTAAACCTAATGTTAAGCAGAATTGAAATCGAAACCGAAACCGGAATCGAAATCGAAGTTCGTTTGGTAAATCTTTTAAGACGTAAACTAATTTAATTTAATAAAACTTAAAACATTTAAAATTGTAATTAAAATAGAAAACCGAAGAGAGGACAAAATTGTCCAACCGTGACAAAAAGGGACAGCGATCGATCTCTGCCTTGCAGAGATCGGTCAGCGATCGATCTCTGCATTTGCAGAGATCGATCGCTGCACTGCAGTGCAGCGACCGTGCATCCTTCTTCCTCCCTGTTTCTTTCACTTTCACAACAATGCTCTCTGGATTCCAGAGAGCAAAACTCAGAGCAACCTCACCTATACCAATTTCTCAACAATGACAACAATTAACCTATAACTTAATCGACCAACTTACAGCGGACTTTGCGAAATCCAACTGCATGGATAGCTCTAAAAACCGAGCTTACCCGTACCAATCCCAAAACGAATCAAAACATTTCATAACGTTTATCAAAACAGTTTAAACCAAAGCCTTTTACATACAGTTACCAAAACATTTTCTAACCCCTATCCAGATCCAAACAACCTAAAATACTCTATACAATTATCAATTCAAAATATCCCAAAATAACCCTAGAGTCCATACATACATCCCCACGGGTCATATCGCGCCTCGACTACTCAGCGCACTCCCACGGCCATCATCCATCAGCTGCCACCTACGTCAGGAGGAGGAACATCGTCCTCACCTGGCTCGATGTCACCAAAGATATCACCTACACCATACAGACACCTATGAGATAATTAAATCTCAGTAAGCTACGTAAATGCAGATGCATGCGTGCAGATGTCATTCAGAAAACATGCATGACAGATTCAGATTACAGATTCATTACGTCGCAGACAGACAGATTGTCACCGAGACCTCGACCCACTAAATGGAGAGGGCCTATCCAGCGGTCGGACTACCCTTTCCACCTAGAGGGGGGGGTACACGCTTGCAACACGCACAGCCGTGCCTGAGCCCCATCTCGCATGACCAGATACAGACAGATTACATTCATTCATTACAGAGGTTCGTTCATTTTCTTAAAATACGCGCAGAAATTCGTTTTCATGACCTTTGAAATACGTGATGCATGAACAGATATGTGCATAATATAACCGTGCGATAAACAAACAACGTGCATACCATCAAGACCGAAATTAAACTAACCTACAACAATTTAAACCTAACTACCCAACCAAAGCGAATTTAAAGCAAACATCTCTTCAGGGATCCTCGATACGACATCGAAGTATGGTGTAGACCAATTGGTCAGAGTAAGTCACGAAGACTTACCTTGGGCGCGCAGAATCTCAATCTTCGTCCACGGGAGTCGTGTGTCTGAGGAAAACACGATATCCACCGTTAAAACCAATTTGAATTATAAACGTTCAAATTATAAAATCCTCAACTAATGAATTTCCTAAATTCCAACTTAGCTAATCAAAGCATTTAGAACGTCAATTAAGGCTCGATAATCCGAAATCTCAATTAACGAGTTTTTCTCAAAAACCCGGAAATTTACCAATTTTTAACTTTTTCACAAATTGATTTTTCTTCGTCCAATAACGTCAAATACGTTCAATACATACTTAATCACGGCTAACCTATTAATTACGAGCCCTAATTCGACATTTTTATCGAAACCCTAATCGAAACCCTAACGTTAAATCGACCTAAAACTTGGAATTTAACGCTCAAAGACCGAAGCTACTTACCGAGGGTAGCGAGAGGAGGAGAAACCGTGAAGAAATCGGAACGAACAGAGGTCGGACGGAGTCGGAACAGGGAAGGGCGTCGGCGGCTGCGAGAGGAGAAGCTCTCTGGTTCGTGAAATCCAGAGAAGAAAAGAGAGAAAGTGAGGGAGAGAAAGAAATTAGGTTATTTTATAAAAAATGAAATTGTAAATTACTATATTGCCCTTCACTGATTTTTATATTTGTTTCGTCCTTCGTTTCGTTAATCGTCCAACTATTCGGGATCACCAAATTTCCTAATTTCGCCAATAAGTCCAATTAGTTACCAGAGATTTATTAAAACTATCCGTTCGCAATTTGGACCTCATTTACTATTTTTACTAAAACGTCAATTATATTACGATAGAGGTAATTACTCGGAATATAGCGTTATAACTCCGAAAATTCTCCAAAATTCGTTAAAATTCTTATTATTCGTCAGGATCATAATGACGCTTTCTTTTCGTAAATCGGACCTGATTTGACATATTTACCAAAAATGCCACATATATAATAAAATATGAATATTCTAAAAATCCGTACAAGCCGGATATTACATTCTACCCTCCTTATTCAGAATTTTGTCCACAAAATTAAATCATGCAAACAAATCAGGATACTTAGTCATCATATCCTGCTGTCGCTCCCACGTAGCTTCTTCCACCTCGTGGTTCCGCCATAGGACTTTGACTAGCGGAATCTCTTTGTTGCGCAAAATCTTGATGGAAGTCTCCAAAATACGTACCGGCCTCACCTCATAGCTCAAGGTAGGCTGTACCTCAATCTCCGTAGCCTCCACAATCTGCGACGGATCGCGTAGACATCTCCGAAGCATGGATACATGGAACACATCGTGGATACCCTCCATAGAAGCCGGAAGCTGCAATCTATACGCCAACTTCCCGATCCTCTTCAGAATAGGAAAGGGTCCCACATACCGAGGGTTCAACTTACCCCTCCTTCCAAATCTCGCGACACCTTTGAACGGAGAAACCTTCAAATAAACTTCGTCGCCCTCCTCGAACTCTAGCTCTCGCCGTCTCACATCAGCATAACTCTTCTGTCGGCTCTGAGCTACCTGAATACGCTGTCGGATAACGGCAATCTTCTCTGCCGTTTGCTGTAGAATCTCTGGACCAACGATGCTGGCCTCGCCAACCTCGTCCCAATGTAACGGAGACCTACACTTCCGACCATACAGAGCCTCGTACGGTGCCATGCCAATAGTAGCCTGGAAGCTGTTATTGTACGAGAACTCAATCAGAGGTAAATATCGGCTCCACGAGCCCTGAAACTCCAGCACACACGCTCTGAGCATATCCTCCAAAATCTGATTCGTCCTCTCTGTCTGACCATCAGTCTGAGGATGAAATGCTGTGCTGAAATTAAGCTGAGTCCCCATAGCTTTATGCAGGCTCTTCCAGAAATTCGAGGTAAATCTCGGATCACGATCTGAGACTATGGAAACTGGCACACCGTGCAGTCTGACAATCTCCTGCACATATAGCTCTGCGAGCTGATCCATCGAAGATGTCATCTTCACAGATAAGAAGTGAGCCGACTTTGTCAATCGGTCCACAATCACCCATATACCATCATGACCTCTCGTCGTCCTCGGGAGCCCCACAATAAAGTCCATGGAGATCTGCTCCCACTTCCACTCCGGAATCGGCAGTGGCAATAACGTTCCGGCAGGTCTCTGGTGCTCGGCCTTCACCTGTTGACAAACTAAACAGGTCTCGACATACTTGGCCACCTCTCTCTTCATGTTCGGCCACCAGAAGTGTTGTTTCAAATCCCGGTACATCTTGGTACTCCCCGGGTGCACAGAATATGCCGAAGAATGTGCCTCGGCCAATATCTCCTTCTTCAGATCCTCGTCGCTAGGCACGTACCACCTATGCCTGAACTTCAGAATACCATCTTCCGATAAATGGAAATCCGACGAGTCTCCCAATGTCATACTAGATCGAAGCTCCATACACTCCGAATCATTCTGCTGAGCCTCGCGTATACGATCTAGAATGGTCGGCCTGAGAGAAATACTAGTGAGCATGCTGGACAACTCTGCCACTATCTCCACGTCGAATCTCTCAATCTCAGACCGCAGCGTAACTGACATCGCTGCTAATGAAGGCTGACTCGCAGAAGGCACTCTACTCAAGGCATCAACAACTTTGTTCGCCTTTCCCGGATGGTACTTGATGTCGAAATCGTAATCTTTGACAAACTCAAGCCATCGTCTCTGTCGCATTTTCAGCTCTTTCTGCGTAAATAAGTACTTCAAGCTCTTGTGGTCGGAGAATATCTCGCACTGCTGCCCATATAAGTAATGTCTCCATATCTTCAGTGCGAAGACCACAGCTGCTAGCTCAAGGTCGTGTGTGGGGTAGTTCTGCTCATACGGCTTCAGCTGCCGGGATGCATAAGAAATAACTTTCCCCTCCTGCATCAGTACACAACCGAGTCCCACTCCCGATGCATCACAATACACACTGTATCTGACACCCTCAACAGGTAACACCAGTACTGGAGCGGTGGTCAATTTCTGCTTTAACTCCATAAAACTACTATCACAAGCAGACGACCATATAAATTTCTCGTTCTTTCGTGTCAATCGAGAAAGAGGAAGTGCGATCTTCGAGAAGCCCTCTATAAACTTCCGATAATAGCCGGCCAATCCGAGAAACCCACGCACCTCACGTACGTTCTTTGGTTGTGGCCAATCTCTGACCACCTGAATCTTGCTCGGATCCACAGAAACTCCGTCCTGTGATATAATATGGCCCAGAAAACTCACTCTGTCAAGCCAGAACTCGCACTTTGAAAACTTTGGATATAGCTGGCGTTGACTCAGAATCTGTAAAACGATCCTCAGATGCTCCTCGTGCTCTTCCTTAGACTTAGAGTAAATCAGAATGTCGTCGATGAAAACCACCACGAACTTTTCCAAGTACTCCTTGAAGACACGGTTCATCAAGTCCATAAACGCTGCAGGGGTATTAGTAAGTCCAAATGACATGACAAGGAACTCACAATGCCCATACCTCGTTCGGAATGCCGTCTTCTGAATATCATCCCTCCGGACCTTCAGCTGATAATAACCCGAGCGTAGGTCGATCCTGGAAAACACTCGGGCACTCTGCAGCTGATCAAATAAATCGTCAATCCGGGGCAGTGGGTACTTATTCTTCACTGTGAGCTTATTCAACTCCCTGTAATCGATACACATCCTGAGGGTCCCGTCTTTCTTCTTGACAAACAGAACGGGCGCACCCCAGGGTGAAACGCTGGGTCGAATAAAACCCTTCTCCAGTAACTCGTCAAGCTGAGTCCTCAACTCTCTCAACTCAGCTGGTGCCAACCGGTAAGGGTTCTTGAACCTTGGCGCAGAGTTTGGATAGACATCAATAGTGAATTCGATCTTCCGGTCTGGTGGTAAACCGGGAAGATCATCAAGGAATATGCCAGAGAACTCTCTAACAACAGGAATGTCGCTCGGCTTCAGTCCGCTGAGCAACTGAACATCAAAAACTGAGGACAAATAAATAGAGCACGCACCTTTGAACTGCTCGTTGACCTCCATAGCATAAGAAATAGGCGAGCTACTCAGTCGGTTCATCGCCTGATAGGAAAACTCTGCTCTGTCCGGGGGTCGGAAGGTCACAATCCCGGAGCGACAATCGATGGTGGCGAAGTGCTGTGCTAGCCAGTCCATCCCCAAAATAAGGTCGTACCGCTCTATGCCCATAACGATCAGACGTGCGTAGAGGGTAACGCTCCCAACCGAAATAATATTCCTCTGAATAACATGACTGGACTGCATACGCTCTCCTGAGGGCAGCAATACGCTATACTCGCATTCTGCCGACTCAGACTCTAACCCCAATCTAGCCATACATGCAGTCGATACGAAGGAGTGCGTGGCTCCGGTATCCATCAAAGTAAATACAGTAGCACCCATAAGCAAAATAGTACCTGCAATCACGGCAGGCTGAGCATCGTCATCAACATCCTCAGGCTCGATGAAGGCGAAAACCCTGGGCATAACCTTCCTCTGATCTCCGCCCAACTGATCTCGGGCCTGTTGCGGACAATCTCTGACGAAGTGGCCGATATCCCTGCATCTATAGCACTTATTCGTGCCAACTCGGCACTCGCCACTATGTTCCTTCTGGCATCTGGGGCACCAGGGCATCTGAGAAGTCCCCTGTACCTGCTTTCTCTTACCCCGATCATTTCCTCCCTCAAGAGGTCTCTTCGCACCCCTAGGCTGTGGCTGAGGTGGCTGTGCTCTAGGATGCCATCCCTGATTCCGAGACTGAGGACGGATCTCTCGGAAGAAGCCCTTCGCTGGCTCCCTCGGTCTAACACAAGTGGCCCTGGCAGCCTCTATGTTCAGAGCTCTAGCTGTGATGTCAGAAAAGGGTACGTCGATAATACCTGAGACCACAACATGCATCCGTATCTCCGGATTAAGTCCCTCCATAAACTGGTGCACCTTCTCCTCGTTATCGCTGACAAGACGAGGTGCAAACCTGGACAATGCCTCAAACCTCCGAATATAATCCGCAACTGAACCAGTCTGCTTCAGCTGCGTAAACTCGTTCCTCTTGGCCACTCTCACTGTGCGGCTGAAATACTTGTCGAAGAATAAGAACTTGAATCGATCCCAAGTCATAATTGATACATCTGTAGTCGACTTGATCGAGTCCCACCAGAAACGAGCGTCCAACGCTAAGTGAAATGTGGCATAAGCGACCCTGCTCCCGTTGGCAACCTCGGCGTAATCTAACATGTCCTCCATAACCCTGATCCACTCCTCGGCACGTGTCGGATCCGATGACTGACCGTCGAATACTGGAGGCCGCAGACCTTGGAACCTCTGCATACCCTGATTACTGGGGACTACCAGCTCCTGAGCTCTCTGGATCTCTCGCTGGTTCTCTCGATTCACTAAATCTGTGATCTGTTGCGCTTGCCGGTCCATATGCTGAGACTGGCGATCTAACAATTCCGTAAGACGATCCATTGCGTCGTCTCTCGGATCCCTTCCTCGAGTCATACTTATAAACTCCTATAAAATTTAAAACAAGTAATCCTAAGAAACTGAAATCAAACAAAGCAGTAAACAGACTTACAGTTGATGAAGGATGTCCGCGTAGTGGCTGTGCAGTCGAGCAGTCTACAGAATCAATTTTAAAACCCGGGGGCTCTGATACCATAAATGTAACGACCCTAAAACTGTACCCAATTTCCCCGTATAAATTTTTTTTTTACACTTTTTACTTTCCTATACTTTAAATAAAACTTTATGCGGAATCTAAACTGAAGTTGAAATCAGAACTGAAATCGGAATTAAAACTGAACTTTAAAAGCATTTAAAACAAAACCTTTAAATAACAATTAAACAAAAAAAACATTTAATAAAACATTTAGTAACAAATAAAAGAAGGGAGGGCAGAATCGGAATTCTGCCCTCAAAATTGGCAGCGACCGGGCGCTGCCAATTGCAGCACTCGATCGCTGCGTGCGCTGCATTGTGCAGCGCACGATCGCTGCACAATGCAGCGCGCCCAGTCGCTGCATTCATGCAGCGATCGGGCGCTGCATATTGCAGCGCCCAGTCGCTGCACAGCAGCGACCAGCACATAACACTTGCTCTCTGGAATTTCCAGAGAGCAAGTTTCAGAGTGATAGCTCTCTGGAATCCGATTCCAGAGAGCAACCCCTACTTATCCTCCATCAAATTCTCATTCATGCACCATTTTTCTTATCTATATCCCAATCAAACTGTAACTTAAACTTAACCGTATTGTAGCGGACTTTGCGAAATCCAACTGTATGGATAGCTCTAAAAACCGAGCTTACCCGTACCAATCCCAAAACGAATCAAAACATTTCATAACGTTTATCAAAACAGTTTAAACCAAAGCCTTTTACATACAGTTACCAAAACATTTTCTAACCCCTATCCAATCCAAACAACCTAAAATACTCTATACAATTATCAATTCAAAATATCCCAAAATAACCCCAGAGTCCATACATACATCCCCACGGGTCATATCGCGCCTCGACTACTCAGCGCACTCCCACGGCCATCATCCATCAGCTGCCACCTACGTCAGGAGGAGGAACATCGTCCTCACCTGGCTCAATGTCACCAAAGATATCACCTACACCATACAGACACCTATGAGATAATTAAATCTCAGTAAGCTACGTAAATGCAGATGCATGCGTGCAGATGTCATTCAAAAAACATGCATGACAGATTCAGATTATAGATTCATTACGTCGCAGACAGATAGATTGTCACCGAGACCTCGACCCACTAAATGGAGAGGGCCTATCCAGCGGTCGGACTACCCTTTCCACCTAGAAGGGGGGGGGGGGGGTACACGCTTGCAACACGCACAGCCGTGCCTGAGCCCCATCTCGCATGACCAGATACAGACAGATTACATTCATTCATTACAGAGGTTCGTTCATTTTCTTAAAATACGCGCAGAAATTCGTTTTCATGACCTTTGAAATACGTGATGCATGAACAGATATGTGCATAATATAACCGTGCGATAAACAAACAACGTGCATACCATCAAGACCGAAATTAAACTAACCTACAACAATTTAAACCTAACTACCCAACCAAAGCGAATTTAAAGCAAACATCTCTTCAGGGATCCTCGATACGACATCGAAGTATGGTGTAGACCAATTGGTCAGAGTAAGTCACGAAGACTTACCTTGGGCGCGCAGAATCTCAATCTTCGTCCACGGGAGTCGTGTGTCTGAGGAAAACACGATATCCACCGTTAAAACCAATTTGAATTATAAACGTTCAAATTATAAAATCCTCAACTAATGAATTTCCTAAATTCCAACTTAGCTAATCAAAGCATTTAGAACGTCAATTAAGGCTCGATAATCCGAAATCTCAATTAACGAGTTTTTCTCAAAAACCCGGAAATTTACCAATTTTTAACTTTTTCACAAATTGATTTTTCTTCGTCCAATAACGTCAAATACGTTCAATACATACTTAATCACGGCTAACCTATTAATTACGAGCCCTAATTCGACATTTTTATCGAAACCCTAATCGAAACCCTAACGTTAAATCGACCTAAAACTTGGAATTTAACGCTCAAAGACCGAAGCTACTTACCGAGGGTAGCGAGAGGAGGAGAAACCGTGAAGAAATCGGAACGAACGGAGGTCGGACGGAGTCGGAACAGGGAAGGGCGTCGGCGGCCGCGAGAGGAGAAGCACTCTGGTTCGTGAAATCCAGAGAAGAAAAGAGAGAAAGTGAGGGAGAGAAAGAAATTAGGTTATTTTATAAAAAATGAAATTATAAATTACTATATTGCCCTTCACTGATTTTTATATTTGTTTCGTCCTTCGTTTCGTTAATCGTCCAACTATTCGGGATCACCAAATTTCCTAATTTCGCCAATAAGTCCAATTAGTTACCAGAGATTTATTAAAACTATCCGTTCGCAATTTGGATATCATTTACTATTTTTACTAAAACGTCAATTATATTACGATAGAGGTAATTACTCGGAATATAGCGTTATCACTCCGAAAATTCTCCAAAATTCGTTAAAATTCTTATTATTCGTCAGGATCATAATGACGCTTTCTTTTCGTAAATCAGACCTGATTTGACTTATTTACCAAAAATGCCACATATATAATAAAATATGAATATTCTAAAAATCCGTACAAGCCGGATATTACATGTGTTGTCTCGGACAATACAAATAAATGCATCATCGAAGGAATAAGATCTTCTGATAATTGCTATCTCATTTCATCACGATCTACTTGCGCTCGTTCAAGCATAGAAGATACTACATTATGGCATCGCAAGTTGGGTCATGTTAATTTCAGAATACTAAAACAAATTATCTCAAAAGGAGCTGTACGAGGAGTTCCCATGATTAATGTTGCTGAAGATAGAGTTTGTGGCCCATGTCAAATTGGAAAGCAAACTAAAGTGTCACACCAAATGTCTCAGACACCAGGAACTAAACGTGTTCTGGAATTATTACATATGGACTTAATGGGACCGATGACAGTGGAAAGCGTTGGAGGAAAACGATATGCATATGTGGTTGTCGATGATTTTTCAAGATACACTTAGATAGAATTTCTTCGCAACAAATCTGACACTTTTAGTGCTTTCAAAACCTTATGTTTACGACTTCAGCGAGAGAAAGATTGCATTATTGTGAAAATTGTACGAATTCGAAGTGACCATGGAAGAGAATTTGAGAACTCTGTGTTTGAAAATTTCTGCAATCAACTTGGAATTTCTCATGAATTCTCTGCACCAAAAACTCCTCAGCAGAATGGAGTCGTTCAGCGAAAAAATCTAACCATAGCAGAAATGTCACGCATAATGTTACACGAAAACAATGTTCCACAGAAATTTTGGGCTGAAGCTATGAACACTGCTTGCTACACTATCAACCGAGTGTATTTACGTTGTGGAACGACAATGACTCCTTATGAATTATAGAAAGGTAAAACTCCGAATCTTAGTTATTTTCATCCTTTTGGGAGTACGTGTTTTGTTCTTAATGACAGGGAGCATAGAGGGAAGATGGATCCCAAGAGTGATGAAGGTATCTTTTTGGGATATTCTACAAATAGTCGTGCCTATCGGATATACAACAAAAGGACTCGGAGTGTAATTGAATCTGCCAATGTACGTGTAGATGATTCACTGCCATCTGTTGATATTTCTATAGATGATTCATATCAACACTCAAACGTAGAGAATGTCAACGTTTCAGCTAATATTCCCGAACATGTCACAGATAGTGTCACTGATCAACTTGCATCAAACAATACGGGGAATGAAGTTACTCCTGCTAACCAGAAACCGTCTACACGCGTTTAAAAGAATCACTCAGCAGATGACATTATTGGAGGACTGGATGATGGAATTTGAACCAGAGACAAACCTAGAGTAAATTATCGTTAAATGATCCACATGGCATTTTTCACTTCGACGTTTAAGCCAAAAAATATCTCCGAAGCTCTTCTTGATGAACATTGGATTAATGCTATGCAAGACGAACTCAGTCAATTCACCAGAAATCAAGTTTGGGACTTAGTTCCTTGTCCTCCCGACACAAATATTATTGGCACAAAATGGATCTACAAAAACAAAAGCGATGAGCATGGAAACATTATTCGCAACAAGGCTCGATTGGTTGCTCAAGGATATTTACAAATTGAAGGAGTTGATTTTGACGAGACATTTGCACCGGTTGCTCGCCTCGAATCCATTCAACTTTTATTAGCCATTGCGTGTGTTATGCGCTTCAAACTTTACCAAATGGATGTTAAAAGTGCGTTCCTCAATGGTCATCTCAATGAGGAAGTTTATGTTGCTCAACCTAAGGGTTTTGAAGACCCTCATCATCCCGATTATGTGTACAAGTTGAAGAAAGCATTATATGGGCTTAAACAAGCTCCTCGTGCGTGGTATGAACGTCTTACTGTGTATTGATTGTCCAAGGGATATGAGCGAGGGGGAGTGGACAAAACCCTCTTCATTCATCACCATAAAGGTCAGTTTTTGCTTGCTCAAATTTATGTTGACGACATCGTTTTTGGTTCAGTGTCACAGAAAATGGTAGACGAATTTATTGACCAAATGAAGGGAGAATTCGAAATGAATATGGTAGGAAATCTCAACTATTTCCTTGGACTCCAGATTCAACAAACACAGGAAGGTATATTCATTAGTCAAAGCAAATATGCCAAGAACATGTTAAAGAAATTCAATTTAGAAAAAGGGCGTCCAAGAAGAACTCCGCTTGGTACAAATGAAAAACTATCTAAAGATGATAAAGGAATTACTGTTGACAGCCACTTATATAGAAGCATGATTGGAAGTCTCTTATACCTTACAACTAGCAGACCTGATATTTGCTATAGCGTGGGTCTATGCGCTCGTTTTCAAGCAAATCCTAAAGCGTCACACCTAGCGTCAGTGAAACGCATCCTAAAATATATCTGCGGAACAACCGATTATGGGATCTGGTATTCTTTTGACACTAACACAAATCTTGTAGGGTATTGTGATGCTGATTGGGTTGGAAGTGCTGATGATAGAAAAAGTACATCTGGTGGATGCTTCTACTTGGGAAATAATTTAGTTTCATGGTTTAGCAAGAAACAAAATTCGATATCTCTTTCAACTGCTGAGGCAGAATACATTGCAGCTGGCAGTAGTCGTACCCAACTTCTCTGGATGAAGCAAATGCTGAAAGATTATGGTGTTACACAGAATGTCATGACACTTTATTGTGATAATATGAGTGCAATCAATATTTCGAAGAATCCTGTTCAGCACTCTCGTACAAAACATATTGACATCAGACATCACTTCATTCGATCACTAGTTGAAGACAAAACTATCATCTTGGAGCATGTGACAACAGAAAAACAATTAGGAGATGTCTTTACAAAGGCATTAGATAGCTTGAGATTTGAAGAACTAAGGTCAGCTCTGGGCCTCTGTATTCTCTGAAGAAAGTACTTGTAAGTTTTGTGTTCCTTTTTATTTTTCTGCATTATTATTAAAAAAAAAAAAGGAGGAGGACAATATTTTTGCTACTTTTGGTCTTTTTCGTTCTGCAAGAATCAAGTGATGCTCTGTGAAGATTTAAGTTCTAAATTTCTGTATAGAATTATGGTTTATTTCCATAATATTTATGAAGATTTGGCGGAATTTCAGAAAATATGGGAGATATATTATATTTATGGAATTTCGGATTTTATTTTTTGAAGCTGTTTTCTTATTGATATTTCCCCAAATTGGTGAAAACCCTTTCTTTCACTTTCTTACTGCTTCGGGTTTTCAAATTCGCGCTAAGCTTCTCTCAACCTTCGTGCTCTCTAGTCCGCACAAGCTTCTATTTCTGCTCATCAATGGCAAACTTAGTAGACTATAGTGGTAATTCGTCTGATAGTGAGCCACTGTCTCGCAAACGGGTTCACAGTACAGGTACTCAATCGGTTCCCTCTGAAGAATTCTGTGTGGAAGTTATCGATGCAGTCCCTATTAGCCAGTATAAACCTTCCGGTGATGTGAGCACTACAAGCCAGGATCCTCTGGCGCGTTTGAAACATTTGAAAGTTTCCTATGGACCTCCCAGGGTTCGCTCACAGGTTGTAACCCCTTCAAAAAGAAAAACCGCCCCTTCACTTGTTGATCAAGACTCTTCTGATAAAGAGTGGGATAGTATTGCTGAAATTCAATCCTTATCTTCTGGGGAAGAGACCAGCTCAAAAGTTTCGAAGAAGAAAGTGTCTTCTCCAAGAAAATCTGCAAGATTAATGAATAAACCTCCTAGAAAAAATGTTCCTAAGTCTCAGGCCAAAACTGAAAGGAAAGAAAAAGGAAAAGCACCAATGCCGTCGCCTACCACTTCCAGATCAAAGAAAGTGTCAAGAAAAATGTCTCACAAAAAGCCCCGTAAGTCCTCTAAATCCCCTGCAAAATCTGATGTTTTTAGAACTCCTTTCCATGCGAATCTCTGGAGTAAAGTGTCAAAGAAGAGTCTCTGGAGTGAAAGAAATATACACATGGTTGATTTTAAAGAATGCAAGGATCTTGTAAATCTACTTATTAGCCAAGGACTGGGAAGGACATTCAAAGGATTAAAACCTTTCTCTGCTCAAATTGTCCATGAATTCTACTGCAACTTGACTCCAACTATCAATGATCGAGAACATTCTGATTTTGGTCATGTATTTTTAAGAGGTTCTCTATTCGAATTCAGTCCATCCTCATAAACACATATCTTTAAAGTTTCTGGTCTGACTCTGAAGCTTTCTCGCCAGATTTTGATGAGATCATCTCCAGTGTTACAGGAAATGTTAGAACAATCTGGCCACGTGCTAAAGATTTTCCTGCTTCTCAGCTCTCAGCCAAATTTGCTATTCTACACAAAATAGCAATTAGAAACTGGCTACCGTCCTCTCATGCCTCCGGCATCAACAAGAAAATGGCTAAACTTTTATTTCAAATTGGGACTGGAATCCAATTCGATATTGGACAATTTTTCTTTGACCAAATCCTGAAACACATCAATGGGAAGCATGACAGGTCTGCATTACCTTTTCCTTGTTTAATATTTGGTATTCTATCTGCTCAACAGATTTCTCTAAGTGCTTCTGATAGTCTCACCATGGATCGAGAGGAAATCAGAATTAGTCATAAACTTCGTTCAGGTGGACATGTGGATGACTTACACAATGTTGCAGATACTGAGAATGTTGTTGAAAATAGCATTATCTCCCGTACTATTCGGATAATTCGAGGAGAGTTACAGGACCTGGAAAATAGAAAGAAAGTTCTATCTGATCTTCTGGATGAGCTTGTTCAATATTCAGCTGCAAAGAATTCTTCCAATCCAATGGATCAAGGTCCTGAACAGGAGAAATCTCCCTCTGGCGCCTCATCTCCTGCAAATGTTTCTCAAAATGTCTCTGCAGCACATTCTGATTTCTTTGATAAATCTGGTTAGATGTCTGTCTGCATTTTTTTTTGTGATACTTCCTTCAGTATTTTTGTTTACTGGATTCTATGCACCTGCTTGACTATGGCTTGATTGACAATATTTGTTCCCATTTGTCCTTTTATGGCAAAAAGGGGGAGTAGTTTTGGGTTTTGGAGATATTTTTTGAGATTGATTGTTTCTATTCTGCTGTGGATGTCTCTTATTGTGGAGCTATTATTTGAAGTGACATTATATTGATCAGATTGTTTCAAGAATTTCTCATTCAGGGGGAGTTTCGAATTCTCTCCTTCAGGGGGAGTTATGTTTTGCCAAAAATGCCAAAGGGGGAGATTGTTAATGCTATTATGTGTTGGCATTATATTTTTGGCAAACTATTGAATTTGGTAAGTTATGTTTTTGGAAATTATATTCTTTTGGAATATATATTAGTCTATCCTTCGATTTTGGAGATTATATTTAGCAGAATATTTCGTCAATTCAAATGTGATTTGTTGAAAAAGAAATCGTAACAAACTTGATTCATATCCCTAATTATTTGGGATACTTTACGAAAGTGTCATTGAAAGTGTCTCTGCGGCAACCTTACCAGGCAGAGTTATTTAGATCTTTATGCTGACTTTATGGGATAAGATCTTTTGAATGAAAAATCTGTTTTGAGAAGATATTGGTGAGAGAAACAGAACTGCACCTTGCACCTGATATAAAAGCCTTTTCTTTTTACGTTAGATTGTGCCGACGCTATTACGTATGTGTGCTGAATTTCTCTATTGATCTGGGCGTCCTTATTTCTTCACCCACGTTTCTGTGTGGTGTATGTGATTAATTGATTCAGTCTTGTCAAAGACTGGTTCGTTGAAACCTGTTCTGGGTGATCATATCCTAAGACATTGTCAAGCGTCACAGACAGTGTCATAGGAATTTATTCTTGTGATTGTCATCTTTATCGTGGGCAAGGGGAGCTTGCCACACTTAAGTCGAGGGGAGCTCGCAAAACAGTTTAACCAGTGAAGGTTGAAGGAGGCGGCATCAAAGATAAGAGGGAGTCTTATTTTGTTTTAGTCCGAGTGTCTTGTAACCTTGTTTGAACTAGTGAAATGTTTTCATATCTGGGCGTGGCCCCGCAGATGTAGGCTGATTGCCGAACTGCGTTAACAACCTCCTGTGTCGTTAATTTCTGCATTTTAATATTGTCCTATATCGTATTTATAACTAGTGTCACACGAAGTGTTACAACACTTTATAACATCGAGTCACTAACCTTGATCTTTCAATGTTTCACGAAAAATAGCACATAGTTTATTGTATCTAGGATTCAGCAACTTTAGTTTGGAATGATTTCTTTGAAAGGTTTCACTATAATAATGGTCACTCGAATTTTGTAAGTTCCACAATTGTTGTTAAACTAATCTCAAGGGTCTATGAATATTAGCAATTACTATAAGAAAATGAAGACTTTTTGGGATGCACTTCCCCAAACTTTCATTGTGGAGGGTATTAAGCCAATCTTAGTATCATCAAGTGGAGCAAGTTCTTCAATTCATAGTGGGTTTAAATGAATCTTATACTCAAATTCGGCCTAGAATTCTAATAATTGAACTTTTTTCCTTCAATCAGCAAAGTTTTCTCTCTTGTTCTTCAGGAAGAAAGACAAAGACTTGTAGGTTCTGTTTTACCCACAAATGATTCAAATATTATGGATTCTTCAGCAAAGTCATTTGTCAACTTCCAAAATTGAGACGAGATAGACTTTTCTGCACTCACTGTAAAATGCAAGGTCACATAGTTGAGAGTGTTATAAAATTCATGGTTATCTGTTGAAAATCGAACAATAAAGAAAATAAAAACGGAAACACAAGGCATCAAGATTTACGTGGAAAAACTCTAGAAAAAAAAACCATAGGTAGAAGAAAACAATCACTAATCAAAATCAAGGTACAACTGAGTTTTGCGACTCAATAATAAATAAATAGAAGAAAAACCAAAAACCTTAATATTGACTACGGGTCCAGCACGAGCAGAAAACCATTTTAATCATAATGGGTCATTGCCCATTATGTATCCGAGTCCACACGTGGACAAACTCCCCCTTCGCCGACAAGCCTCGAGTTACTCATTTGACAAAGCTTTCATCAACATATCTGAACTGTTCTCACTGGTGTGCACTTTCGCCAAGTGCAACTTCTTCATTTCGAGCAAATCTCGAACCCAATGATACTTCACATGAATATGTTTGAATCTCGAATGAAATGACGAATTCTTGGAGAGATGGATAGCACTTTGACTATCGCTGAACACAACATACTTCTCTTGGCGCATACCTAATTCCTCAAGGAATCTCCTCATCCACAAAGTCTCCTTGCACTTTACTCGGTTTTAGAGATGACTAGGGAGCCAGCCTAGACGAGCCTGAGCTTAAACAAATCCGACTCACTAAGCTTAGCGAGTTCAATAAGTCGATCATGAGGAACTAAACAAAAAAACATTTCAACTCGATCTGGTTTACTAGGCAAAGTTAAACGAGTTAAGTCGAACCGGTTAAACGAGTTAAGTCGAACCGGTTAAACGAGTGAAGCTTAATAAACAAAACATACATAAATATTTTTCATTTATATCAATATAATATATATTCTTTACAAAATTTAGTTATTAAAATTATAAAGATTATTTATCCTTATAGTGTAAAAATATAATGGTTAGTCGTTTAGTTAACAACATTGTTTTATTAATACAAAAAATTACGTCTAATGAGAAAAAACATTATTTGTTTGTCTGATAAAAAAATATCATATGAATATCTTTACAAATATTTGACAATTGCATCATTACAAATTATACATATACTAACTAGGTTGACAATTATATAATTGTCAATCATTTGCAATTAGAAATAACAAACGAGCCGACTGAGCCTAGTCAATCTTGAAAAAGTCCGGCTCATCGAGTCTAACAAGTTAAATGAGTTAAGCATGACAAGCTTAGCGAGCCCTGTCAAAAAAAACAATTCAACCTAAGTCGCCTCGTAAAAAAAAATTAAACAAATTGAGTCGAAATTTGTCCACTACAGTGTCAAGCCTAGCGAGGCAGGCTCCAGCCTAGTCGTTTAACACCTATATTTGGTTTGAAAACGAGCAATATACTCATTTCTAGAACTGTTGTGTTTCATGAACACATGTTCCCTTTTAAACATTCTAATCCTTCTCGTCAGTCTTTGTCCTGATTTCACTGAGGAAACTAACGTTACCAGTTCTTGGTGATGATAATACATTAAATGTTATACATGCGTGAATAATATTTAATATTAGATAAGCCGGCAAATCTGCGCAGCCGTTGGATTAAACGCAGTTGAGATAAGATGGATCCATCACATCCCAAGACAAGGAGAGAGAGTATCGAGGGACACAAGACGAGAAAGAAACACAGCCCACAGGAATTAGAGGGAGTTGTTCAGAGCACAAAAAGCTAAATCAGATAAAAGAGGTAGAGAAAGGAGAAGTAGATTTTAGAGAGATAGAGAAGTAAGAGAGAGGAGGATGAGTTCAGGGAGTTGAATTGAGTTTGCAGCTGATTTGCGCAGACAGACAGAGAGAGAGAAGGAAAGAGAGACATGCCGGCGTTAAAGGCAGGGCTGTAATTCTGCACCTTAAATGCTTCTTCGCAGTTAACAAGAGAGAGAACCAGTAAGAAGAAGAAAAGGAAGAACTTTCTCTCTCTCTCTCTCTGCAAGTACCTCTTCCAAAGCAAATCAGCTTTTCATTCTCAGAAAACGAACAAAAAATACAACAAACACTCATTCGAGCAACATTTCCAAGAAGGAATCATAGGTTTACTAACTTTCCCTCTTCCACTACATCCCCAAATCAAACCTGGAAAGATTGAAAAACCCATCTACCCATATAGTTTTCAGGTCTTAATTCTGCTTGAACGGGGCTTCTGATATGGATTTTCTGTCACAATCGACTCCTGGGTCAGGTTCACAGGTAAAACAATGGCTGGGTTTTTCTCTTTAGGCGGAGGGAGAGGATCGGAAAATAACCAGTATCGGCGGGATGAAGAACAAACCAACCCTCCACACGAAATTAATCCAGAGAGTTTGTTTTGGTACAAGAACAGCGAAGATGTACCATCTTCCAAAAGCTTTGAGCTATGGCAGAATCAAAATGTCTACTCATCCGAAGCGGGTCCCAGCCGGAGCGGCCTGAACATTTCCGATGAGTCTCCGGCTAGATCAACTTTCATGATGACCATGTCGACCGGCATAAGTACGATGAGTTGCCAAGACTGTGGGAATCAGGCGAAAAAGGATTGCGTTCATATGCGATGTAGGACTTGCTGTAAGAGCCGAGGGTTCGACTGCCATACGCACGTTAGAAGCACTTGGAATCCGGCTTCTAAGCGCCGGGAGCGGCTTACTCAGCTCGTTGTTGATGTGCAGAATCATGGCCGAGGAGAGACGACGAAACGGCTCAGAGAGCACCCATCGTCTTCCTCCTCGCTGGCCTGCACACGTATTCCAGCTAACTCCTCAGGTATAGTTTTATTGGTTGTCGAAATCTTCCATTATAGACTTCACAGCCGCGCTTTTTCAGGTTCTTATTTCACTGTTTCAGAACCCTATCGTGATGGACAACGATTGACTGGCTATTTGATTTATTTTCAACTAATACATCACGTCGTAAATGGATCATTTCATTTCGTTTTTCAAAATCTGACTGAGATATGATGGCGAAGAAATTGATTCTCTCGTTGTCTTTCTCAGTCTAGACTCTAGATGGGCGTGCCCCCCTCTTTCTCTATCTTGTCTTTCGATCATCTGTACCTGTAGCACCGTATAATTCTTTTGCTGTTAGTTGTTTTATATTTCAAGGCCTGGTTTGAGAATTTCTGGTTGAATTACGAGCTCACGGGCTATATTTTAGGGTTCGCAGAGGAGGCGGCTTTTCCGGCGGAAGTGAACTCGTCGGCGGTTTTTCGGTGCGTTCGAGTGAGCTCAATGGAAGAACCGGACGACCAGTATGCGTACCAGACTGCTGTGAACATCGGCGGCCATGTTTTCAAGGGTATTCTCTACGATCAAGGGCCGGACATGGTAAACTACATTCCCGGCGAGAGTTCCTACCGGCGCCGGGAGTGGACTCCAACCACTTAACTTCATTCCTGCCGGAGCTGCAACCTGCGGCACCGGCAACCAACACGAGTGGAGTTGCCGCTGCTCTATTTGATCCTTCCTTATACCATACTCCTCTCAATAGTTTCATTTCCGGTACTCAATTCTTCTTTCCACCAAGATCTTGAAACAAAAAACAAACACAGATAATGTTGTAGAATACTAGTTCACCATTGAAGTAATACGAGTAGTAGGAGAAAAGAAAAATGGTGGAGAACGATGATTGACGCTGAAAATTTTTAATTATATATAATTATTCTTCTGGAAACCAGTTTGTGTGTTTTCTTTTATTGTTTTTTTCTCTTATTGGGTAGATTTTGTTCCTGATTTCAGTCTCGCTGTTTGAAAAATCGATTGAAATTTAGGTTTCTTCTTCGTTGGAAAAATCTTCAAACAACTCAATTCCTTTAATTCTGGAATTGAGATTTGGGATTCACCCAAGAACACATGCAAGAAACGTTGTAATGTTTTCGATAAATAGTTTCTAAAAAACATCTCATCTTTGGAAGTAACATTTTTGGTGTTAAACTTGACGTTTTTCAATGGTTATATGTCTATTTTTCTGAAACAAAACAGTTCTCCGACAAACAATTCAATGGTTTCAAGAGTATTTTCTTGAGAATTGTACTTCAAAAACAGTTTATGAAAATACATGTTTACAGTATGTTTCTGTTCATCTTTGGAAGTAACTTTATTGGCTGTCATCTTCGATTCTCTTGGAACGCAGTAGAGATTGAATGTGATTTGCAGAAGAGAAATAGTAAATGGGTGAAAGCCTTAAATCAAACAGAATGATTGAATCCTTGGTCTGACCCCTTCCACGTTCTCTCTTCCTTTTTGTACGTTCATGTCATCTATTCCATGCCAGATTTCTATTTCACACTTCCCAGAAAAATCTGAACAATTTTCTGATTAATTAATGTTGTTTTCTTTTTAGTATTATCAAAATGGTCACGTCAGCATGTCATCATCAGCTGTTCTTTAATGTTTGCAACAGTTCTTTGGATTCGGAATCACTTGATTATAAGTTCCCATGGGTAGTACATCCTCATCCTCATCTGTTTGAAGCTGTAGTTCATTTTACTTTCACTGTATTCCAGAAATAACAGGGAACGACCTGGTGTGAAATAGGTCAAACCGTAGAACTTTAGCTTTAAATTATTGAATGACAAATGAAGTCTTTAAATTAAAATAAAAACCCAAAGTAAAGGTCTATTAGTGACATTTTATATAGTATGAAATAAAAATATCCAACGTTGTGCAAAAATATAAAATAAAAATATCAAAATAGCAATGCTAACCCCTCAGAAAGTGAAGAAAAATAAAATTACTATATAAATGTTTTCGAATCAACACTCTTGATTTATATCTAAAATGGTAGAGCTGTTCAAGAGTGAGTAGCTTGTCAAGTCCCAAAAAAGATCGGAGACAGAAAGGGAACAACTCTTAATTTTTAATATTAAACAAAGCAATGAAATACTTAAAAAATTCAATACAAAGCCAAACCCTAAAAACAAATGGGCTAAATAGGCCTAATAAGTAACATCTAAATATTGTGATAATATTAGTCCAAAATAAATGTGTCAAAAAAATTTAAATAATTTAAAAGTTTAAAATTTTTGAATAATGTCTAATTTATCAAATAGAAATAAGTTTATGAAAATTAATTGAATAGAAGGAACTGCCTATGAGAACCACGGGTATATCAAATTCGATACTCATCAATAACGCAGAATAGAAATTTAGGAATGTCTTTAAATCAAATAAGAGAAACTTGACCCCAATCAAACTTTGCTGACGGAACCAAAGTTATCAAACAAGAGAAGGTTGACCCAGACCAAACTTGTTATAACAAAAGCTATCAATTTGATCTTTCAAATTTTGGCTTAATAAGATTTAGTTCTTCACAAAAAATCAAAGAAAAAATTCTCTCAAAAACTCAAAGTTTATTTCATCATAATTGTTCTTAAATGGTTACAAAAATTGTGTTTAAATAGCCTAAAAAAATACTAAAAAATAATCAAAATATCCCTAAGAATCTTAAAAATAGTATAGAAAGTAAAATAGAGTTAAGGAAACTTAACTAATACATAAAAGTAGAAAGAAAATCATGGGAATATGACAAATGAAGGTTTTTTACGGAGAAGATTGCGCTAGAGCATGTAGGGGCAAGGTGCGCGCATTGGGGAGCAGTGGTCTGGTGGGAGTGTGTGCGGTTTGCTGGGCACGCACTAGGTGCTGGGGTGCGCCAATTTTGATATTTTGGCTTTTTTTTTTTTTTTTTTTTTTTTGCAACTCCATGTCTCTCCATGTATCTCCATAGTTTCTTTGTTCATGTTTTGATAACTCTTTCTCTTGAATCTTCATGAACAAATCATATTGGGTTTTGTACTTTGGATCTCTTTTATCTTCTAATAGATCATGATCCTCGACTTTTAGCATGGTTGTTGTAACACCCGGTTTCCATTAATCGATTTACCTTTTTCCATTTATAGAGAATGTTTTATAATTGAAATATGAGTGATTTAGTGATTAGGTTAACAAGTGTTTGAGCAAGGATAAAATGGTAAATTTTAATTTATTGTGGATAATGCATTTAAGGGAGGGTTTAATGAGGTTTAGCCGCCACTGTTCTCTCATTTTCCTCTTTGGGTTTTCAGCTCAAGCAGTCGAGTTCTCTAGACGATTTTTCCTCGCCCGATCCTCCTTCAAACTAGGTAAGTTTTTCTTTCGTTATTTTGAGATTTTAGTGGCTATATAGCAGAGAGAGTACAATGCGTGTATTTTAATGAGGCCGCGAGTGTGTTGAGTTCGGGTTTAGTGTTGAGAATGTTCGGTAACCAGAGTTTCCAAACTAGCTCCTTAGGTTTTTGAACGATATAAGGTTAAGGTTAGTGATGATCTAATCGGTATTCTGCTTATGACATTAGGTGTACAGAGCTTCCCGAGTAGTGGTAACCGAACAATTTCCAGGAATCCAGGTAAGTAAAGTTTGCTTGTGCCTTCGGGCCTACATCACAAAACATTAGGGTTTGTATGCTGGAATGTGTTGGTATGTCATGCATCATATTTTTAAAGTATACGAAAATGAATTTGAATACATGTTGGCATAGTGAGGATTGAACATATTGAAACAGCTATATGAATCAGTTTCACTGTTAAGGGAAGTAATCCGCCCCTTAATGAGACAGTAGATATTTATACTTTGGGAGAGTTGATCCAACTTCCAATTTCACAGGGGGATCTGAACATGTGAATCAGATTTGCTGTTAAGAGAATTTATCCGCCCCTTAATGAGCCAGTGGATGTATATACTTTGAGAGAGTTGATCCAGCTCCCAATTTCACAGGGGGATCTGAACAGAAACGAAACATGAACAACTGAGTTGAGAAAGTAGAAATTGCATGATTAGGAATTTATATATATTTCAGTGTTTCATTTCATTACAGCTTTACTTACTTAGCATTAGGCTAATAGATGAGTTTTGTGATGTAGGTGTTGAGGATACTGCAGGTGAATTTCCTGATTGCACAGATGATTAGATGTGGTTGGAGGAGCACATTCATGCCTCGGCCTGGTAAACTGATGAGGCGGGTTAACTGTTGTCTGCTATGGTGCGAGTTTAGTGGATAATGCTTTAATTTGAGTATGATGAGTTTTCATGACAGTAGAGATTTTAATATTCTGACTATGTTTTGTGTTTTACTGATACTAGAGATCTGAGAGTTTTAATTATTGGTTTTACTGGTTTTGAACATTACAATGTGAGTTGTTTCTGAATGGTCTCGATGAAGTAAGTAAATCCCTTTCTGAGTTGGTGTTGTGTATGTATAGCGAGAAGCAGTTGGAATGTAGGTTAATTCTATCAGAAGATGCCTTAAGAAAAGTCATCGGATGATGTAGGTTAATTCTATCGGAAGATGCCTTAAGAAAAGTCATCGGATGATGTAGGTTAATCTTATCGGAAGATGTAGGTTTAAGTCCATCGGATGATGTTTCAATAAACTCATCGGCAGATGCGAGCTGACGTCATCGGAAGATGTAGGTTTAAGTCCATCGGATGATGTCTCAGTAAACTCATCGGCAGATGCGTGCTGACGTCATCGGAAGATGTAGAGTGTATTTTGTCGTTTAGTCACCGGTAGATACAGTTTACCGAGAGATGTCCTTTGCTTTCCATTCAGCTGACGTCATCGGCAGGAGTCTTCTATTTTGGTTGTTTCTTTCTGTTCCTTCCGTTGACTTTATTCATCCGCGGATGCGTTTGACTTCTGCAACTTTTAAAGTATTTTCACGATTCAAACTTCTATTTCTTGACCGATTATTCCTTAACATTTCAAATGATTTCCGCTGCAAGTTTATTTTTTTTTTTAAAAAAAAATATAGTAGAAATTTTAGTCATGTACGGGCATTGTGTGACGAACCGGGTTCAGATAACTCGGGGCGTTACTGTAGGATCGGTATTGTCTAAGAGGGGGGTGAATTAGACTCTTTTTAATTTTAATTTCTGATCTAACCAATTTCTCTCTTGATTAAACTTAGATTTAACACAAGTAATCAATATAATGTAAAGAGAGAGAGAGAGAAATTTGACACCAGTATTTTTACGTGGTTCGGCCAAACTGCCTACGTCCATGCTCCAAGGCACCCCCTTGAAGATTCCTTACTTCTCCTCAACGAGAAAACTTGATCGAGCTTTCGGGTGTCGATCCACAACCTTACACAATCCTGGATTGAACTTTACGGGCGTCAATCCACTGCCTTAAACAGATTTGAGTTTGTAAAATATTAAGCTCACACTACAATCTCACAAGATGAATCTCAAGTTAGGATTGAGAGATGTAGAGAGAAATACAGAGAGTTCAAACTTTCGCAGCTAGGGCTCAGAATTCAAATTGGCAAAAGTTAGTCCTTCGTGCTCTGAGCTCTGCTTAAGTACTCTGTATATCCTTGCTTCATAGAATTGAATGCTTCTTACTCCAAATAGAAAAATGTTACCGTTGGGAAGCATCCGTACTGAAGCAGATATCCGTTGCTTCTGATAATGTTGTTCGTCGTCGCCATTAAAGGTCTGGAGTTAATGCTGAAAACGACGTCACTGTAGCTTCGCGGCTAACTTTGAATTCTGGCGGAAGTTCACCGGCAGATGAAGCTTATGAGCAGAGACACGTCATCGGTGGATGCAGCTTGAAATGCTATCGGCAGATGTATCCTTAAATTCCATCGGCAGGTACATCGTTTAGTCAATCGGCAGGAGCTGCTTAAAACATCATCGGCAGATGTGTCTACAAACTTCATCGGCATATGCTTCCTCAAGAGCTATCGGCAGGTGTAGGTTGTACACGTCATCGGCATATGCAACTTGGAGACTCAAAAACTATCGGCAGGTATAAGCGTTGAATTCCATCGGCAGATGCTACATGATAAGCTATCGGCAGATGTAGCTTGTACACGTCATCGGCAGAGGCACGCTTAGAGCACCACCGGCAGATGCACTCTGTGAACTTCATCGGCAGATGTAAACTTGACACTCCACTAAACAGCTTCTTCTTCTGTCGCTTAGCAACCGGCAGAAGACTGATCGGTAGAAACAGCTTCACGTGCCATCGGTAGAAGCCTTCACTTCTTTGTCGTTTAGTGATCGGCATGTGAAATTCCAAGTGTCATCGGCAGTTGCAAGATTTAGAACCACAGTTTTTACAGTTCAGCCCTGAACACTTAACACGATTCATTAGACAACTAAAATACCCTTTTTAAGGGTATTGCCAAATAATTTCTTATTCATAATTCTCGTTAAATACACATAATCAAATTGTATACTTAATATTCAAATTCATAATCAAAAACAAATTATGACTTAAACACTCTATAAGTCAACAATCTCCCCCTTTTTGATTATGACAATCTATGTATTTAAAAATTTGATTATTGGTCATGCTCTCCCCCATAATACTAGCTCCCCCACAGTAGATGCATATTATGCAATTTACCATACAGAGCAAAGACACAGAGTAATTCTAAAGTATTATATATCCAACATATATGATCAATCAAATACATTATTCTCCCCCATTGACATTATCAAAAAAATGAGAGACAGCAATAGAAGCAATAACATAGGAGAAAGAACCCAAAAAAATAATATTCATTTAAGAAGAGAAAGTGTTCACAATGGATAAATAAAAAATAAGAGGTACAAAAGACTAACTAAGTCATTTAAGAGTCCTAAACCACTTCCACAACTCAAAGATAACCGAGGTCGGTACATCAGTAGTCTGTGTGGAGGTAGAAGCAGAAGAAACTGGAGGAGCCGGGAGAGCCAGCCGGGGAGGAGGAGGAGCATAATTGAACTGAATGAGCCGGAGAAGTTCCTCCATGGACAAACAAGGAGGTGGCTCGATGGGGCCGTGAGACATGACCAAGTCCATACAAGTAGAACGAGGCACAAGGTCATCAACAGCCATTGGACTGATTGGCTCATCAAGAGACAGAGGAGCAGGAGCAGCAGACGGACGGAAGTGGAGTTCAGCTTCATGAATATCCAGGGACATGAAGCGCACATCGTCAACAACTGCAGGCCGGGAGAAGGGAAGAAACAAATCTTCATAGCAAGGACCAGAACTTGAGTTCAGGTCGGGTTCGGGTTCAGGTTCAGGTGTCAAGGCAGCAATGGAGGATTGGAAGTTTCTCAATTTCCCTGACAATCATGCGCCGATCAGCATCCACTTTTTGAGTCACCAAACCAAGACCAGTATCTAAGTCAGTGGACAAGTCTTTGTGATTCTTTACAAGTTTGGCATCCAGAGACTGTTCAATCCGACTTTCCATGGTACTGAGAGCAGACTCAATGCGGTCAATAGAGGCTTTCAGCTCAGAGTACCGAGTCTCACTCAGTGAGAATCTCCTCTGATAGGTTAGAGGAGTGGTTGGTATGGATGGCAGAGCAGTAAGGAGTGGAGGGGATGGAGGAGCGGGAGGCGGATAGATTGGGGATGGAGGAGCTGTAGAGGATTGGACTGGTATTAGTGGGGCTGGAGGTGGTAAGAGAAGTGTAGGTGGAGAGAGAGGTTTAGGAGCTGGAGATGAAGGAGCTGTAGGACCATGGGTGAAAATTGAAGATATGGCTCGAATAACTGGAGAGATGGAGGGATAAACAGGTTGAGAGGGCAGCAGGAGAGAAGGAGGAGGTGAGTGAGGTGGTGATTGAGGAAGTTCTAGGATTGAAGGAGATTGAGGGGGGGTAGGCTCATGGATAGGTGAAGGAGGGCGGTCTGAACTAGGAAGAGGCACAGATGAAGGAACAGAGGTGGCCTCCGAGAGAGAAACGGTAGAGGAAGAAGCAGGCTTGTGCCTACGCTTCAGAGGAGGAGGTTCTAAGCTAGACTCCCGAGAATGAGAAGGGGAAATGGCACAGTCATGAAGACCTGAAACACCTCCTTCTTCAGCAGATTCCTCTGGCAGGATAAGTTTCCTCTTACCACGTCTAGACTCCTCTGGCAGGTTAAGTTTCTTCTTACCATGCCTGACAGGAACTGCCTTCGTAGCCTTTTGCTTCGGCTTGTTCAGGGTGGGCTCTCCCTTTTTGACTAAATTAATTCCCATCTTGCTTAGAGTGATTTGGGAATAAAAATTTCCGTCCTTAAGTACCACAGGTTCAATCTCCTCAGGAAAAACAATTTCAAGCTTGACAAATAACCGCATGAGAAGCAAATTATACGGTAAGGAAGAAACCCTGGAGGAAACAGCAAGAATCATCCTTCGAACAACTATGTAGCCAATGTTGAAGGGTGTCTTGAAATAGAGTGCAGACAGAACAAATAGTTCCATTGCGCTCACCTCGTCATAATGTCCACCCTTGGGAACAATATTGAAATCTATCATGTGACGAAGTAATTTGGCTCTAGGGGTGAGATGTTTGCCTTTTAATTGATCATAGGTTTGGTTGGGGTCCAAGGCAATTTCTCTAAGAAACTGATGTCCATCAGACGTTCCAAAGACAGGTAGCTCAGGCCCTGTCACATACTTGTAAGGGTAGTTGTCCAAATGAGGAGCACCCAGAAGGGCATGGATGGACTGAGGAGTGATCTCAATGTGTTTGTTGTAAACATAACTCGAAATGGAAGAGTAATCAGAGGCAAAGCTAAGGTTTGCATAAAACATCTTAATTGCTTCCGGGTAGTAGAAAGATTCGGTTTCAAAGAGACCTATTAACCCCAGATCCGTCAAGGGTTCAATAATGTCCAATCCAGCTAGCTTTTCAAAGAAAATACCTTTACTAAGAATCAACGATCTGAACTGATAATCATTGAGGTACTTTACCTCAGTAGCTTGAGAGACGAAGTAGAAAGATGGCCACTCTGTTCCACGAGGAATCTCTCGAGCATAAACATTGACCTTCTTCTTTGCTGGTTTGGAAACGGCGCGAGATGATTGACCTTGAGATTCCATTTCTAGAAGAGGATTCGACAGAGAAGGTTTGGTAGGGCAGGGGTTTTCAGAAAGAGCGCGAAAGATGAAGTGAGTCGGCAGAGAAAGACGAGTTTAAAAGACATAAAGAGTTGCCCGACTAAGAAGTCACACGTGTAACACCGAGATCTTCCGATGGAAAACACGTGGCGGCAGATTAAGGAAAACATTTCATCTACCGATAGAAATGCATCTTCCGATGCCTAAAGAACAACAATTCTCCTTCCGATAGAAATGCATCTTCCGATGCCTTCAAACAAAAAATAAAAACTCTAACACTCAAGATTTATCAACAGAGGAAGAACCTTAGGTTTTCTCAACCTGAATGAGTCCTAACCTTATTCTGATATTATTGAAGGTCTTTTCATCTAAAGGCTTGGTAAAGATGTCAGCAAGTTGATCTACAGAATTGACAAATTCTAAAGTGATATCTCCTCTTTGAACATGATCTCTTATGAAATGATACCTAACATCAATATGTTTGGTTCTAGAATGCTGAATAGGATTTTTGGAAATGTTAATGGCACTGGTGTTATCACACCGAATAGGAATCCTATCAAAGAACAGATTGTAATCCTCTAAGGTTTGTTTCATCCATAACATTTGTGCACAGCAACTGCCTGCAGCAATATATTCACTCTCAGCAGTTGACAATGCAACAGAATTCTGTTTCTTAGAATACCAGGAAACTAAAGATTCACCAAGGAATTGACAAGTTCCACTGGTGCTTTTCCTATCAACTAGACTACCAGCGTAGTCAGAATCTGAGTATCCTATAAGATCGAAAGAAGTACCTTTCGGGTACCATAAGCCTAAGTCAGGTGTCCCACTTAAGTATTTAAAAATCCTTTTGACAGCAGTTAAGTGAGATTCCTTAGGAGCAGCCTGGAATCTAGCACAAAGACAGACACTAAAGAGAATATCTGGCCTACTTGCAGTCAGATATAACAAGGATCCAATCATACCACGATATTTCTTAATGTCCACACTTATTCCTTTTTCATCTTTATCCAACTTAGTTGTGGTACTCATGGGGGTCTTGGAAGACTTGACAGATTCTAGACCAAATTTCTTAAGAAGTTCCCTGATGTATTTTTCTTGACAGAAGAAAATGCCATCAGGAGATTGACAGATTTGGAAACCTAGGAAAAACTTTAACTCCCCCATCATACTCATCTCGAATTCACTTTGCATGAGGGATGAAAACTCATTACACATTTTGACATTAGTTGAGCCAAAAATAATGTCATCGACATAAATTTGAACCAACAGAATGTCTTTCTCCTTTTGCATGGTAAACAGAGTTGAATCGGAGTTACCCTTTTTGAAGTTCCTTTCCTCAAGGAAATTCTTCAATCTGTCATACCAAGCTCTAGGAGCTTGCTTAAGACCATACAGAGCTTTCCTAAGTTTATAGACATGATCGGGTTTATCAAAAACTTCAAAACCCAAAGGTTGTTCAACAAAAACTTCTTCATTGATATATCCATTTAAGAAGGCACTCTTTACATCCATTTGAAAGAGTGTGAAGTTCTTGAAACACGCAAAGGCTAAAAGCATTCGAATAGATTCTAGCCTGGCTACAGGGGCAAAGGATTCCTCAAAATCAATACCCTCTTCTTGAGAGTACCCCTTGGCAACAAGTCTAGCCTTATTTCTTACAACAATCCCATTTTCATCCAATTTATTCTTAAAGACCCACTTAGTTCCAATAATGGGATGATCCTTAGGCCGTGGAACAAGTTCCCAAACCTTGCTCCTTTCGAATTGATTCAATTCTTCTTGCATGGCCATTATCCAATTTTCATCACCCTCGGCCTCCTCAAACTTCTTAGGTTCTACTTGAGAGATAAATGCCACATTGGCACAGAGATTCCTAAGAGAGGATCTAGTCTTAACTCCTAAAGAGGGATCACCTAAGACTTCTTCTATTGGATGGTTTCTAATATACTTCCAGTCTCTAGGTAGATCAACAGACTCATTTTTAACAGGAACTATATCTAGGGAATTAGAGTATGGTTCTAGAGATTTCTCAATTTGAGAGGGAACAGTAGGCTTTTCTAAAGAAAGAGAATCCAATTGTTTGTCCAACGAATCATCCTCATCCACATTAATTATTGGTTGAGGAGTCTCATCAAAATTGACATGAACAGATTCCTCAACAACTAGAGTTCTCCTATTGAAAACTCTATATGCTTTACTGGTCAAGGAATAACCAAGAAAAATTCCAAGATCGGATTTGGAATCGAATTTCCCTATGTTATCCTTAGTGTTAAGGATGAAGCATTTACTGCCAAAGGCTCTAAAGTACTTAACAGAAGGAGTTTTTCCACTCCAGAGCTCATATGGAGTTTTCTCTAGAATAGGTCTTATGGAGACCCGATTAAGCACATAGCATGCTGTGGCAACAGCCTCAGCCCAGAAATACTTAGGAAGACAATTTTCATTTAGCATAGTTCGAGCTAACTCTTGAAGGGACCTATTTTTCCTCTCAACAACACCATTTTGCTGAGGGGTTCTAGGAGAGGAGAAGTTGTGCTCAATTCCATGTTTGAGACACAAGAGTTCAAATCTTTCATTTTCGAATTCTCCACCATGATCACTACGAATAGCAATTATGGTGAGCTCCTTTTCATTCTGAACTCTTTTCCTAAAACTAGAAAAAGTATCAAAGGTTTCATCCTTTGACTTCAGAAAATAAACCCAAGTGAATCTAGAGAAATCGTCAACAATGACAAAAGCATAGAATTTTCCTCCTAAGCTTGCTATATTAGAAGGACCGAAGAGGTCCATGTGAAGGAGTTGGAGCGGCTTAGAAGTGGAGATTGCACTCTTTGATGCAAAAGAGCTTTTGATCTGCTTGCCCATTTGACAAGCCTCACAGACCTTATCCTTTTCAAAGGATATCTTAGGGATTCCTCTAACTAGGTTCTCCTTAGTAATCTTAGCTAAGGTATCCATCCCTACATGTCCTAATCTCCTATGCCAGATCCAAGAATCATTAGAAGATTTAACATTAAAACATTTTTCATCAACATGCATATCAATATCATCAATGTCAATGACATAAATATTCTCTTTCCTAAAGCCAGTAAACAGAATTTTGCCATTTGCAGCATCTTTAATTATGCATGAGTCTGATTTAAATATCACTTCATACCCTTTGTCACATAATTGACTTATGCTAAGCAAATTGTGTTTTAACCCATCAACTAATAAAACATTTTCTATAAGAGGATTGATAGGGTTACCTATGTTGCCAATGCCAACAATTTTGCCCTTTTGGTTTCCACCAAAAGTGACACTGCCCTTTTTCTTGTTGACAACAGCAAACTTGGTTGAGTCTCCCGTCATATGCCTTGAACAACCACTGTCAAGGTACCACTGATACTTCCCGGGAGAGCATTCAACCTGCAAAACAGTAATCAATTTGTCTTCTTAGGTACCCAAATCTTTTGGGTCCTAGTGTTAGGTCTGGTTCCCTTGGGAACCCATTGTACTTTACTGTTATATTTCATATTGTTTGATTTAAGTGGACACTCAAAGGATTTATGTCCTACTTCATTACATGCATGACAAATAGTAGATTTAACAAAGAAATTTTTGTAAACTTTCTTTTTACTACTTCCATTGTATCCAATGCCTGCTCTATCAAAAGTCATTCTTTGATCACTAATCAGCATGTTCAGTTGTTTACTACTGTAGGTAAATTTCTGAACAACATTATTCAAAGATTCATTTTTCCTGTTTAGTTCAGTGATCTCCTTTTCAAGCAAGTTCACTTCATTAGCATGCTTTTCAATTAAGCTTGCATTTTCCTTTTTCAGCAAATTATATTTGACTTTTAGCAAGCTAAATTGTTTAACTAAATCGTTAAAAGCATCAATCAGATCACCTTCTTCATTATCACTGTCACTGTCACTTAAAATACTTGAAGAAGAAGTACTAACCTTTTCTTCATGCGCCATGAAGCACAGGTTTGCTACTTCCTCATCTTCTGATGAAGAGGTATCTTCTTCACTATCATCCCAAGTAGCCTTCATAGCCTTTTTCTTAAACTTCTTGGGATACTTCTTTGCTAGTGGACAGTCTGCCTTCATATGACCAGGCTTTCCACATCCAAAGCATGTGATCTCTTTGTCCTTTTGAGACTTCTCACCCTTTGGAAATCTTTTTCCCTGCATCCTCTTCCGTTGCAGGAACTTGCTGAATCTCCTGGTTATAAGGGCAATGTCCTCATCTTCTTCTTCTTCTTCAGATTCATCAGGTTTGCTCGAAGAGGCCTTGAGGGCTATGTCCTTTCTCTTGGAGATCTCCTTTTCCTTGAGATCCTCCTTGTCATTTGCCCTCATTGTGATCTCATGTGTCATGAGAGATCCAATGAGCTCTTCCAGCTTTAAGGATTTGAGATCTTTTGCTTCCTGAATGGCAGTCACTTTAGGTTGCCATGCTCTAGGTAGGCATCTCAGAAGTTTCCTTACCTGTTCTTCACCTGAGTAAATCTTACCAAGAGCTTTAAGACCATTAGTGATGTTAGTAAATCGAGTAAACATAGAACTAATGGTTTCTCCTTTTTCCATGGAAAACAGTTCATATTCATGAACTAACATGCTCAATTTACTCTCTTTCACCTGGTTTGTGCCCTCGTGTGTGACTTCTAATAGATGCCAGATCTCTTGGGCACTCTCACATCCTTGTACTCTATTGAATTCGTCTCTATTTAAAGCACAGTACAAGGTGTTTATTGCCTTGGCATTCAGGCTCAGGTTCTTCTTATCTGTATCATTTAGTTCATGTGAAGCTTTGGGAATCCTAATACCATTTTCTGTTTTAAAGGCTATGTATGGACCATTTTCTATATTGTTCCATATGTCATAGTCCATAGCCTGAATATAAATTCTCATTCTAGATTTCCAATACACATAATCATTACCATCGAAGAATGGAGGTCTGGTGGTAGACTGACCTTCCATTTGTGTGGAGTGTGTGTTGAATGCCATTTTAGATATCACAGTGTTTACTAGATAAACTACTTAGACAATATTCAACCTTGCTCTGATACCAATTGTAGGATCGGTATTGTCTAAGAGGGGGGTGAATTAGACTCTTTTTAATTTTAATTTCTGATCTAACCAATTTCTCTCTTGATTAAACTTAGATTTAACACAAGTAATCAATATAATGTAAAGAGAGAGAGAGAGAAATTTGACACCAGTATTTTTACGTGGTTCGGCCAAACTGCCTACGTCCACGCTCCAAGGCACCCCCTTGAAGATTCCTTACTTCTCCTCAACGAGAAAACTTGATCGAGCTTTCGGGTGTCGATCCACAACCTTACACAATCCTGGATTGAACTTTACGGGCGTCAATCCACTGCCTTAAACAGATTTGAGTTTGTAAAATATTAAGCTCACACTACAATCTCACAAGATGAATCTCAAGTTAGGATTGAGAGATGTAGAGAGAAATACAGAGAGTTCAAACTTTCGCAGCTAGGGCTCAGAATTCAAATTGGCAAAAGTTAGTCCTTCGTGCTCTGAGCTCTGCTTAAGTACTCTGTATATCCTTGCTTCATAGAATTGAATGCTTCTTACTCCAAATAGAAAAATGTTACCGTTGGGAAGCATCCGTACTAAAGCAGCTATCCGTTGCTTCTGGAAATGTTGTTCGTCGTCGCCATTAAAGGTCTGGAGTTAATGCTGAAAACGACGTCACTGTAGCTTCGCGGCTAACTTTGAATTCTGGCGGAAGGTCACCGGCAGATGAAGCTTGAAATGCCATCGGCAGATGTATCCTAAAAATCCATCGGCAGGTACATCGTTTAGTCAATCGGCAGGAGCTGCTTAACACATCATCGGCAGATGTGTCTACAAACTTCATCGGCATATGCTTCCTCAAGAGCTATCGGCAGGTGTAGGTTGTACACGTCATCGGCATATGCAACTTGGAGACTCAAAAACTATCGGCAGGTATAAGCGTTGAATTCCATCGGCAGATGCTACATGATAAGCTATCGGCAGATGTAGCTTGTACACGCCATCGGCAGAGGCACGCTTAGAGCACCACCGGCAGATGCACTCAGCACCACCGGCAGATGCACTCTGTGAACTTCATCGGCAGATGTAAACTTGACACTCCACTAAACAGCTTCTTCTTCTGTCGCTTAGCAACCGGCAGAAGACTGATCGGTAGAAACAGCTTCACGTGCCATCGGTAGAAGCCTTCACTTCTTTGTCGTTTAGTGATCGGCATGTGAAAATCCAAGTGTCATCGGCAGTTGCAAGATTTAGAACCACAGTTTTTACAGTTCAGCCCTGAACACTTAACACGATTCATTAGACAACTAAAATACCCTTTTTAAGGGTATTGCCAAATAATTTCTTATTCATAATTCTCGTTAAATACACATAATCAAATTGTATACTTAATATTCAAATTCATAATCAAAAACAAATTATGACTTAAACACTCTATAAGTCAACAGTTACAGTTGTACATCGGTTCATATCAACTGCACACCGTATTTATTCATGAGTTGGCAACTAATAATCCCCTGATTAAGTCCTGAAGAGGGAGGAGTCGTTTGTTGTGAGTCAACTAAAATTCAATATGGACAAATTTTGTTTTGTAGTATTTATGCTCAAGTTTAATAAATTAACAGGAATTAAAAATTAAGCAAAGAGGAAGGCACTCACGGTCTCCGAGTACATCATGTCGTATGCGTTTAAAATAAAAATTGCGATACTCAGCGATCTCAAAAGCCACGAAAAATATCCTGATCAGGTTTAGAATTTTGTGTCCAGGGACACAACACAGTTAGTTGTCTCATTACTCTAGTTGAAATAGATTTTTCATGTCAAAATATGAAACTTTGCATGAAATAACTTATGCATTGAAAATTTAAATAAAACAAAAATATGTTATTTAATAGGTATTTTATAAATTAAAAGACATAAAATTATAATTAAAAATAAAACATGCAAAACTGACAAAACGTGCAATAGGCTGATGTAGGCCTCCGGTCAGTTTTAGATCCTGCCCAATCAACATCTGTAAATACTTCAATATGTCTGTTTTGAACTGACTTACTATGCCAACGACAAATATTATATCAGGCATTGTATGAGCTAAGTAAATCAGTTTTCCAACTAGTTTCTGATATCTGACTTTGTCCACAGACACCTCATTCTTACTTCGATTGAGTTTCTGATTAGGATCAATAGGTGTTGAGGCAGACTTGCATCCGAGGAGACCTGTCTCTTTGAGAAGATCGAGCACATACTTCCTCTGAGAGATTGCAATCTCATTATTTGATCTAGATACTTCCATACCTAGGAAGAACTTGAGATTTTCCAAGTTTTTAAGTTCAAACTGATGAGCTAGAAGCTTCTTCAAAGTTGATAGTTCCATCTCATCGTTTTCTGTCATTATTATATCATCCACATACACAATAAAAATAACAATTTTACCTCATTATGTGTGTTTATAGAATAGGGTATGATATGATTGAGCTTGCGCATAGTCGTGCTCCTTGACAAGCCTTGCGAACCTCAAACCATGCAAGAGGGGATTGCTTGAGCCCGTATAAGGACTTCTTTATTTTGCAGACCTTCTCTGCTACACTTGCATTATCAAAACCTTGAGACACTTGCATAAATACCTCTTCATCTAAATCACTGTTAAGAAATGCATTCTTAACATCAAACTATAACAGAGGCCAGTCCATGTTAGCAGTTAGTGAAAGTAAGACCCTGACAGTATTGAATTTGGCAACTAGGGCAAATGTTTTCACATAATCTAGGCCGTAAGTTTGAGTAAACCCTCTAGCTATAAGTCCAACCTTGTATCTTTCTAGCGAGCTATCAGAGTTATACTTGATTGTGAAAATCTACTTTCTACCTACCCAGTGTTTTTCTTTTGGAAGTTTTGTCATCTTCCAAGTTTCATTTTTCTCCAATGCTCTCATTTCTTCTAGGATAGCTTCCTTCCACTTTGGAATACTTAGTGCTTCTTGTATCATTTTTGGGATTTCATCATCAGTGATATTAGTGGTGAAGGCTCTAAAACTAGATGAGAGTTTATGGTATGACACATGACGAGCAATAGGATGTTTGGTACACTCACCAACTCCTTTCCTAAGAGCTATGAGTACAATAAGATCACTTTAGATTGGCTCAGGGGTTGTAACATGTTCACTGTGATCAGACTTTAGAGTTGAATCAAGAAGAATTAGAATATGAGTAATAGAGTTTAGATTACCTTGATCAACACATGGTTCAGATGATGGCACTATTGGAGTCGGTAATAGGTCAATACGTTGCTTTTCTTTCTTTCTCGAGTAAACACAAAGATCAGAGGTGGGGATCATATTACTCACTGCAAGTTCCACATTTGTTGTCATGTTTTGGTCATAGTTAATAACAGGTGTAGACATAATAATGGTTTCTCAAAACTTATCTTCGCTTGTTTCCCTATTCTCCCACTGAAGAAAAGTTTTTTTTTCTTAAAAAAATTATTTTCAAAAAATGTGACATTCATGCTAACAAACATTTTTCCTGAGCTCGTGTCAAAATATTTGTATCATTTTGAGTTAGAAAGAAACCTAAGAAAATATATTTAGTTGCCCTACGATCTAATTTATTTTGATTTTGATCATAAATGTGAACAAAACTAGTACAACCAAAAACTTTAGGTACTAAGTGAGTGAAATATCTGTTGTGAGAAAAATATAATTGTAAAGCTTTTAAGGGGGTTCGATAGCTTAGTACTTTGCTGGGCATTCTATTAATTAGGTATGCAGCATTAAGTATGGCCTCACACCAAAATCTTTTAGGTGCATTCATAGAAAACATGAGGGCATGTGCTACCTCTAATCTTTTAATGGAGTGTATCAATACACGAACTATGGTGGATAATGTCTTGTTTTACAATAAACTTACCAAGAATGTTATTAAAATATTCTCTCACATTATCAGTTTTAAAAACTTGAATTTGAGACTGAAATTGAATTTTAATCATAGAGTTAAAATTTTTGAAAATTTCAGCAGCCTCAGATTTTTTTTTAAGGAGATAAATTCATGTGTTTCTTGTATGATAATCAGTAAAAATAATAAACCTTCTAAAGTCAGATAGATTTCTAACCCTAGACAATCCTCACATGTCAATATGAATAAGAGAAAACGGTTTAGATGGCATGTATGCTAAAGTAGGATAAACAGATCGTTTATGTTTAGCAAATTGAAAAATCTCACATTGAAAAGAACCAATATCTTTATCCTTGAATAAGACAGGAAATAAATGTTTCAAATAACAAAAACTATGATGACCAAGTCTATAGTGCCATAACATAATTTCATTATCTAAAGATAAAAAAAAAAAAAAAACCTAGAGGAACATGATTTCTGAACTTGTTTACTCGAAAAGCCGTATGAGACAAAGTAGTAAAGACCATCATTTTCTTTAGCATTGCCAATCATCTTCCCCGAGCATTGGTCTTGAAAAACACAACCAGTAGATCCAAATTTAATTAGATAATTAGAATCATGAGTTATTTTGCTAACAAACATTAGGTTATAAGATAAGTTGGACACATGAAGGACATTGTTTAAAGTGAGACAATGATAGAACATTTTCCGGCAATTGCAGACATTGAACCTTCTGCAATTTTGACTTTTTGATTTCTAGAACAAGGAAAATAGATTGAAAACATAGAAGAAGAATCTGTCATATGATCAGTGGCCCCTGAATCAATGATCCAGGGGTCAGATTTATCTAATGTGACACAAAACACGGCTGCATGAGTACTTTTTTTTTGCTAGAGAAGATAATAGTTTGGATGTGGTATTAGCAGATTGATGTGGGCTCTATAAACAATACAATTGTTCTAGGTTTTCCTTGTTGAATATAGAATTGTCACTAGATGACTGAGATGCTGCAGGTTCTTCATATGAGATTTGGAATCCTCCTTTGTTGTCACGAAAGGATTTGTTAGCTGGAGTGAAGTGTAACGCCCCCGAACCCACCCCGGCTCGGTTCGTTACTTTGCTAACTCAAACCGCGTTTAAAACAACGTTTAAAATAATTTTCGATAAATTTTTGACTTGGGTTTCGGGTTTTTCGAACCCTAGAAAAATGTTGGAAAACGTGTCAAAAATACATTCAAAACGTGTCAGAAAAGATCAGATAAAAAAAAGGGTTAATGTTAAATCCTTCCGAGACACCCTAACTAGGGCTATATGCGTTAAAGTAAATTTTCAGGTGTTACATGAAGTTAGCAGGCTTGCCATGAAACTTCCAACATTTAGCTTTAACATGCCCAATTTTATGACAAAACTCACAGACTGGTCGATCTGAGCGTTTAAGATACCTTTGAGTAGACTTATCGGGCTTAGTGATAATCAATGCAGAGATCTCTGCTCTAGGAATGGTTGATTTATGGCTGAACATCACCAGTCGACGACTTTCTTATATGCGTACTTCAGCAAACACCTCACGAGTACTTGGAAGAGGATCTCGACCAAGTATCCATCCACGCACCTCATCCAAGTTCTTGTTTAGGCCTACCAGGAAATTGAATACCCTTCTTTCTCGATTGTTTTCTGAAATAAGGCACTATCTTTTGCACAGCGCCACTTGTAATCACAGAATAAATCAAACTCTTGTCATAGAGTTTTGAGGTCAGTGTAGTATTGTGTTATACTCTTCTCTCCTTGTTTGGTCTTCCTCAATTGAGTCTTGATCTCAAAGACCTGTCCTGCATTCCCAAAGTCAAGTAGGTCTCTTTTACAGCCTCTCATATATCATTCACGGTTGGAAGGAAGAGGTAGGTCCTAGCAATATCTGGCTTCATTGAATTCACCGACCAGGACATGACCATTGAGTTCTCAACCTCCCATCTGTCATAGTTTTCACCTTCATCTTCAAGTTTCACTGCAGAACCGGAGAGATATCCAAATATGCCCTTTCCTTGAACGAATAGTTTGACGGACTAGGACCATTGAAGAAAGTTACTATTATTTAACTTATGAGAGGTAACAGTGAAATTGTGATTAGAATCACTAGTAGAACTGGTGCCTAAATGTTGTTCTGCCATGGAGAACGAATCACCACAAGAATAAAAAAAATTCTTCCTTCTACCTCTGAATGAATAGAGACACAAATGAAGAAACCTCCTTCAACTGACGACTTTTGCATGACCAACGACAGAACTGAGACCTTCGGTCGACTATTTCTGAACAACCAGACAGAGAAGCACAGCCGCGAAACTTTCAGACCAGAAGTGCGCGATTGAGAGGTAGCAAAACGAGGAGAAGGATAATTTGTTCAACCTAGGGCCGACAGCTTCAGAAAAGGATCGGAGTGTCCACGGTGATCTCCACTTTCGTCGGACGGCAGCTAGAGCTAAGTCTGGTTCTTCTTCGCAGAAATCGGCTCTGATACCATATTAGAGCACTCATTGATTTCTAAGATATATACATGAATAAGACCTTAGTAAATAAGGAGTGAATAATCTAAACTAGGGAATAAACTAAATACACATATATAGAAAAATATTTTAATCTCTATAAATCAATAAAACTTAATAACTCTAAAATTATCTAAACAAAAAGTTAGACAGTAATATATCTCAACAAAAGTCTTTAATTGTGAATCTCAAAACTTTTAGTTGATCAGTCAATTTTTTTTTTTTTTAAATAGGATTATTCAACCAAACATTTTTGTCTTAATGGTTCCTGGGTCATCACAAGAAAAGTACAAAGGATTATTCAATAGAGTGAAATACAGGAGTGTAAGCAGGTGGTTGGAGACTGAGCCTGCAGCCGTAGCATGGAGTAAGAGCTCAATCATAAATCAATGTGTTCGTAATTCTGAGACAAAGTAGAAAACAGGACGTCTATGAGGGGCTGTGACGAGAGAATTTAGGAGCAAAATCAAGCCGAATATGGGAGGATGTCTATCTGTCTGAGCAGTGAATTTAAGATGGCATTTTTCGACAACATGATTTGATTCTTCTGATTTAGGACCAAAATCAGGCAGAATATGATTTTCTAGTTTTCTCCATCAAAAGTTCAATACACAGCTTTGGTAGATTTGATAAAATAGCACCACTTCTACATAAACAGTTGCACTACACTCTTTTCTCAGTTCTATATCCAAAGATTTTCAAAAGAAAATCCGGAGAAGTCAAAATCATCGATGGACAGATGCACGGGGCTTTCCCTTGATGGAATTCAAGTGCTGGGTGACAAAGATTACTCCCATCACAAGTATAAGACACCCCACCAGAGTGCTGAAAAAGAGTGCCCCCGGCTGTCGGGTCTGGACGAAGGCGTAGACCCCACTTGAGCTAACGAGAATGAGGTCAGTCAGGCCATCGTTCGAGAAGTCTTCACAGATAATGGCGTGGGTGGGTGAAGCCGGAAGATCAACGGTTGCTAATATACTTCCTCCAGGAGATATCACGACAGCCTCTTGATCGCCTGCTGCCAGGATCATTTCGTGATTATTATGTACACGGAGGGATATCGCCTTTAAGGTGGGGACTACCATCCCATTTTCCATCAGTCCCGAAGGAGATGGAAGATTTGACCAAGTAGCCCCCGTCGAAATTTGCCATTGCCAATCAGCTCCATGGCCATGCAAGCCGGGAGAGTAAGAAGTTACCTGAAACAGAGTTGGTGTAAAAGTGCAGAGACAACCAAAAACTTTCAATTTTTTAGAAAATCAATAATGATTTAACAAGATAACATAACAGAAGATTATTTGATTAAATTTTTCATTCAAAAAATTAAAATATATTCAAATGAACATTAAAATTAAAATGATTAAATTAATTTCAACCCACCAGCTTCACTTGTTGAGACTTCTAATAATTTATAAGTCCATTTAAAAACAAAGTATACCTCTCCTCGACTTGTTAAGAAAACGACATCGCCATGGCTTCCCTTACGATGTCGATGACCATCATTTTTCGGGATTAGAATTGGAGTCGCTACTTCTAAAGAAGAGACATCTTGGGTTCGGCCGTATCGAGAATATTCTCCATATTGAAATAAGTTGAAAGGAGAATGATGACAAATAGATGCATTAAAGAGTTGTTCTCGGATCGGAATACCAGAGGTTGCAACAGCCCAACAAGGTCGGAGAACTTCCATGGATCCACTGACTACAGTCTGCTCAGCACCATTGCCACCAACAGCCTGATTAATGAGAGAAACTTCTTTTAATTAGAGAGATTTTCCATGAAAAATTCCATTCAGAAATACGGGGAATGGACTCCGCAAAAAACTTTATCGATCGAATAATAGTATTAGAATTCTTATGGCTGAATTCCGCACCAAAAGGTACGTTTATACTTCTTTTATTGAACACAATTCTCCAGTTTACAAGAAGAACTTCTCCCCCAGATGCCCAAGATTCTGAATTTACCTTTCTCTGACTAAACTCTCTGCTTATCTACCTCCCATCTCTATTCTTGAGTCTTTTATATCACAGGACTCAATTTTACAATAACGGAGAAACCAACCCCTCCTTCGTAACTGCCCTCTCCCTTCTAAGTAAGACACTCTTCACTTGTTAACCGTACTTCTCCTACTATAAATAAATCTAATAGTAGGCTCATCATGTTTGAGTCCAACCACAGATACATAAACTTGAATTATCATGCAGTTGATTGTTAGATATTCAAAAAAGATAAGTAGGATAAAACCATACTTGCAGAGGGAATATCCTAGAAGCATGGCTGCAAATTACATAGATAAATAAGCATATGAAGTTACAGGACATTACTACGCACCTGAACATGATCTAGGACACCATCCCCATTTATATCAGCATGAAGGCCACCTTCTTGAAGATGGAGCTGGAATACACAAGAAATTTCAAATAACGTCTTTTTTGTGTAATAACAAAATATAAACTAAATGTAGAAAATTAATTCAAGTGGTAAAAAGACTTAAGCAATTTTATTCAATTATTAAGTAGAGTTAAGAAGATTGGTGACTTGAGAAAATGTGAGACTGCAATAAGCAAGCTATGACAATACTCGGAAAGAGTAGGAGAAAAAGCACGTAAGAGATTTAACTTTGTTTTTCCAACAATACGAGAAAAAAAATTAGAAAAGACATTACTTCAGTTGTTTTCAACTCTTTCCAGTTTTTCAAATTTTGATTTAAAAAAGACAGATTCTTTAAAAAAAGTATTAAAACACTGAAAAATACACATTTTTGCCAGAACAAAATTAGCATCACCAGAGATAGATTTTCACGTGCTTCTGAGTCCAAGAAATTTTATATTGTTCACCTTGCAAAGAGTTCTTCCAGTTGCCAGATGAACAGCTTCTATTCCTTCCTTTTGATGAGCTACAACAACATTGGGGAGCCACCAAAGTTTTGTGTAGTTAGTTATGGTCGGAAGATAAGGTGTTGGCTGCATCAAATGTAATCCAGTTTTAGATACATTAAAAAGTTTAGCATAATATCCATGAATGTGACAATGATGTTGTAAAAAAGACCATTAGATCTTCCAAGCTTCTGTCACATTTCACTACATTTCCGCATGTTCAAATTGAACCAATGATGATGTTTCTTCTATAGACACAAGATATAAGAAGAATTTTACTTTGGAGACTCGGTATTCTAGTTACTTGTTGGGCTAATTAGATTTACAGCAATGAGATTTTATTTAAAGATAAATTCTAAAAAAGGAACGTTAATTTTCTTATCGCTAAGTGAGTTTTTAGCTCTAAGTATTTTAGTAGTTATCTTTTTAGTTTAATTCTCTTCAATTGAAAGGAAATTATTTTTCACTACTGTCTTGAAAATGGTAAGGGAGGATCTATTTCCCTACCGTCTCTTTATACATTATTGTCTTAATGAATATTGTTTGTTATCCAAAAAAAATTATGAGTACAACGTTAAAAATGTACACATTTTTTTGAAAGCATTATTTTCTTTTATCAAAATTTTGACTTTTTTTAAGAATTGCAATATGAAAATAAAACAAAACACGTTTATATATGTTATTTTCTAATGAGTAGTGTTATGTTTAGACTCTATGTTTACCTCTTACTTCTTACCTTTTCACGTGACTCTCATTGATTTATGCAATTAATAATTTATTGTAATTATTTGTAGTTTATTGCACTAATCAATGAATGTCATGATAGAAGATAAGAATTAGGTGATAAAATTATAGGGTAAAACGTAGCAATATACTTTCCTAATACATAAAACAAAACTACGTCAATAACATGGTACAAACAAGGCCAGTCTTCACTAGAACTGATGAATTAACCAATGCAGGGTTTTCCTTACCTTCTTAGATTTGGCTGACCCAACAATATTTGCAGCTTTTCCTATAATATTTGAAATCCTTTTTGTAGAGTCTTTTCCGGGGGGATGGTTTTCTTCTGGCTTGTTAAAAGGGTAGTTCACAATCTTCCCAGGCATTTTCTTCAAAGTTTTCCTCTTATGCCGCTTAAAGTGTACTAATTTCAACATTGTATCTTCTCGCCTATCCTGATAAAAATTAACTCAACAAGTGTGATTAAAATCATCCAAAAGCTCAATGAATAGAGGTAGTGAGAAGTAACTTACCCAGCGATGTGGCATAATTCCAAGAATTGACTCTCTGAACTCCCTGCATTCAAACTATATTTGGGAAACTTCAAACTGTGAGACAAGGATAAACTAAATTTTGAAATTAGTAAAAATCAAATAGAAATAATAGTTGTTCTACAAAATAAAGAAAAAAGAAAGCACTAAAGATTGAAAAATGCCACAGTCAAGAAAAAACAAACATGTTGACGATTAAAAGACATCAATCACGAAGATTTATAGGCTTTTTGAGGTTTTACACAATAATTAATAAATTAAATTCAATCTCCAGAGTTTAAAATGTTGGGTAGGTAAAAAATAATTTAGTAATTTAAATTATTTCATAAACATTTCTTTAGTTATCAGCTAGGACTTTGATATTCCTCGTACATAGACATTTTAATTTAAAAAAAAAAGGTTAAAGTGATGAAACAAAGATTCAAGCTCAGATATCCTAGTCTTTACTACCCATCAAACCAGAAGCTCAACAACAACAATGTTTTAGCTGTTTTTCCCAATATTTATAAAAGATTGTAATTACTTGAGAAAGAGAAAAAGGCAGAATTTTGATTTACAAATCATCTATGGTGACTAAGGAACATATTCAGGCATTATCTGACTGCATCACAATATTATAAATTGTTTCCTAACATGCATCAAAGCTTACCTCTCCAGGATGACGACTGTTCAATGAATTAACATCAAGCTTGTAATTATGCTGAGGGATTAATTGTGATGCATCTGACGAATGTGCTTCAGTATTCTAAACCACACAAAAAAATCATGAAATCAGACAGAGGGGAACAAAGAATGCTATGCTGACAATCCAGTGTACATAAAAACTCATCCTCTCAGCAATTTACATCACAATGTTGAATTTGACTCATTCGCATTTGAAACCTATATAGGGATACATGAATTGTTAAGAAGTTTCACAAGAGAACTGATATCTTGAAGAAGTTAAGCAAATAATTAATGGATAATCTAAAACATTATACAGTAGAATTACTACAGTGATCAACTTCCAAAAGGTAATGATATTTCATATGAAACAGCGATAGGGAAGGCTGAAATGCGTAGAGATGAATCACCTCATTCTTACTGGTCCATCGAAGTAAACCAGATTTACCAGCAAATGCATAAAATGCAAAATGGCGTAAATCCACTGTCCCAGCACTTTCAGAAGCCTGTACAGAACCAATTAATCACATTTAGTGACAATCCGCAGCCAGAAATTGACAAAAACAGGACACACACCAGCTATAACTCATGCTGTACAGCTCATTCCAAAGTGTGATGTTTAAGCATAAGCATTTACCACTTTGAACTGCTGTAATTCATCACCAATATTTACTACTGAACGGCAACAAATTTAGCGACAAATGCATATAGGGGTAATACAAACATCAAAAGCACAATTTTTTATTTGAAATCAAACTAATGAAAACAGTCAAAAAATATTAATCTGTTTTCACGATTCAAGACAAATAGCGAACTTCAAAATTGAAAAGAAACGGCCCTAGAAGAATCCTTTGGGAACTCCAAACTCATATAACAGTTAGCCATGCTCAGAAGTTTATGTTAAGATAATAGAACCACATCTTCTTCCGATGACTTTGTAAAAGTAGAAACAAATCATAGTCTATACTACAACTAACAAATCACACCTCCTTTTCAGTAGCACTTCTTCTATGCTGCTCAGCATTTTTTTCAGCCATCCCGATTTCTTCAAAAGGATCCATGAAAATCTGAATATAATAAATCAAAGTTTCATAAAATGCTCTTTAAAGATATCAAATCTAAGAAAGTTGACAAATTAAATGCAGTTTCTTGACAATCGTTTTTAACATTATATTATCTATTACTTGACATGCCCCAAACAACAGACAAACTGACTATTACATGCTTTTGCAGCAAATCTCCATACTCAAATACTGAAAAAAATTGCAGGCTGTAGTGAATGAACAAACAAAAACCAAAGTTTTTTGGGAACATACATGGGACTGCATTTCCATTCGTCCACCAACAATTATCAACCCTGAGTCCCCATGCTTGATAGTATAATTGCTTATCGAGATTGCTATCTCTCGATGGTGGGCATTATGTGGAAAATCCTCCTACCAAGAAGTATTAAGAATTAGAAAATTCAAACTGAAGAAGCATTGTAATCATAAACATATCACAAAAGATTAATTACTGTGTAGACAAACCTGCAAATTTTTTTCCCAAAGCTTTTTCAGATTGTGATCAAAACACATCACAGACCAACCAGATGTAACGACAACAAGAACCTGTGTCACTCGTTGCCCTTGTTTGACATGTCTATCAATGACACCCGTGGCCATAGCCACAGGACGTCTCCCAGATAAAACACGAACCTTCTCAGGCAATAGAGACACCTTAGCTATCACACGGGCATGGTTATATCCCTCGTCCACTCTCTTACTAAGTGGTTCCAAAATCTGAGTCGTCCAGCATAGTTTATAAAGCCAATAAATAAGTGATGGCAAAGGAGTTTTTTTGATGGAAGATGACACTTTCAGACTATTTACTTTAAAATTTCCCCTTCATAACATTAATATTCAGTATAAACCGACGAGAAACTATATATTCAAAGAATGCAAACCGAAAATCGACAAAAAGGCAGCATATGACCTGTATTTCAGCATCATGAGTGGCTACAAGAACCTCCTTCTTTCCATCTCCATTAAGATCGGCGACAATGGGTGGAGGAAGACGATCACCTTCGAACTTAATTGGGTATTCATCAGTGAGATGCACCCACGCTTCCCTAAACGAGAAATCGCCCTCGTGCTGAAATTGGAAGCAACCCAACAAACAATTTCAACTCTTAAAACTTAGAAACCCAATAAATCAATCAGCGTCCACATAGAAACCATAAAGTCAACTAAAATGGAAGTTGATTCTCCAAAAACACAAACAACTAAGAAAAAACTGAAATCACTGCGGACAAATTTAGTTTTCTAAAAGCATTAAGCTAGAAGAAAGAGCAGAAAGGAGTCGATAGAGCTGAAGAACCTGAAGGGAGAAGAAAATAGCAAAGGCCGAGAGCATTAAAATTGCCAAATCTCTCTTCCTCATGCTGTAAAATTTCTGAAATTTGCTTCAGTGCCAGTTATAAATTAATCCCCTCAAAATCCGCAGGAAACATCAGACAGTAACGCCGCTTGGATGGCGAACCAGAGCGAGGAAGAGGAAAATCAGTCCGGGCGACGAGAATACAAATCAACAACAAATTTGACTACACGTAGCTCTGCGAATCGGCAAATGTAATGTTATCTACATGTCGTACCTTCACGTGCGTTGGCGGCATGTCAATATTCTCATCACAACGAATCATAGCTCGCAACGTGGAAATAACTTGCCACGTGTAATTAAAACTATCCCATAATTTCTTTTTTTTCTTTTTAATTTTATATTTTAAATATAGATAAAAATTGATTGGCAATTTCTAGAATATTGAATCTAGATCTATTTTGTAAAACTAATATTGGACTTACATTCTAAATTACGTTGTAACGTGACAGTTTTATGTCATTTATTAATCGTTTTAATAATTAAGATAAGTTATAAATAGTTAAAATAAAATATTAACTGTGTTAATTAACTGTTGTCATGTAATTTACTAAAATTAGAAGAGAAACTTAATATTATCCATTTTATAATAAGTGCAAGATAATTACGAGACCAAGTAGTCAGAGGTGTTCATACTGATATTGAATCGACAAATCAAATTGAACCGCTCGTCTTTGTAACGTACTATGTGCTCCCAATATAATATTGTTTATTTTTAGTCGGAACCTGCACAGATTTATTCTTGGGATTAGCATAAAACATTTTGTACTAGGTAGAAATGAGAACTGTACTTATAAACCATATATTTTTCACTCTTCTAAGTGATGTGGAATTGTACACTCCCACTGATATTAGTTAGGCCCTTCACATGATGTCTGGCGGGCTGTCACACTACCGAACCGAAATTCAGTTTTAAAATTTAAATATCGATAAAATTCGGTTTAGGTTTGGTTTGAAGTAAGCAGAAAATAACTAATTTAGTTAAAATAAAAAGTCATTTATTTATAATTTAAATTTTTATAATTATTTTATTAATAAATGAAACATGTAAAAGGAGAGATCTCAAAATAATAAATAAAAGTTGAGAAACCAATTTCTACCAATCCAACGGTGGAGATGGGGAGACTATGTTAGTTAACATGAGCTCGTTTTCGATTAACATTCCCGTCCTACGTTGCATGAGAATCTGCGGGATTCATTAAGACGGGTGGCAGAACCGTAATTCCGACCTAATACATGGTCCTTATCTACTATATAACGTATTTACTTTTCGTCTGCAACTTCTCTGTTCCGATACGTTAGAGAGAGAGAGAGAGAGAGAGAGAGAGAGAGAGAGAGAGATGGCAGGAGAGGAGGGGCAAGTGATCAGTTGCCATACCGTGGAGGCCTGGATGGAGCAGCTCGAGAAGGGGATTGATTCCAAGAAACTGGTAAAAAATTTCTGGACCTGAAAAGCATTAATTCCATTCTCATTCTTACTGCATCGTTTGAAAAATGGAGGGTTGGTGGCAATTCTGTTTAGTTTATCTTATTTTGTTCTGGGTAATTTGATTAATATTTTATGGATTATGATCCTTGTGTTTACGATGGAGTGGAAGAACTTTTGGGTCGCAAAGTTTTTAGAACTTGGATTTCACCCAGCAAACAAAACGGATTTTCCCTGATTTTTCTGAATTACTGGTATTTTCATCGCGAAGAACAAACCCGATAGAAGGAGGAGAGAGAGAGAGAGAGAGAGGTTAAACACTGAATTCATGCGTGTAAACGGAATAAAAAGAAAGGGTAAAGGAAGTGGTGGGCCAAATCTTTAAAGTTGAAGGTCCCAGCGTCTGTAATTATCTTCAATCACGGCTTTTCGGGGATGAGGCATAAGAAAAATGTGAGTTTCTAGAGAGAGAAAGAGAGAGATTATTTGCATTAATTCGCCACTCAAATTGATGCAGATTGTCGTCGATTTCACTGCATCATGGTGTGGACCATGCCGTTTCATTGCGCCTTTTCTGTCATCGCTGGCTAAGAAATTTCCAGAAGTGACATTTCTGAAGGTCGATGTAGACGAACTCAAGGTAAAACAGCAACTCTTTTCTCAACAAATCATCAATAACCATTTATTTCTTGATTTCTCTGAAAATTCTTCTGCGCAGCCTGTAGCTCAAGATTGGGCAGTGGAGGCAATGCCCACTTTCATGTTCCTGAAGGAGGGGAAGATAGTGGACAAAGTTGTCGGAGGAAAGAAAGACGAACTGCAGCATACTATAGCCAAGCACTGCTGGTACAACTTCTGCCTGATATTATTGAATTGACTGTCTGCAATTACTCTTTTAGATTTGTACTAGGAATCAAAATCTCCATCGTTATATTATATCTGCTCTGCAATTTCTGTATCTGGATCTACTGCTTTATCATCTTCTTCTTGAGTTTTTCATAGATGATTACTGTTTTTTGTCTGGACATATTACATATGTAAGACCCTTTGATTAATGTTTGGAAAAATATGTATATTTTTTAGTCATTGTGAATATTACTTCAACACTTTTTGAATTAGATTTGCCATTATTTTATCCTATTCAAATTTGTATTATTCTATTTTAAATAGATTAGTTAGAAATTTTAAGTGGGTAAAAAGAGAGAGATTTCAAAAAATTCAAATTGAGTCAAAGGGAATCAGATCTGACGTAGAGTTAAAGAGAAAATAAGTGAGCGACAAAAGAGTGATAACGATCTCTCTAGAAACGTTACTTTTCTTGTAATCTCGGGCAATACTGCTGTACGCGAACGTAAGAAGGTTACTTAACTTGTTTTCTTGTTGTTCTAATAAAACTTCGCTCCTAGAGTTTTGGGTCGTGAACGTATGACAGTTTTGTCTGAACTGCGTAAATCTGTGTTCTTGATTTCTTCTTAATTCTTCGTTTCGCAGCAATCACAACTATTGTAGGTGTTTTTTTAGATGACAAATAACCTCAAACTGCTCTGAAAAGACACTAAGATTTGATTCAAACACTAACTGAAAATGGGGAATCGTGTTTTGGCTCTCTCCCCCTACAAGACAGACAGAATGAAGTCACCATTGATCTCATTTGTCAGCACCCATTTCCGGATAAAATGCCAGGAGATGGTGCTTTAAACACACACTTTGGGCCCCATTTGCAGAACCCACAAGCTCTACTTCCTAACACTCACTATTCTACTGTTCCAATTTGACAATTGACTCGATTTTAAATCTAAAACACAAAAGCAATTCTACCTAGTCTGTCAACCGTAGTTTTTCAACCTTTTGCTTTACTTGTTTCTCTTGCTGCTAGTGTAAAGTTAGGCAGTTGGTTCTCCTGATTTTAGTCCCTCCAGTTTGGATGCATAGTTGTTGAGCTTGTAGGAGCACAAACAGCTTCAACTGATAGTCTTTTCAAGTACATTCGGACAAGGGTCTCTTTCAAAATTACTGTTTGATATCACCACAGCACATCTCTGCTTTCCCACACAGTTCTGCACAAAAACAGATCTCAAACTAACGATCGTTTGATCGAATAAAGGCTGATGAAGTCGAGATTTCCGATTCGGAGATCATTTTAAATTACCTTTTCTAAGATGGAATGAGAGGCGGGGGCATGGCACATTCCCTGCTGGAAACTCCCGCAAGTCCCGGCCGGAGTTCCGAAGCTGGCAAATTTTATGGAAGATATGGAGTGGCCATTACTACATCTCAGGTGAACCTTTGGCCGGTGAAATTCTTCCGATTTTCCGTAGCTTTCAATCTGCCAGTTCTTTAAAGTCGGATGATACTCGGCGAACATCGGCACAGACACTCGTGACGGTTCTCTTCACGAGAGATACTCTTGAAGGATTCCCTCCTAGTTCTTCAAATAATACTAGCAAATTTCGTGTTGGCTTCAGCCAAGAACGCGGAACATGGTACCTGGAGAGAAGATTTAGTCGTTTCGCACTATATTGATGAAATTTTTCGACTTTTTTTTCGATAATTATGGTTTTATGTACATGGGTAAGTTACCATCTTTGTGTTGGTTGGCCACAGCCTAGCTGACATTTCGGAGGTCGATACGTTCCGGCATAGCTGCACCCGTTGCAATCGCCGGTAGCGTAAGCCGTCCAGTATCGACCAATACTCTCCCCGTTAATCCATATTTGGCCCTTTCCCATTCCCTCCATGTCCAAAGCCAACGGCTCGTCTCCTTCGGGGGCATCGAAATAGGCCTGCGTAGTCGATAGAGAGATCGAGGTGAGACTAAATTTCAAATTGAGCTCGATTTAATTTGATCAAATTCGTCGAGACCTTATGCCAAGTGAGAGGCTGCTGTCGTTGTACGGCCAATGACGATCCCCCCATCCACTCGACCGAAGAAATGCTATTCGGAGAAACAAGATTCAGAGACTCTCCTTTTAATCCAACCTTTTTCAATTGGAAACGAGAAAAATACGTCAGAAAAGATTTTCGGAACGACAAGAACAAGAAATTCAGAGCCGAAAACAAAAACCTGGTAAGTCCATTTTTGCCAAGAAAGGTCCCATTTTCGTTGGCTAAGTCCACGAAGTGCGACCGGACCGAGGATTCCGGTATTCCACGTCTCGAAGTGTCCCCCAACGTTCTGCGAAAAAAAAAGATAAATTAGCAACCATTTGAAATCAATTTCGACGAGGAAGCAAGCAAAGAACGATAATTTTGTAACAACAAGAGAGGAAAACTCACAGGCAATCCAACAGCAACGCTCAGCAGCGCGATTTTGTTCGTTCCGGCCCGTAAATTGACCTTACTCCTATACGTGAATCGCCTATTCGATCTCGTCCCAAAAGCCGAACCTGTAGCAGCAAATGGCAGTTTATTTAACTAATCAGCTGAAAAAAGAAACACAAAATTAACAGAAGAATGAAGCTTAGAAAGCACCTGAAAACTGGCCGTTGATGAAGACATGAACAGCATGGCCTGTTGATTGAACGATCAGAGTCGGGAGCTCTCCTCCATGCAGGAAATTTTCGGTCGAACCAATTTCAATGCTAAAAAAATATCGTCAGATCCCTTATCCTTGCATAATTCAATGTATGTAACAATAAAACTGTGGCGACCGGCCCACACCCCTGGAGTAACAACCCAATAATGGTGGCCCCCCGAGTCACAGCGTGGCGTCGCATTAAATCACAAGACTTCTCCCAGCTAGCATGGGAGAAGTCTTGTGAGTTAATGTGACGTCACACTGTGACTCGGGGGGACCCACCATTATTGGGTTGTTACTCCTGGGGTGTGGGTCGGTCGCCACAAAAACGATGTTTTTGAAACAGAAAATCGCAAAAAACTAGTCGATACGAAGAGACGATCTCACCTTGTTATGTACCATAAGTAATCGCTAGTGTCTCGAGTGACATTGATCTGTTCCAAAAGACCAGGGGCCGTCATGGTCGAGCTATCGTCCATGGCGAAAGTATCTTCATCATAACTTTCCCAAGAGAGCATGGGAGAGTTTGCAGGCAACATTTCCATCTGAGTGGTCTGAACTCCAACCTAGAGAGAACATTTTTCAATCAAAATAGAAGGAGAAGAGCAGTGTTTCACTCGAGTAAATCACGCGAAGACTCGTAAATCTTTAAGAAAGAATGCACCTTTGCCGTGTTGAAGACTGCATTTCGACAGTCGGGCAGAATGCTGATCGACCATGGAGGTAAGTTGTAATGCACATTGTTGAACATGACTCTTGCAGCCGACTTGGTATCGTAATTCGCAAGAAAAGCCGCACAATTTCCCGATTCAGATGAAAAGACGCGAGCCTGGAAAACATTACGATCTCGGTTAGAAGTTGATCGGCCTTAGTGATTCGAAGCTGAAGTGAAAACCTGTTGATAGGTCCCCAAGGAAGTAACGATCGGATCGGCTGAAACTAATGCTTGTTCGCACATCTTAACTGCTCGATGAAGCTCCTTTAAATGACCATACTTGGGTTGCCTGAGCATACCTATTACTCATGAAAATTAGAAGCAGTTTTCTGGTGCAATGCCTACATGTTTCTAAACATTGTTTTTAGAAACTGTTCTTGGAAGCAAAAAGATTGGCATTGATGTTTTTCAGGAAACAACAGGAGCTATTAGGTTCTTGAAGCATTAGAACCCGAAACATAAAATTATCACCGTATTCGTCGATTGGAGCATCGTAATCGTAGCTAGTAGTAATGAACGGTCCTCCCGCTGTTCGTCCGAAGTTGGTCCCACCGTGATACTGCACCAAAAGAAAACTCGGGATAATCTAATAACATTCGTCAAAAATCAAACATAATACGAAAAATAAAAACGCGAAATTTGGACACTGACGTGGAAAATCCAAAAATCTACTTACAAAAATCAAAGTGCAACTGAGTTTTGAAACTCAAGATCAAAGAAAACGAACCATGTAATAGTTAATAAAGGATCCGCCTTTCTGCACGAATCTAGCAACTGCAAACGCCAAATCTTGGACGGGTCTCCGGTGGATCGGCCCACCGAACTCCGAAAACCTACAGGATTTAGAGTGAGAGAGCAGTGAAAAATGGTTGTTGAAGAAAGGAAAATGGAGAAAGCATAGAAATTCAGGCATTTACCACCCACTCCAAGCCTCTGTCCACATTGTAGGTTTGTAAGGTTTATTGGGGGAGAAAGCATCGCAGTAAAACCCATTGCATGTATTTATCTGTCAAAAACAGAACCCAACTTTCACTAATCAAGAACACTTGTTCAATCATTTCACTTCCATTAGATTCAGACATTGATCGATGGATCGAAGAGAGATTTCACGACTAAAATCTGAAACTGTTCTTCAAATCTTACTGCAAGTGAGATTAAAATGTGATGTTTAATGGAAAAACAGAGCTCACCACTGGATCTGGGGCGTCTTCTTCCTTGCACATTACCCATGGGACTCCAGTTCCTAATCCAACAGCCATGTTTGCAGCCCAGTTCATGTAATTGTGGCCGGAGCTCCCCAGTGATTTGCTCTGCGCGCCATATTCATTCTCGATCTGCATTTACAGTCCTTGAATTCTAAGCTTCGTCTTCTTGCATGTGTTTGATTCCCAGAAAGAAGAAAGTGAGGCTGAAATGCATAAGATTTACCTGAGAGAGAATGATGGGTCCACCTTGAGACTCGAACAAGTTCTCACTTTTCATCAGACCCACAATTTTCTCAGTAAATCCCTGCATTGCTCTCTGAAACACCAAAATGGGGCATTTCTCAGCAGTTTTTAGTGAAAAATACAGAATTTATTTATGGAGAAATGATGAAGAAGAAGAAGAAGCACCTTGAAGGGTTCATTGTCTGTTCTGAAGCTAATGCCTGGAATATATTTCAGCCAAACAGGAAACCCTCTGCATGAAACGCCGAAGAAAATCAAACCCTGCATTTATCCTGAAATCCAAAGAGTAAGAGAGAGAGAGAGAGAGAGAGAAATGTCCTGGGTACCCAAAATTCCACTCTGCACAGACATAAGGGCCGATGCGAAGATTTGCGTAGAGTCCTGCCTTCCGAATTGTCTTGATGAATCTTACCAGATCGTATCTCCCTTCAAAATTGTACTGAAATCCATCAAAAGTAGAGAGAATAAGCACAGAGAGAACCAGAATAAGAACTCAGCTTCCATTGAAGTAAAAATGGAAGGTAAAGTTAAACGTACATTTCCAGGGGAAGGCTCGTGAACATTCCAAAAAACATAGGTTTCAACCACGTCCAGCCCTCCATCTCTCGCCTTCTGTATCAGATCTTCCCACATCTAAAAACACAGTTAAAATCTCGAAAATCAGAGAAAAAAGACAGAAAAACTAAGTTAGACACTAAAATGAAGAAGAAGAAGATGATTATTTTCGTACATCAGGAGTGCTTCTAGGGTAATGAATGGAGCCAGAGAAGAGGATTCGCCTTTGCCCATTAATAACGATGGCCTTCTTATCATAACTAACACTGCATTGAGCAAGCTGAAAACCCAGAAACCAGATTAAACCCGAAAACAAAACCAACTTGAAAATCGAGTTCTTCCCCATTTTTCTCTGCTCAAAGCTGAAACTCTCTGCTCGGAAGAGAGATAACGTAGATTCCAGCTTTTGTAATGACCCTAAACCGAAATGTGGCAGAAAATGGCAGAAGAGTTCATTTCCTACTTCGACAACGCATTCCTCAGCTCTCACCTCTGAGCAAAGCAAATTTATAGCTGGTTATAAGGAAATGTCTGGTTGATACCGTTTTCTCTCTCTCTAAAATTCACAAGTTTTCTCTCTCTAAAAGTCACAGGTGTTGAGGAGCAATCACGCCGTGGCTGTGAATGTGAGCTACAAAACAAAGAGAAGCACGAGACCATGGCCAAAAATTGCAGGGTTTTATTGTTTTTTCATGGAGTGAATTAGTGATTATTTTTAGCAGAGATTTAATACAGAATGATGCTGTCATTATGATGTTTTCTATTTTCAGACCTTTTGTCTGACAATTCAGAGATGGGTTTGACTACCTACGAGGTTACGAATTGTACATTATGTTTGATTCTTCTGTGTTTTATGATGAACAAACAGGGAAAGTTTCAGTCTACCATTTCTGAGCTTTCTCTCTCTGTCTCTCGACGAGATTGGAACTTCCAGAGCAGATAACAGAGGAAGTAGGAGAAAGAAAAAAGGAAATGAATATGATAAGAATGGGTGAGTTCGTTCGTTCCCACATGGTTTGGTGAGGAGGGTAATGGAGTTAGTGGCCAAAGTTCGAGTCTTTAACTCTTTTTGTCTGCTTCCATTACTCATCAATGGCGGATATGGCGGAGCCTAACGGAAAGGAACCCTATGAGTGTGGGCCCTGCCTCTTACCCCTTTTGCTTAATCCCCTCCATTAAGCTTATTATTGTCTCTCGCAATTAATTAAAATCACCTTTTTAAATAATAATAAAAAATATATATCTACTAATTGTATATTAACGATGAAATTAAAAAGTCTAACTCACCGAACTTAACGTCGAGTCTGGCTCGAGTCTGGCCAAATACGAGCTAAGCATGTATCTTTTTCTTAAAATAAGTCGACCTGAGAACTCTGAGTTGAACAAACTGAATTAAATTTTTTCCTAGTCTTACAAATTTCAATTTATAATACTATACTATAAATGCATATGTTTATTTTTACTTACATCACAATAAATATTTATAACTTGAGTAAGTTTTACATTATTTATTAAAAAATTATCGATTTTAAGTTGTATTATACCCGTAATTTCAGGTAATCCCTTATACTAAAACAATCGGCAAACTGAACCCCGTACTATGATTATGTTATCGGTTTTGATCTTTTTCAACACTCACATTAAGTGCATTGAGTTTAATTTTATAAAAAAATACTAAATGATATTGAATTTATTTGAAAATTTTACCACATGTTCACCACATGATGGAAAGATAATCATAAAATTTTCCTGATTTTCTAAAGAAATGAACGACATTTGACATTATAACATAAAATGATGAATATGATGGTATCTTGGATGAGCAGTTCGAATCTTACTCGATACAAAAGTTTAAGAATGTGTGATAAGTTAATATAACATCATCGACGTATATTGACATGTAACAAAAGGATCTTAAGATATTAGTGCACGAATTTAATGAGATTGTGCATAATTTGATAATAATTTTATGAAGTTCAAAAAGATTGTGTATATGCAACACTCTTTAGTTAGGAACGTGTAATATGTCTTCTTATTGTATTAATCAAGCATAGAGTAACATTAATAATAATCGAGAAAAAATGTGTTCTTAAACATAATTATGAATAAGATGTAGTAGTTACCACCTAGACCATAAAATGCCACAAACAAACGACTACGAAAACCACTACCGATGGGGTTAATATTGTACATTGTCGTATCATAATAAATACAAAATATCATATGAAAAGTGGACCAACAATTTCACTCTCTTTGTAGGGTTGCATAATATATGGATTTGGATGATATAGAAACTTAAACCAGTTAAACAACATTATAAAGGTACTCATTGAACGCGAATACAAAAGTTATAAGATGAAGAACGAACAAGAATTTTGTGAATACTCAAACTACAAGTAGCGCTGTATCAAAAATCAGAGTACATAATGAATCCCGACTAAAAGAATCCAATACCATATACCAACGAGTCCTTATTGTACTTGTCACTGTGTACATATTTATGTAATGTTTAAACATAATAATATACGGATGTTTAGAGAGACGTATGCATGGATTTAAAGTTTCCATGTACGAATTTTGTTAGGCAGTCACCATTAAACGACATGATTTCCCGGAGTCAATTTCTAAGAAGGTTAAAATTGAATACGTAAAGAATAATGAAACTTTGTTATTATTTATTACAATCTCATGTTCCTCTTTAGGCGAATTCGCACTATTTAACATTATTTTTTGCCAGATAATATTACATTTACAGTATCTTACACCATGACATATCTTACATGTCATTCACTCGTAAGTTCATGCAGTTTATTATTTTAAATATTTATATTATACGATAATAATTTTATCAGTGAGTGAAGAAAGTGATTAGTAGAAGAAGATTACTAGAATAGTTCTTTTAAATAACTATTTTTATGAGACAAATCTCTTAAAGACATAAGAAGTTGGGTATGGCGACGGCGTGATTGGCTGGATGACTGATGGTCCACGTGAAAGAAGGTGAGACCTCACTTTAATTGGTCAATAACTAAATCAGTGCACGTGCAGAGCATGATTCCCCGTTCATCGACCATCTCTTATTTTTGTTCGATTATCGGTCAACATGTGGAGCATAATGGATTCCTTCAACTTTCCTTTCCTTCTTTGTTTCGATGATGATTCGATTTGAAGCGTTCATCGACCATCTCTTATTTTTGTTCGATTATCGGTCAACATGTGGAGCATAATGGATTCCTTCAACTTTCCTTTCCTTCTTTGTTTCGATGATGATTCGATTTGAAGCGTTCATCGACCATCTCTTATTTTTGTTCGATTATCGGTCAACATGTGGAGCATAATGGATTCCTTCAACTTTCCTTTCCTTCTTTGTTTCGATGATGATTCGATTTGAAGCGTTCATCGACCATCTCTTATTTTTGTTCGATTATCGGTCAACATGTGGAGCATAATGGATTCCTTCAACTTTCCTTTCCTTCTTTGTTTCGATGATGATTCGATTTGAAGCGTTCATCGACCATCTCTTATTTTTGTTCGATTATCGGTCAACATGTGGAGCATAATGGATTCCTTCAACTTTCCTTTCCTTCTTTGTTTCGATGATGATTCGATTTGAAGCGTTCATCGACCATCTCTTATTTTTGTTCGATTATCGGTCAACATGTGGAGCATAATGGATTCCTTCAACTTTCCTTTCCTTCTTTGTTTCGATGATGATTCGATTTGAAGCGTTCATCGACCATCTCTTATTTTTGTTCGATTATCGGTCAACATGTGGAGCATAATGGATTCCTTCAACTTTTCTTTAGTAATAATTATAATATTTTTATATAATACAAAAATAAAATATCAATCTAACATTGAGGAGAGATATGGGCAAAGGCCTTTACTTGATGTACAAGATTTTAGGGAATGAGTACACTTTTTTGAAGACCCATGGTGGGATGTCCCCATCTTAACAAGTAACATGTGGAGCATAATGGATTCCTTCAACTTTCCTTTCCTTCTTTGTTTCGATGATGATTCGATTTGAAGCGTTCATCGACCATCTCTTATTTTTGTTCGATTATCGGTCAACATGTGGAGCATAATGGATTCCTTCAACTTTTCTTTAGTAATAATTATAATACTATAAGTTATCGTAAAGTTAAAATTGTTAAAATGATCGAACACAATATTTGATTTATTTGAAAAAATTTTCACATGTTCAACCTATCATAATAATTATACAGTTATCTTAAAGTTAAAATTGTTAAAATGATCGAACACAATATTTGATTTATTTGAAAAAAGTATCATATGTTCGACCTATCATGGGTAGTAATAGAAAAATTTTCGTGATTTTTTTAAATTTTTATGATTTATTATAATATTTTTATATAATACAAAAATAAAATTATAATAAATCGTATATGTGTTAAAAAATAACGAAAATTTTCAGATTATCTTATCATTAAGTAGTGAACATGTGGTAAAAATTTCAACTGAATTCAAGATCGTTTGGTAATTTTTTAAATGAGGGTTTAATGAAATTGTTGATAGAAGGTCAAAATTGATAACAGAATCAAAATACAAGATTCGGTTTGCCAGTTTTTTAGTACATGGGGCGAATTGAAAACAAGTGTATAGTACAAGGTTCAAATCGATAATTAATTTAATAATAAATAATATAGATTTAGGCCAAATTTATGTTGAAAATAAAATAATTATAATATTTTATCAATAATTATTAACATAAAGACTTCATTGTTGGGCTTGGGCCAACTCCATTAGAACAGTAACTTGCACTATGGTGAGAATTAGCCTAGCCCATTTCATCCGAATTGGAAAGGCTCTCTCTTCAATCTTACCTCTTCCGCCATTAATGGTTTCTGAGCAGAAAACTCAAACCTTGAGAGACAATATCTCTCGAAGCTGAATCTGAAAACCCACATGCTTCGCCTTTCTAGACTTGCTCACAGATTCATCTGCATTGGTAATTCTTCACTTCAGAGTCTCTACGCGAGGTCTGGTCGTCACTGCTATCCAAGGAAATGCGATGACGAAGATAATGGGGATTTTGAGAAGGGAATTGGAGATGAAGAAGGAAAATTTTATTTCTTCAAGAGCAAGGGTCAACACATTCTTACCAACCAGCGAATTTTGGATTCCATCGTTCGAAAATCATCCATTACGCCGATGGACACAGTTTTAGAAATCGGACCCGGAACCGGAAATCTCACCCTGAAGCTTCTAGAAGTCGCAGAGAAGGTCGTCGCCGTTGAAATCGACAAGAGAATGGTTGAGATTCTTCTCCGGCGCGTTGCCGAGCGCGGGTTTGAAGATCGGCTAACTGTAAGTCACGCACGCCTCTCTTCTGTTCGATGAAATGCTCCAGAGAAATATTATGCTTGAAAGCTCGTCGGCAATGGCTTTTTGTAGGTAATATGTAAAGACGCTTTGAAGGCAGAGTTTCCTCCGTTTAATCTCGTCGTCGCCAACATTCCTTACGGAATTTCTTCGCCGCTTTTGGCTAAATTGTTATACGGGTCTGTTTCGTATCGGAGTGCTACGCTGCTTCTGCAAAAAGAATTTGCTCAACGATTAATGGCCAACCCCGGCGACGGAGAGTACAACCGTCTGGCTGTAAATGTGAAGCTGGTTGCCGACGTTGAGCTTGTGATGAACGTGAGCAAGAGGGAGTTTGTTCCTCCTCCAAAAGTGGATTCCTCGGTGGTCATAATCCGGCCGAAAATGGAAGTTTCGTCTGTAAATATGAAAGAATGGTTGGGTTTTACGAGAATATGTTTCAGCAAAAAGAATAAGACGCTGGGCGCCATTTTTAAGCAGAAGAGTAAGGTGATGGAGGTGATGAAGCTGTCCGAGAAGATGGCCTCGAGCTCTGCTTCTTCAATGGAAGTGGAGATGAGATCGATGAAGGAGAAGGTGATTGGAGTGATGAAATCTGGTGGGTTTGAGGAGAAAAGGCCTGCAAAACTGACGAACGATGAGTTATTACGTTTGCTTGCGTTGTTTAACCAAGCTGGAATCCATTTTCATGGCGGATTGAACCTTAACAAGGCAGAGGAAGCTCCATTTGCTGACGCTTTCAATTCATAACATCATCTTCCCATTTGATTTGCTTACTTGCCTGTCCATCCACAACATGTAATCGAAGGTGAAGTAGTTGTTGAAGTTGAATAATAATACTGAAAATACGAAATTTGGACATCCAGATTTAACGTGTAAAACTCATCACGGTACAAATGTGTGAATTATGCGACCTAATCAAATATATACAGAGTAATCAATACTAAACATGAGCCTGTCCCAGCTTAATGGAGTCATCAATTTATGTTTACTTGACATGGGTGTGTTTGTGTTGAATGGCAGTGATGAAATCTGGTGGGTTTGAGGAGAAAAGGCCTGCAAAACTGACGAACGATGAGTTATTACGTTTTGCTTGCGTTGTTTAACAAGCTGGAATCCATTTTCATGGCGGATTGAACCTTAACAAGGCAGAGGAAGCTCCATTTGCTGACGCTTTCAATTCATAACATCATCTTCCCATTTGATTTGCTTACTTGCCTGTCCATCCACAACATGTAATCGAAGGTGAAGTAGTTGTTGAAGTTGAATAATAATACTGAAAATACGAAATTTGGACATCCAGATTTAACGTGTAAAACTCATCACGGTACAAATGTGTGAAGTATGCGACCTAATCAAATATATACAGAGTAATGTTGTGTTTGTGTGTGTATGTTTGTGGCGATTCCACCTGTTAAGGCAATGATGACTTAATATTCTGTTTATTATGAGCATCCAATCCATTGTTCGGGAGAGAGAAAATTGAATATTTTATAAGTAGAGTTCTCTTACTTATTCAGTTCAACGAGTTTTGGACTAACTCAAAAAATAAATATGTGTAGACTTTGTCACAAAGCAAACAATATTGTATCAGGAGAACGAGAACTCCACAATATATCTTCATAAACTATCTAAGAGCAATCGTTGCGAAGGAAGAATGCAAGTATACCATTGCAAAGTTACTTTTTGTATGTTATTTGAGTTAATTAAAAACATTGTTACAAATGAAATGTTAAAGAGATTGTAATCTAAATCCTCCAAATAATTTAATTTTTGTGGTTTTATTTCATTAGAAAATTTGTAATTTAGAGTGCACGTGCGGAATGAAGTATGAACAACGTGCAGTTGCTGATGGATTTTTCAATGGGCTTCTAAGTGATGTGATCCACCACTAACTGCTTGTTTCTCCAGTTTCCTTCATTCTTCCCTGCTCTGATGTCAGATATATAAATTGGATTCCTAAGGACCATGTAAATGCAAAGATTTTGCATATGTGTTGGCATTGATTTTTTGGCAATATATTTCTAGGGAGATAATATTTTATTCTCTTATTTTCTAAATTGATAATTTATTTCTTGGTGATCAAGAAATATTATATTTAGATTATTGGATGGATACATATTGCTATCATGAAGATTCTGTTGAAGAGAAAAATAAGGAAACAAGAATATTATGAAAGTTATTGAAAAAGCTAAAGACACTTGCTTTTTGGAAAACTTTATTTTGGTAAGCCAATTTGGTAGAGATTTGAAGAAATCTGTTAGGCTTCGAGATCACATGAATAATGAGATGCTTTCCTAATTTTTTGGATGAATATCTAAGTTGTTGGAGATACTTTCCTAAAGTGTCACACGGTATGTCACTCAACTGAATTTGTTAAGATTTGTTTTCCTTAATTCTTGCGGCGTTATATCTAATTTGGTAACTGAACTGAATTGAAGATATAGAAGCTACCAATGATATTTAAAGCTTTTGTTTTTATGAAAGTCTACTGACGACGGAGTTTTGATTTTCACGAGAGAAGGTTTCTTCGTTTTCCAAGCTGTCACTTTTCTTTCACTCCCAACGTTTCTGCATATGGGTTTGTGATTGTTTTACACACTCTTCTTATGTTGTGAATTGAATCGATTTATTGAGTGTGTTGAGTATTGCGTCCGAAGACAACGTGTTGGTGTTCCAGACGGTGTTCCCGGAGGCAATCTTCTTTGTTCTTCATTGAAGCTCAGTCTCGAGAGGAGACTGCATCCGAACTCGGGAGGAGTTCTGTTTTTAGACAAGGGGAGCTTGTTGTTCTTGATCGTGGGCGAGGGAACTTGCCATAACACGGATTCCGGGAGGAATCAACAACAAGGGAATCTTGTTGTTTTCTAGATCTTGGGAGAGGTCGATCTAAAGTCGAGGGAATCTCGTAAAAACAGTTTCCTTTGGAAAGTTAGTTAGAGGCTGCAACAAAGATAAAAAAGAGTCTTATTTGTATAAGTCCGATTGTCTTGTAACTTTGTGAACTCAAAGAAATATTTTTATATCTGGGTGTGGCCCCGCAGACGTAGGCTGGTTGCCGAACTGCGTTGCCAACCTTCTGTGTCATTTATTTCAGCATATTTATAGTGTCCATCATTTCATTAATAATCGGTGTCACACAAAGTTTCCTATGTGACATCGCATAACTAATCATAATTTTCAATTGGTATCAGAGCGGGTCGCTTTTGTTTCTTAAGCGGGATCAGCGGGACAAGATTATAGTTCGTGTGCGATGGACTCTATGAAAGAAGGAGGTTCTACAATGCGTCCATCATTATTGGATGGAAGTAATTATGCTTATTGGAAAGCAAGGATGAGGGCATTCATTAAAGCTATTGACGAGAAGGCTTGAAGATCTATTTTAACAGGTTGGAATCATCCTATGAACACTGATGCAGAAGGTATTATATCTCCAAAGCCTGAAGAAAATTGGACCGCAAATGAAGATGCTTTGGCACATAGCAATTCAAAGGCTCTAAATGCTATCTTTAATGGCGTGGATCCAATTCAGTTCAGACTCATCTCAACATGCGAATCGGCAAAAATGGCATGGGAAATTCTTCAAACCACCTATGAAGGAACATCTACGGTAAAGTTGTCCAAAATGCAAATGTTAACCACTCGATTTGAGAATCTAAATGTAGCGCCCCAAATACTGTACCCGCTTTTCCCGTACTATATATTTTTTTTAATCCTAAGTTTAAACGGAATTTAAAACAGAAACAAAATTCGTAAAACGTTCGAATCTATTTTAAAAACCATCTATTAAAACTCTAAAACAATTAAGGAAAACCTTAATTAAACTTAAAATAAATTTAAAACAAAACTTAAAACCATTTAATTAAAAACCAATCGAGGCAAAAAAGGGCGGTCACCCCTAAAATGAAGGGGCGATCGATCGCCATCAGCGATCGCTGGCTTTTGCCAGCGATCGCCTGGTAAGGCGATCAGCGATCGCGCCTGACCAACAAGAGGGGATCGATCGCCACACGCTTTGGAATTTTTCCAGAGCGTGGCGATCGGGAGGCGATCGCGTCGCCTTCACTGGCGATCGTGCCATAGCAAGGGGCGATCGATCGCCAGGACAGGCGACCAATCGCCACCCCCACTGCCTCCCTTCCTTTTTCTCTCGCCATCTTCTTCTCTATTCCTCTTCCCCTGCTTCTCTATACTCCTAACATTCCACTCACCATTTCATCAATAATTTCATCAATAACAACCATACGTTCCGACACAAACTCACTCGAAACTTCACCCAAAACCACGACTCGAAACACATTCAAAACATAGCTTATTTTCATGAAAATAAAACGCGTGGATATGTTTAAAACCTAAACAAATCCTCCTATTTTGAAATCAAACAAAAGATTATAAAATCAATTTTCAAAACATTTCAAAACATCAATACGTAAACCTGTTTAGACCCAAACAACCTAATATGTCTATACAACCATCAGCCCAGACGATCCCAATAACCCCAAAACCTATACATACATCCCCACGGGTCAGGTAAGCATCGACTGCGCAACACACCACCGCAAGCCGTCCTCCGTCAACTGCATCACTACTCAGGTGGAGGGATCTCGTCCTCACCTATGTCGAAGTCACCTACACCATACAGACACCTGTGAGATAAAAATCTCAGCAAGCTCTCATAAATGTAAATGCATGCTTTGCATATGAATTCAGAAATCATGCAGCATTTTCTTTATCTTAACTCTGTGGGTGTCATCGAGATCTCAGCCTCCTAACCGGAGAGAGCACATCCAGCGGTCGGACTACTCTTTCCAGCTAGAAGAGGGAGGTACACGCTTACAACGCGTACAGCCGTGCCTGAGCCTCATCTCACATGACCTATAACTGTAAACTGTATGAGTATGTGTTAAATGCGGTATTGTGACAGACCCCTTCGTGCCCACACAATAGATCAATAGCCCCTCTCCAGGGCGTATTACCATTTCCTTTAAAACATCGTGCGGAAATTCATTTTCTATGTTCTTTTAAAACACGTGATGCGTAAACAATTCAATATGACATAAAATAAACATACATGATTCGTACCATCGAGACAATAAAGTAATTAAAAGCCTAACCTATACAGGACTAATCCTAACTACCCAACCAAAACAAATTTAACATATGCGTCACCAAAACTCTTCGAGACGACCTCGACGTACGGTGTAGGCCAATCGGCCAGAGAAGATCACGAGAACTTACCTCGTGTACGCTAAAATCCAAGCTCCGTCCACGAGCGTTCACCTAGGCAATTTCACCAAATTATTGTTAAAACGAGTTTAAACTATTAAACGTCCAATTTTTAACGAAATCTTTACTAAGGAGATTCCTTAAAACTCTAATTTAACTAATCGAGACATATCGACAAACAAATTTACGACTGATACCTCGAAAGAACAATTAACGAGTTTTTCCCTAAAACCCGAAAATTCTCAAATTTTAACATTCGTCCTAAATCAATTAAATTCGTCCCGTAACGTTCGATACGTTCGCTATATCCTTAATTACGGCTAACCTATAAATTTCGAGCCCTAATTCGCATTTTTAACGAAACCCTAAACGGAACCCTAACGTTTTTAACTCCGTAAAAACCAAACAATACGTTTCCAAAGCTTTAGAATCTTACCTAGGGTTGCGAGAGGAGGAAGAAACGTGAAGGATCGAGACGATCGGAGAGCTCGATCGTCGGAAATGGAGAACGCCGTGCGTGGGAGAAGAAAATCGCCGGCGAAGGAAGGTTCATGTAACGACCCGGGGAGGATCGCCACGAAATTCTTGACTTTACATAAAACTTTAATTCATATTTGAACTCTTTTCTCCTTCTCTTTTTTTTTTATAACAGTATACCTAACAGGCTTAAAGACTTCAACTTAACGGATGGAAATTAGTCCCTCGTACATGCTTCCAATCGACGTACAAGTTGCATGGGTCTGCATGCATCAACCGATAGACATTGCGTCTTTCGGATGGCACGTGCACCCCACATGACTTATTTAAACACCTATCGGCAGATGCAAATACACGCATCGACCGACGATCACGTGCATCTCGTGTGACCAATTTAAAACATCTACCGATGGCTTACAAGCTCTATATCATCCGATCACTAAACGACAAATTATTATTTACATCATCCGGCTAGGAAATATACTTCATCTTCCGGTGAAATAGGGAAACATCATCCGATGGACATGTGCTCCCCACGTGCATAATTAAAACATGACCCAGTCACTAAACGACAAGAAAACCCTCACATCGTTCGATGGCTAAACGCTCTACATCTGCCGATCGCTAGACGACAAAATAGCACTTCCATCATCCGATGGCTTAAACACTACATCTGTCGATCGCTAGACGACAAAATAACACTTTCATCATCCGATGGCTAACACTCTACATCTGCCGATGAAGAACATACTACATCTTCCGGTGACGTCATCTGGAAGACTCAATCGTTCGATTCCTATCATTTGACATCTGCCGATGACGTCAGCAGGATGAATGCCTCATCCAGCTTCTATCTTACGGTAGTAAAACACTATAATCATCAAACAACCTCATCCAACAGAGAATACTACAGCTCCCCCAAACCTTAACCTGGGAATTATATGTAGGACCGGAATTGTCTAAGAGGGGGGTGAATTAGACTTTTAAAACTAAATTTATTGATCAATTTAATCACTCTCTCAATTTACTCTATCAGCAATTAAGTTAATAACAATAATGACAGAGAGGGTAAGAGAGATTGAACACCAACGCTTTTTACGTGGTTCGGCCAAGCTGCCTACGTCCACGCTCCAAGGCTCACCCCTTGAAGATCCTTAACCTTCTCCTCACGAGAAAACAGATCGGGATTCCGGGCTCCGATCAACTGCCTTTACAATTCTGGATTGAACTTTCACGGGCGTCAATCCACTGCCTTTACAAATGTTGAGTTGTAAATAATACAAACCGTCTACACTCTCACAAGTTCTGAATCTCAAGTTAGAGCTAGAGGTGTAGAGCAAAATACAGAGTATGAATGTTTTTCACGTTAGGGCTCGGATATTCAAAATTGCAAAAAGGTTAGTCTTCGAGCTCTAACTTCGGCTTTTATACTCTGTCTTCAGATCTGCAAGACTTCAATGCTCTCTATCTGAAAATAACATGTTCCCGTTGAGCTGAAGTCGTACATCGTGATAGCCGTTGCAACTAGATTTCTGTTCGTCGTCGCCATTAATGTTCTGAAGTTAAAGCTTGAAAACGACGTCACTGTAGCTTCGCGGCTGGCTTTGATTTCTGGCGGAAATGCATCGGCAGAACATTTTAAATCATGCCACATCATCGGTGGAAGCAACTTGGTAATGCAATCGCTAAGTATCCTTGAACAGCATCGGCAAGAGTAGCTTCAAATGCTATCGGCATATGCACTTGACATGTCATCATATCATCGCACGGGTTTCTTTAAACGCCAGTCGGCACGAGTTTCTTTAAAATCCATCGGCACGAGTTTCTTTAAAATCCATCGGCACGAGTTTCTTTAAAATCCATCGGCACGAGTTTCTTTAAAATCCATCGGCACGAGTTTCTTTAAAATCCATCGGCACGAGTTTCTTTAAAATCCATCGGCACGAGTTTCTTTAAAATCCATCGGCACGAGTTTCTTTAAAATCCATCGGCACGAGTTTCTTTAAAATCCATCGGCACGAGTTTCTTTAAAATCCATCGGCACGAGTTTCTTTAAAATCCATCGGCACGAGTTTCTTTAAAATCCATCGGCACGAGTTTCTTTAAAATCCATCGGCACGAGTTTCTTTAAAATCCATCGGCACGAGTTTCTTTAAAATCCATCGGCACGAGTTTCTTTAAAATCCATCGGCACGAGTTTCTTTAAAATCCATCGGCACGAGTTTCTTTAAAATCCATCGGCACGAGTTTCTTTAAAATCCATCGGCACGAGTTTCTTTAAAATCCATCGGCACGAGTTTCTTTAAAATCCATCGGCACGAGTTTCTTTAAAATCCATCGGCACGAGTTTCTTTAAAATCCATCGGCACGAGTTTCTTTAAAATCCATCGGCACGAGTTTCTTTAAAATCCATCGGCACGAGTTTCTTTAAAATCCATCGGCACGAGTTTCTTTAAAATCCATCGGCACGAGTTTCTTTAAAATCCATCGGCACGAGTTTCTTTAAAATCCATCGGCACGAGTTTCTTTAAAATCCATCGGCACGAGTTTCTTTAAAATCCATCGGCACGAGTTTCTTTAAAATCCATCGGCACGAGTTTCTTTAAAATCCATCGGCACGAGTTTCTTTAAAATCCATCGGCACGAGTTTCTTTAAAATCCATCGGCACGAGTTTCTTTAAAATCCATCGGCACGAGTTTCTTTAAAATCCATCGGCACGAGTTTCTTTAAAATCCATCGGCACGAGTTTCTTTAAAATCCATCGGCACGAGTTTCTTTAAAATCCATCTTAAAATCATCGGCACGAGTTTCTTTAAAATGCCATCGGCATGATAGAACATGTAAGCGCTGGCCACGTCATCGGCATGAATGAGACTTGAAGCTTGTCGTCTTGTGATCGCATTGCAAGGTTGAACGTCATCGGCAGAAGAACATTAAGATACCATCGGCATGAGTATCTTGACACTCATCGGCATGAAACCTACCTTCACTTTGTCGTGTAGCGATCGGCAGAAAAATGCTTCTTAGTCTTTAGCAATCGGCAGAAGCTTTCATTTCTTTGTCGTGTAGTGATCGGCAGACGAAATTGTATTTCAGCCCTGTTTGACTATTCATCCCTATAGACTCAACCATTTATTAAACAACTAAAATACCCTTTTCAAGGGTATTTCCAAATAGACTCTATTATAATTCTCTTTAAGTACACATAATCAAATTGAATATTTAATCACAAATACATCATCAAAAACAAATTATGACTTAAACACTCTATAAGTCAACATTATAACCCTAATGAGTGAAAACCATATCCCATACAAGATACACATAGCGGAAGGCTTAAGCAAAACAACCATTCAATGATCCTTAAAATCGTTAACAGACTCTGAGTCAAACCATTAAAAATATGAATCTCATTGTTATAAGAAACTCAATTCTACTTAGTCATCTGGTTTTGATCATATTCATCATTCATAATCATTGATCATATTCATCATTCATAATCATTGATCATATTCATCATTCATAATCATTGATCATATTCATCATTCATAATCATTGATCATATTCATCATTCATAATCATTGATCATATTCATCATTCATAATCATTGATCATATTCATCATTCATAATCATTGATCATATTCATCATTCATAATCATTGATCATATTCATCATTCATAATCATTGATCATATTCATCATTCATAATCATTGATCATATTCATCATTCATAATCATTGATCATATTCATCATTCATAATCATTGATCATATTCATCATTCATAATCATTGATCATATTCATCATTCATAATCATTGATCATATTCATCATTCATAATCATTGATCATATTCATCATTCATAATCATTGATCATATTCATCATTCATAATCATTGATCATATTCATCATTCATAATCATTGATCATATTCATCATTCATAATCATTGATCATATTCATCATTCATAATCATTGATCATATTCATCATTCATAATCATTGATCATATTCATCATTCATAATCATTGATCATATTCATCATTCATAATCATTGATCATATTCATCATTCATAATCATTGATCATATTCATCATTCATAATCATTGATCATATTCATCATTCATAATCATTGATCATATTCATCATTCATAATCATTGATCATATTCATCATTCATAATCATTGATCATATTCATCATTCATAATCATTGATCATATTCATCATTCATAATCATTGATCATATTCATCATTCATAATCATTGATCATATTCATCATTCATAATCATTGATCATATTCATCATTCATAATCATTGATCATATTCATCATTCATAATCATTGATCATATTCATCATTCATAATCATTGATCATATTCATCATTCATAATCATTGATCATATTCATCATTCATAATCATTGATCATATTCATCATTCATAATCATTGATCATATTCATCATTCATAATCATTGATCATATTCATCATTCATAATCATTGATCATATTCATCATTCATAATCATTGATCATATTCATCATTCATAATCATTGATCATATTCATCATTCATAATCATTGATCATATTCATCATTCATAATCATTGATCATATTCATCATTCATAATCATTGATCATATTCATCATTCATAATCATTGATCATATTCATCATTCATAATCATTGATCATATTCATCATTCATAATCATTGATCATATTCATCATTCATAATCATTGATCATATTCATCATTCATAATCATTGATCATATTCATCATTCATAATCATTGATCATATTCATCATTCATAATCATTGATCATATTCATCATTCATAATCATTGATCATATTCATCATTCATAATCATTGATCATATTCATCATTCATAGTCATTGATTATATTCATCATTCATAATCATTGATCATATTCATCATTCATAGTCTTTGTTCATATTCATCATTCATAGTCTTTGTTCATATTCTTTGTTTAGGCTGTGTGGATCAAGAGAGGATTTGTGCCGGTAAAGGGGGTTCGACAGTGAGTTTGATCTTGTTCCCTACTGCGGGTCGTATTCATATGTCATTCTTTGGACTGTGACATACGCCAAACTGCCCACAACCCTCACTTAATCCACGTTGCATAAATCTTATACATATACATATATACATACATATCTTGTTCATGGAAAACATGCGTTAAAACATTTTCTTATGCTTGAGAAACATTCATGATGCATGAACATGAGAGCTTTTAACTCATCAAACTATGACAAGGATCATACCAGAGCAGACAACTTCACATTCACTAACAGGTCATCACATAGTATAACTCGCAACATACATAAATCCTTCGAGTGCAGACAAGCTCATAATCATAAGGTAAACATTAGACATCTCACCCTAGTACTCCCACGATGTAGGGCTCTATTAGCCGGAAATCTTAATACATTCACTTACCTGGTCTCCTTAGCACTTGAGCTCCTTTCTCTTCAAACTTCTTCACCTAAACATTTACATTGCAGTAGTTAAAACAAAATCCTAATAGTTCTAATCTCGAGTTATCCTAAGATCTAATAGCTAAGAGTCCTTCCCGAGTTCTTAGTTTAATACTCAATGTAACCCGAAATCCCAAAATCAAAACAGACGGATTCGATAACGATAACTCAGGGTTGGTTGTTTTAAATGTCCAGAATCGATTCGGAATGACATTACCAATCTCGGGTTTCAAAATGTTCTTATCAATACTCGGCCATTGAAGAATCCAAAACTTCAATACAGAGCTGAAAACAGAGCTAATAAACTAACAGATAGCCACATTGTCTAATGCATACCTCAGGCGCAGAGTAGTCGAGTGGTGGCGGAGTAAACCAGCCGTCGAGGAGAGTTTGCTGATAGCAGAGAGTAAGGACTTGCGAGAGAAGAAATCGCCGGAAAGGGTGGTGTCGGCTACAGTGGTTTAAATGAGGTTTGAATCCTTTTCTTTTTCTTTAAATACTGGCCTCAATCCTCCATTATTACAACTTTGCCACCCAACCTAGTTTAGATCCACATGTAATTAATTAAGCTTGGCATAAATCCTAAACTACGAAGATTAAATATTTATGACCGTTAATACAGTTAAGAAAATCACCTGGCCGTTAACTCAGGTGTTACAGTTCACGCGAAGAAGGAGAAGTGGGGGAGAAAAGAGAAGAATTTTTGTTTTAATTAAATTGACTTGGCAATTTACCATTTTGCCCTTCTTTTGTTTTCTATTTGTTTCGTCCCTCGTTTCGTTAATTGTCTAACGATTCGGTTTCTCCAAATCTCCATATTTCTCCAGTAAATCCAACTTATTACTAGGGTTCTTTTAAAACTGTCCGTTCACAAATCGGACCATGTTTACTATTTTTACTAAAACGTTCTTTATATTACGAGAAACGTAATTTCTCGAAATATAGTGTTATTACTCCGAAAAATCCCGTAAATTCCTTAAAACTCCTATTAATCGTTATGATCGAAATGACGCTTTCTTTTCGTAAAACGGATTTGATTTGACATATTTACAAAATGCCAATATATATTATAATATAAAATCTCGTACAAGCCGGATATTACACTAAAGATGTAGGAAGATGAGACTATTGGCGAGTTCAACGCCAAATTATGTGACATAGCAAATGAAGCGTTTGCTCTTAGTGAGATGATTTTCGAAGAAAAACTTGTACGAAAAACTCTATAGTCTTTGCCACAAAGATTTGCCTAAGTTATTGCCATAGAAGAAGCCAAAGATGTGTTTAAAATGAAGCTAGAAGAGCTGATGAGATCTCTTAGAACTTTCGAAATGAATCTTGGAGGAGACACCAAAATAAAGAAGGCAAAAGGAGTTGCTTTAAAAACAGAGGTACAGAATTACAACGAGCATGATGAATCTCTAGCCTTGCTTTCAAAGAATTTCAGCAGAGTTATGAAGAGATTTGAAAGAAATACTCGCGGTGTCAAGCAGGGTGTCACAAACTTCAAAAATGGTTCTTCAAGCAACAAGAAGCACAGAGAAGAAACTTATTGTAGGATCAAGATTTGTCTAAGAGGGGGGGTGAATTAGACTTATTAAGATTTTCTGATTTACTAAACAAAAGCAATCAAACAATAACAGTAAGAGAAAGAGAGAGAGGAAAAATCAACACCCGATTTTTACGTGGTTCGGCCAAACCTTGCCTACATCCACGCTCCAAGGTTCACCCCTTGAAGATCCTTAACCTTCTCCTCAGTGAGAAAACACAGATCGGAATTCCGGTTCCGATCAACTGCCTTTACAATACCGGATTATACTTCACGGGCGATAATCACAGCCTTTACAGATTTTGAATGAGTAAAATATATGTCACAGTCTAACTCTCAGCAAGGATAGAAGCAAGTCTTGAAAGGCCATCGGCAGAAGCAAGTCTTGAAAGGCCATCGGCAGAAGCAAGTCTTGAAAGGCCATCGGCAGAAGCAAGTCTTGAAAGGCCATCGGCAGAAGCAAGTCTTGAAAGGCCATCGGCAGAAGCAAGTCTTGAAAGGCCATCGGCAGAAGCAAGTCTTGAAAGGCCATCGGCAGAAGCAAGTCTTGAAAGGCCATCGGCAGAAGCAAGTCTTGAAAGGCCATCGGCAGAAGCAAGTCTTGAAAGGCCATCGGCAGAAGCAAGTCTTGAAAGGCCATCGGCAGAAGCAAGTCTTGAAAGGCCATCGGCAGAAGCAAGTCTTGAAAGGCCATCGGCAGAAGCAAGTCTTGAAAGGCCATCGGCAGAAGCAAGTCTTGAAAGGCCATCGGCAGAAGCAAGTCTTGAAAGGCCATCGGCAGAAGCAAGTCTTGAAAGGCCATCGGCAGAAGCAAGTCTTGAAAGGCCATCGGCAGAAGCAAGTCTTGAGTTATCGGCAGATGTAACTTGTAATGCTGTCGGCATGAGTGTCTTAACCTTCCATCGGCAGATGAAGCTAGAAAGTTATCGGCAGAAGGATTTTGAAAGGCCATCGGCAGAAGCATCTTGAAAAGCCTTCGGCAGAAGCAAGTCTTGAAAGGCCATCGGCAGAAACAAGTCTTGAAAGGCCATCGGCAGAAGCAAGTCTTGAGCTTCACCGGCATGAGCAGCATGAGCTTCATCGGCAGATGCAGCTTGAAACTTCATCGGTAGAACCAACTTGAAACCGCCATCGCATGTGTTGCTTTAACGCTATCGGCATGAGGAACTCTTCTTTGTCGTTTAGTGAATGCCATCGGTAGAAGTAGGCCTTGGAAAAACTATCGGCAGATGCACGCCTTGTACTCTATCGGCAGATGCATGCCTTGTACATTTAACCAATATTATTAGAACTCTAAAATACCATTTTCAAGGGTATTTCCAAAGGATTAAAATCAAATGCTTAATTCAATAATCTCATTTTATAAACATAATCAAATTACATATTTATCATTAAATATATCATCAAAAACAATATTTAGACTTAATCTCTATTTAAGTCAACACTTATGTGTCTGATCAACCATTCAAGAACAAAGACGTTCAGTGCAGAGAGTGTAAAGGCTTCGGGCATATACAAGCAGAATGTGCTAATACCTTGAAGAAGAAGAAAAATTCTCTGAATGCAACATGGAGTGAGGATGAGTCAGAGAAGGAAGATGAATTTCAGAGCAACCATGTGGCTCTCGTTGGAAAGGCAGAATGTGAAGAAAATGGTGGTGTTATACACGGTGTCACAGACTATTTTTCTAATAGTAGTGATGAAGACGAAGAACCAGTCACAGAAGAAGAACCAGTCACAGAAGAACATCTTATTGGAGAATATAAGTTTCTGCATGAGAAATGGACCGAGCTTGTTAAAGTAAATCAGCTCCTACATGCACAGATTAGAAATTTGAAAGATAGAAAAACAATCTTCAAAATGTTATTGATGATTTAGAAACAAAGCTGAAAACAAGTCAGGATGAAGATAATGATCTAACTAATGAAATAAGCCTCATGAAAAGAATGTCAAAATGCTGAATTCAGGTTCCTCTAATCTAGATGCTATTTTAAATTTCAGCAAATCAAGCATAAATCAATCTGGATTGGGATTCAAAGGTGAAAGTTCAGGTTCAAAGACTGTAGCTGTAAAGGAAAATCGCTCTGTGATGAAATTTGTAAAGGAATGTCCAGTGTCACAACCGGTGTCAGCCAAGGGATTTGATTACAAAGAAAAGCAAGGTGCTAACAGAATTCGAAGAACTGACAGAAAATCAAATTCCTATAACTTCTATCATGCTGAAAGTAGAAAAGGTAACATATATGGCTCTGTGTGTCACTATTGCCAACGCTGTGGTTATATTCGCCCTAAATGCTTTACTTATCTTGCTGACTTAAGATTAGGTACTGTTAGAAATGCCTCTTCTTATAGATTCCCTTATCAGAAATGAGTGAAGAAATCAAATGTGAAGTGTAATGTCATACATCTTTCACTAAAGGCGATCGGAACCAATGCATGGTATTTTGATAGCGGATGTTCTAGACATATGATAGGCGAAGAGAGATATTTGAAGGATATTATACCCAAATCCGTGGGAAAAGTAACATTCGGCAACGGTGTCTCAACGGATGTCATTGGAAGGGGAACGTTGAATGTTCCTGGTTTACCAAAGTTGAGTAATGTTTTATTGGTAAATGGTCTAAAATCTAATCTAATCAGTATTAACCAGCTTTGTGATCAATGTGCAATTCACAAGAGAAAAATGTGTGGTGTTCGATCAAAACAACAAATGTATTATTGAAGGAGTTAGATCATTCGACAATTGCTATCTTATTTCTTCCCCATCTACATGCCTTCGGTCGAGTATGGAAGACACTATTCTATGGCATAGAAAATTGAGACATGTTAATTTCAGAATGCTTGAAAAGATTATTTCAAAAGGTGCTGTCTGGGGAATTCCTGTATTAAAGTTTGATGCAGAAAAATTATGTGGACCATGTCAAATTGGAAAGCAAACCAAGGTGTCACACCCGATGTCACAGTCATCCACAACTACCTAAGTACTTGAATTACTCCACATGGATCTAATGGGGCCAATGCCTGTTAAAAGTATTGGAGAAAAATGGTATGTCTTCGTTAAAAGCTGAAGAGATTTCAATCTACCCTCGTTTTATTGTAGTGCTTCTAATTAATGTAGTCATTAGAATTGGAGTCACATTCATTTGCATTGTGCTGCATGTATGCTTATTGGACCATATTTTTGTTGATCTAGATTTATATTTTTTACCAAATGAATCCATCATGCTGAGAAACTTTATCCGTTAAACTAGAATTGAATATATTCTGAAGTGTTTGTTAACAATTAAGATAGAGTTTCAATGGAAGACACTTATTATAATTGTCATCTATGTTATAATTGTCATCTATAATTATATGTCTTTTAATTTATTTAAGGGGAAAAGGTTAGGATCAGAGATATTGATAATTTCGAGAAAATAGTCTAAGGAAAAAGGTAACAGACCTCTCAAACGTTTGTTCTTATCTTTGTAAGTTCAATTCCGTTATTGTTTTATTTCCAATTCTATGAGATTTGTATTAGATTATGTGTACTCATTTGCGAGCATGAAATACGTTAAAGGATTGAACTTGTGTTTATAAAACTTGGATGCAAGAGAGTAAGAAGAAGAAAGTTGTTAAGAGGGTAGAATGTGGCGAGGGAAAGAGCATGGATTCGAAGAACAAATCAATAGCATAAACCTTTTGTCTAGGTAGGTATTGTTTGATTTTTGGCTCTCTTTCTAGGAGTTGAATGGCCCAAAGGATCTCTCAGAGTTCATGGGATTGTTCCATTTTATCTTAAATTTCCCAAACATTCTAGTACTCGGCTTGCTCCTGCTGGGAATTCAATATTTTTCATTAATTTTCCAAGCAAACATGTTTTATTCTACAAAACATGTTATCGGGTAACATGATATCCGAATCGAAAATCTTAGTCTCCTTGCCTTTTATTTAATTTTCTTTTCGAGTCTAATATCGGATAAAGTTATGTTACTGATCTTAAATCTAACTGTTTAAATTTAGTCCATACAGAGAAATCATTATTTTATTTATGGTTTGATTTGATCCAAACTGTAAACTTGAATTAAATTTGGTTAATGATGAGCTAATGGAGGAAAAGCATCAAAATGATCGATGATATTAGCTAGGTGTTGCTCTGCTGACTGAATTTACAGGATTTGAGCACACCTATGAGTTTTGACTATGGCCATGGAATTGTCTAAATCATGCTCACATTATTAGATTGAGACTTTCCATTCTCGCATGTAGATGGTGACACTTGAACACGCAAATAAAGATCCAATTATTTTAGCCTCCAAAAATATCATCGTCACCTTCTGATTAGGATATTGTTTTTTTATTTATGAATTTTTGCATTTGTCCATGATTTTTTTCCATGAGTATAGACATAGTCGGACTGTGACACTTGGCCTAGCTGAGGCCATGATGAAGCATGTCAACGCATCGAGAACAAGTCTTCAAATCGATAATTATGCGATTTTATTGAAGAAAATTTACAGCCTTGCATCAACCCTTTTCTTAACTATCTAGTAGGATTGAGTCTAGGTCTGCAAGATAAAAAGTTTTCAAGAGATAATGGGTGTGACTGTAATGGGGAGCTTCCTCTTCATCTTCACCGTCGGAAAGTAGATTATTTCATCTTCCTCAGCCGCCCATCTGCAACCACACACAAACCCTCTTCAATAAATTCCAACTTTAACTGTTTCAACAACCGAAATAATTGCTTTGTTTCGTGCATATCCAAAAGGATTGGGTCAGCCTCATTCCCATCCAGATGGTTATGTTTGACCGTTTCAAGAGAGAGAAAGATAGTGAGAGAAAGAGACCTGTAAGTCGTGACAAGATGGTGGAGGAAGATTGCAATTTCAAGCCTGGACAATTCTAAACCTGGGCACAGCCTCTGCCCACCGCCGAATGGTGTAAAGTTATTGTTATTAGCCGTTGCTCCTATTTTCTGGCATTAAAATCCATCAGAAGATCACTGTTAGTTCATGGAAGAACATGGAAGAAGATTATCAAACCCTAATCTTACCTCCCATCTCCATGGATCAAAATGATATGGGTTTGAATATTTCTCTTCATCCATGTGAACCGATGAAAACGATGTCAAAACGCACCATCCCTCCGGTATCAAATAATCTGCAAATTCACAAATATCAACCGATCGTTGATTAAGTAACACGATTGTACTTCGAATATCGACGTTTAAACTAGTGAATATCGACGTTTAAACTAGTAAAATATCATGAAAACTAACACAACATTTCCTTCTCAACTCACTCTTGATATGAACATCTTTCAGAGCTTTCCTCCAAACCCCATTGATGATATTTGCCATTCTCAGAGTCTCACTGATCACCTGTGCAAAATGAAAAAACTTCTAAAAAATGAACATTGCCAATTGTACCATAAGATCTTGCACTTTGAGATTCTAGTCTTACATTTTGAGTAAATGGTAAGAACATGTAGTCAGACCATCCATACAAATCATCAGTCTCAGCCTTCTTCTTCTTCAACTCCATGTTCTCCTCCTGCACGACAATATTCATTGATATTCCTTGAAGAACATGCTTGGAACTCAACTCTTATTATTTGTATCTCTCAAGATTAATAGGAAAATTACATGTAAAACTTATTATGAGAATCTTATCAGAGAATTTGACTACAACCCTAATATTCTTTTGAGTCAAATAATCATAAAATCTTCACTGGTCGATCTTAAAAAGACACAGTGCGTGTACTTGGGACACAAAAAGACCTAAAAACATGGGTATAAAGACGAATATATTGTTGTAGAGTTAATTCATATTTAGTGTTGTTAATCGATGCATTAAATAAGAAAGAAATTGAAGTTGTTCATGAAAATCAAACCCAAGTCCGACCTTGCATGATCCATTGACCTAGACGAAACTCATGGTTCAAGATCTGATCTGCTCACCTTGAATTATCAGCCCAGTCAAAAATAAATATGTCATATTCTTAAGACATGGCTCCAGTTGTATTTTATTTTACAATCTGGCCAACCTTGGGACAGAGAAAAAAGGGGACAGACTAGAAGAGAAGTACATGCAATGGAAGCATAAAGTATCTCACGCAAAACTGGGAAGGTACTTCATTTGTTGCAGAGATGCAGAAGCTACTAAATATAATAATGCAGACCCCAAAGAAGCTACTTCTATTCCCCATTGATAACAGAGCTTCGCCCTTTTTACAAATTAAAACCCATCTCTCTTTCTCTCTCTAAAACACACCAGAACTACTTATTTAAATGATCGCTCCGACTGAGATTTTCAGGCATCAGCAAAATTTACAGGAAGCCTTGAAATTCGTCAAGAACTTTAAACAATTTATTTAGAAGATTTTCTGGGATTACACGAGAATTACTGTAGGAGAAGAAGATAGAAAAAGGAGGGAGGGAGAGCGAGTGGCGTCTGTAAAACTCCATGGCTGACAAGATTAATTATATGACAGCAACTAGGCTGACAAAGACACCCACCAAGTTAATACGTGGTCCTCCTTTGACAGCCGTCCAGTCTATATCAAACGCTCACAAATTCTCCTACCCTAATCTCACAATATTACAGTGGACCCTCGTACACAATTTCTCTCCCACCTCTATGTAATGAAAATGACATTCATCAAAAAGTCAACTTCCTTTGCCCTAGTTTATTTAAAATACACCGACTAGATCAATCAATGAACTACAATTTAAGTGAGATATTAGACAATCAATCTATCATGACTCTATCTATTGTACGTACCATTAGTTTTTCGAGAGCATCGGGATTGTCAGCTAGAAATTTCACGGCGAGGGTCATTGCCATTGGGACCGTTTCCTCGCCGGGGATCATCATCTCAATGATGTTGTTACTAATCAAATCCGACGGTAGCCGTTGAGTGTCGTATGACTCCCCGTTGTCATTCAGGAGCACGTCGACCGCATCATTTACTGCAACCTTTCCACAGTCATCCTCCATGGTCGATCTTCTTTCTTCCACTAGTTTTCTTACAAACTTCAATAACTTATCCTTAGCCTGATCAATTAGATTTCGTGTCAAAAGTAAGAATACAGTGGTTGTTCGATATTTTATGTGCACACGTGCGTTACCTTGAGAGATTTGTATAACTGTGTTCCTGGAAGCTTAACGGGTAAACAGATTAAGCCTTTAATGAATTCTTCAAATTCTTTTTTCAAGAACTCCAAATCTTCTCCCGGGCCCACGCTCATCAACACCTTTACCAAAACTTTAAAAGTGATCTGTAAATACCCAGAAAGCAGAAGCTCCATTAGCCAGTTCTAGAAAGAGAGAGATGATAGAGAGAGACAGAGTGAGAGAGAGACCTTTCTGGTTTCGTTTTGAACCAGAATAAGGTTCATCTTCTTCCACTCAGCCAGGGTGAGCTTCACAGAGTCCTCAATATCTCTGGTGATTCTGGTTTTAAGCTGGGGAGATCGGAGGAACCCTCCGATCAAAGCGTGCAGTTTTTTATGGAGATTTCCGTTGGTTTGAAGAATCGAATACTTTCCTAGTAATTCTCGAACTGATTTTGGATATGCAGGGATGAAAACATTGCCATGATTCTGCAGAACCACTTTGTTCACGTCTGGATCTGTTGAAACTATGATGGGTGTTCCTAGAATATGAGTTTTGAACACTGCCCCATATCTGCACCAAAAAAAACTCTCAATCATGACTGATTCAACAAAATTATAGTAAAAACTGAAACCATTTATCACTTTTTACGTTAGAATTACGCCCATTTTCACTATTTTTTTTGAAGAAAAATGATGAAAAAAATGCCAGACATCTCAAAATATTCAGTGGATTCAACCCGTTTGAAAGTTTCTACTTTGGAAAGCAATCAAGCATTGTCAATTGTCATTGGGAATATGAATGAAGGCCATGATCGTTTGAAATAGGCAGTGTTTGCTGCCTGCACAAGTAAGGAAATGAAATGAAAGAAATCCATCGTTTAAAGTCAAGTCCAGTCAGTTCACGCTTTCACTCTTCTTTTTCATTTCTTTTGTTACTTTTGCGTTTAGGTTTCCCTTTTCGAAAATATCAAAAAGAAAAATTTTAGAGAGAGAAAATAACGAGAATGAATAGAAAATCTCAAATAATTCATTCTTTTGTAGATGTACACAGATAAAATGACTAAAACCAGAATAATATTACGTTTATATTTTGACGTATCATTTAGAATTATAATTAATAATTTATTTTAATTATTTGTAATTTATTACGTTATCACTTAATATTTATCACGATCATAAAATAACAGTTATAGGGTAAAAATGCGTAGCATCAAAACTCATGTTCTTTGAGTTAAGTTTATTTCTAACTCTCTTAATAATAAAAATTTCAATTATGGGTAGGCTTTATTTATTTTTTAATTTGAAACCAATGTTTATCGCCAATTTATATATATTTTTATTAAAATAATAAAACTTACATCTTTATTTTTTTTCCTACAAAAAAACGTGTTCAAATTTCCATAATACCTAACAAATTAACTCAAGCAATTATCAAGTTCAATCATTTGATTTATTGGGAAGCAGTGAAACCAAAAAAAAAAAATGCATGTAAAATATATTCAAAGTCAAGACCAAAAATTGAAAGATTAAAGGCTCTAGGACACTTAAAGCAAAGGGTTTTCATTTTGGGACCCTTTAAATTCATTGATTTTATCAAATCTGGGACAGAATTTAATTAAATTTACGAGGGTAAGAACAGTTTCTCTAGAGGAACTGTGAATTTGAAGAAAGTAAGTTAATTATTACAAATCATTTATTTGGTGACCAAAAAAGGAGTGTCAAATCAATACATAATTAATGTTCCCACCAAGCTAAGGCCACTGATTGTCATGTGTGTGCTGGTAGACCAAATACAGAATTTTTACTAAATTAGAGAAACCTCTCATTCATCATACCAAGTTCTTCGATTACCAAGTTAGATCAAGATAGAGTTTTTCAAGGTATTATGATTGAAAAAAGTAGAAAACCGATGAGAAAAAGATTGAAATTTTCAGAGATTTTGTGTTTTCTTCTTCAAATTCTAGCAATAAAAGACGTAATAAAGTTGGGAGAAGGAGAAGGAGAAGAAGATGCATGGAAATGGAAGAAGTCTTACAGAGATTTTCGTTTTTCCATGAAGATGACAGGTCGAGAAGTAGAGCCAGAAGCAATGAAATCTAGGGTTTCTCCAACCAGAGGCCATCCCAAGTTCCCTCTGGGAACTCCCTGATTCTTCTTCTCCGTCTCCTTCTTCATCTTCTTCCACCATAGAAACCCTACCACAGTTACAGCACTTACCCAGACCCAAAACTCCATTTTCGATCCTCTCTTTTCTCTCTGCAAACCCTAATTCAGTCACCTGGCTAAATGGCTAACCCGAGGCTCACTTTTCAATCCTCCATGCAACTATCTAGCTAGAGAGAGAAAGAGAGAAACGTAAAAAGGTCTGAGATTTTGAAGATCCAGAGCCGGGGGTTAACAAAATGACATTAAATAAGGTGGGTACACCTAATGTCCCTTCTGTCTCGTCTCTCCACTCATGCACATAAAATACACAGCAAACTTCTTTAATTTCCTATTTTCTGTGCCTAAGGAAATAAATGATAATGATAATATTATTATTTTTATTCATTTAAATAATTTGTAATGTCTTCTTACAAACTAAATTAGTTTACTTACCATAATTATGTCTTTGTTCTAATAACCCTTAAACTATAGATTTGTTTTTGAAAACATTTTAAACTAACGATCCTAATAAATCCAACCTTCAACTATCATAAACCTAACAATTTAACCCATCGCATCTCCTCGATCACCCTATGTTCTGCATTTTTTGCCTAGAACGGGGGGTTGATAAAAAAACAACGGCCCCCATTCTAATGGGTGGTCGATGTGGGCGGTAGAGGCCCCTCGTTCCATGTGCAGTGCACATAGAACTGGAACGGGAGGCCATTCTCCCGAGCTGGCCTCCCTCGTTAAGAGCTTTTTATAACAAGGGGCCGGCTCGGGAGAATGGGCCCCCATTCTCAATTATTGGACAGGAGAATGGGGGCCGATCTCAATAATTGGACTAGAACGGGGGGCCGATCAACGAGAACCGGAGGGGGGGGGGGGAGTGTGGCGATCTCCAAAATTATATGAGGAGACAACCTTTTATTCTCACCTCCAGCTTGTGAAAACTCTAAAACCTCTATACTATTTTCTTGCTCCAGCAAATTTTCTATGTATTAGCGACATTTATGGATTCTGATTCAAGTAGATCGGTTGATTTAGACGACGAGACAACAACTTGTGATGCTAATATGGATTGGTATCTGTACTCCACGTCTACATATGGTGATCTTCGAAACATTCGATCACTTAGAATGTAATGAAGAAATAGATGTGCATTCGATCTTCAAAACTCTAGATGATGAGCTTCGAACACCGATCGGCTCGCAGGATGATGAAGTGGAAAACATTCCGGTAAGGGAAGAAATCTCAATAAAATTTTATTTGGGTAAAAAATCTAGTTCTTTAAAGAAAATTAGAGAATAAATAGTTGAATATGCTTTGACAAATGGTTATGGGATCAAATTCACCCAAAAGTGACTCTCGGTGACTGATGATCGTGTGTAAAGACGGTTGTGAGTGGCAACTGCATGGTTCGAATATGCAACACGAGCTTACATTTCAAATAAAGAGTTTGATCGATTCTCACAGCTGTTCAAGGAAAATTGAGAATCGACACGCTGCAGTAAAATTGATGGCAAATCATTATTTGGATAGGTTTAAAAGTCAACCTACGTGAGAAATCTCTTCCATTATCGAGATAGTGAGGAATGATTTGAATGTCAACATTACACCTAATCTTAGAATAAACGAAGCTCAAAAACTTAATGAAGACCTGTGTGACTAACAATACAAGCTACTACGGTTGTACGCAGCAGAAACACGTAGATCAAATCCAGGTAGCTCATTGTTCCTAGACACTTACTTGGTGGGCTATGACGATTATCAGTTATGCGTATTCCAAAGAATGTATATGTATATGGTTACTTGCAAGATAGGTTTGCTGCAGTCTCGTAGACATATTATCTATTTAGGTGGTTGTCATTTGAAGGACTCGTGTCCTGACCAATTACTAACAATCGTTAGTATTGATGACAACGATGGAATATATCACGTTGTTGTTGCCAATGTCGAATCAGAGTGTAGGGAGCCATGGACTTGGTTTTTCCGAGTATTGAAGCAAAACTTAGACACTGAAAAGGGAGGCGAATGGACAATTGTTTTGGATCGACAAAAGGTATCATGCATTCCAATTGTTATTTCAAATATTGGAGCGTTGTGGTAGTTATATTGTTTTATGTTGACTATATTTTTCTTTCAAATATCAAGGGTTGTTACCTGCGATGCAGGATGAATTATTGTTAGCCGAACACCGCTACTACCTCCGGTATATGTACTCAAATTTCAAAAACTAATTTTGGGGCAGAGTATTCAGAGATGCAATGTGAAATGCGGCCAGGGGAACCACAAGTTATCATTTCGAGATAGAAATGAAGAAATTATATCAGATTAACCCGGATGCCCACGCGTCTCTTCGACGCATAGAGCCTAGATATTGGACTAATCATGCATTTTCTTCGATTTCCAAATGAGAAATAGAATCGAATAATTTATGCGAGTCATTCAATGCAGTTCTATTGCTTGCCAGGGACAAACCGATTCTGACTATGTTCGAGATGATCTGAAAGTGTTTTATGACTCGGATAGTGAAAAAATATGAGAAGTTGGTCTCGTCAACGGACGTCTTGCGTCTGCAGATAAGAAATAAGCTTGGGAAGCTAGAACGTGCAGCTCGAAAATGGAGCTCTGTGTTTGCGGGAGCTGCACGATTTGAGGTTAGTAACGACAACGAATAATATGTTGCCGACATAAATACGTGTGTGTGTAACTGTTACGGATGAGAGGTTACTGTAATCTCGTGTGTCCATTTGATTCCCCACATGTATTTCTTGAGACAAGCACTAGAGAATTACGTGCATCAATACTATCACCGGGAAACTTATCTGCAGATGGACTCACAATTTATACATCCCGTTAGCCACCACCAAATGTGGCCGCTCGTAGAAAATGAGAAGGAAATCGTTCTTCCCAGAAGAAAGCGCCAACTTGGTAGGCCGAAGAAGAGAAGAGTGCGAGATGTCGATGAGCTGTCGAGTTTGACAGTTAGTCGGAAGAACTCGACGATGTTGTGTTGTATATATCGGCAGCAGAGGCATAATAGCCGCACTTGTCCTCATAGAGGATCAGACACATGAGTTTCCAGATATTTGACGAGACACAAGTACATTTCAACACATTTTGCTCATAAACACGCTGTCATTTTTTTTTAATATGGTTTTCATTATATGCAGGAATCTTTGACAAGCAGCCGCGGAAGAAATGAGTGACTATATATTTATTATAACGGGTAATTTATGTATTTATAGTAATGCGTAATTTTGGATTTATTATAATCTGTAATTTTGTGATTTTATAACACTTAATTTATTATAATTATTTTAATTACAATAAATCGTACAAGTGTTAGAAAATCACGAAACTTTTTTAATTGTCTTATCATTATATGATGAACATGTAGTAAAATTTTTAAATAAATTCAATATCGTTTGATATTTTTTTTAAAATTAATTTATAAAGTGAAGAATGAACAGGGGGTACCAGTTCCGGAACGGAGGGAAAAAAATACTAAACGATATTTAATTTATTTGAAATTTTTAACACATGTTCACCACATCATGAGAAGATAATTTGGAAAGTTTAGTTATTTTCTAACACTTGTACGATTATTGTAATTTTAGTTAATTATTTTATAAAACAGAGATACAACAATTATAATAATATAATTTTGGAGATCGGCCCTCCGTTATCTCTGATTGGCCCCTGTTCTAGTCTAATTATTGTGCAATAATTGAGATCGGCCCCCCATTCTGGAGAACGGCCCTTATTCTTCAATCTAATAATTGAGAATAGGGGCCCGTTCCAGTTCCACGTGCACCGCATGTGGAATGGACCCCTCGACAAAACGGGGGGTGATCGGAGGACTGCGAGTGGTTAAATTATTAGGTTTATGATAGTTGAATGTTGAATTTGTTAGGGTTGTTAGTTTAAGGGTGTTTTAAAAAAAATTCATAGTTTAGAGGTGAAAATGATTTTTACCCTTATAATTAAACTAGTTTCTTAATTACGCTAACTTCTTTATTTAAAAACAATGTTCTTTGTCCTTTTCTTGTTGGGTTTACGTTGTTTAATCTCTAAATTCACATTAGACTGATGAATGTTTTTAATTCATTACTTAGAAACGTGACACATAGATAATGGCAGCACAGCAGGAGTAGTGAAAATAATGATTGAATTGAGTAGAGCCAAGAGAAGGTGGATTGAGTGAGCAAAGCATGCGAGAGGAGCCCATTGGGTCAAAAGATGGCGCCGACGCTGTCACCTATTCTTTTTCTTTCCACTCCAACCAAGGTCTTGTCTCTCTCTTAACTTGCTTTGTCTTTGTGGATAGCTTTTGAGAAAGAACAAGACTTTCCTCTTTGGTTTAAGCCTCCTACATCTTCTCAATCCTTAACAAGAATACAAGATCGTCCAATTTCTATGCACTGGAGCAGCATTCAGAAATAAGAATAAAAAAAAAACACTGCTTGGGAGCATAATTTAGAACGACAAATGCAAAATGTCTCTCCAGTCAAGAAAAGGCAAGAAAAGGCAATGAATCATGCCAGAATTATAAGAAGAAATTATGTTGTGGAATCCAGGGATTTCACAATGAAAATGGAAAATCTACTATATTTTCAGTGAACGATTACAATAAAAAGTAGCAAACTAGAAAGAAAATAGCAAAAGTTAATAACAAACAATTCCCTCATTTCTCTCCTCCCTCTCTTCTGGTTATAATGCTCAGCATTCTAACGTTTTGGACACCTCGATATTCTGCTATAGCTGTCAAGGTATTTGGGCTTGGGCTCTTGTTGGCCTGGTTCTCTTCTTCTTAGTAGCCCAACCACGTAGCCCATCGTGGATAAGGCCTTGTCCACGACAGTACCCCCCGTCAGACAGACCTTGTCCCCAAGGTCAGAAATCATGAAAACGAGCGGAAACCACATCGGAGTCCACCTATGATGTAACAACCCGGCCCCCGTAACCCAAGGGTTTACACCGAGCTGTGCGGTACCATCCCCGCCACGTGGCTTCCTTTTCTGTTCGCCACGTGTACTCACAGAACTTTCCCCTCCCTGTAGGTTATTTTTGCCTTCCTCCCCACTCGAACCCAAGACCTCAGGGTTAAGTACTTGGGCTACAAGTGAGGAGTACCACTTGAGCTACACGTGGCGAACAGAAAAGGAAGCCACGTGGCGGGGATGGTACCGCACAGCTCGGTGTAAACCCTCGGGTTACGGGGGCCGGGTTGTTACAATAAAAGGCGCCTTTTATTGTAACAACCCGGCCCCCGTAACCCGAGGGTTTACACCGAGCTGTGGGAAAGTTCTGTGAGTACACGTGGCGAACAGAAAAGGAAGCCACGTGGCGGGGATGGTACCGCATAGCTCGGTGTAAACCCTCGGGTTACGGGGGCCGGGTTGTTACAATAAAAGGCGCCTTTTATTGTAACAACCCGGCCCCCGTAACCCGAGGGTTTACACCGAGCTGTGCGGTACCATCCCCGCCACGTGGCTTCCTTTTCTGTTCGCCACGTGTACTCACAGAAAAGGAAGCCACGTGGCGGGGATGGTACCGCACAGCTCGGTGTAAACCCTCGGGTTACGGGGGCCGGGTTGTTACACATGAAGCATCAGAAACAGGGCGATTAACCCACTGAAGTAACCACTGTGTAACAGGAAAGTTGCCACGTTTGACCACTCTGGTCTGAAGGAGTCGGAGAGGAAGCTCTTGGACGGTATCGGCATAAACGTTTGGTGGAAGGATAGGCGAGGAAAGGGCCTACGTGCCGATAGTCTTCTTTAATAAGGACACATGAAAAACCGGATGAATGCGAGTCCCAGCGGGTAAAGCCAACTTGTAAGCGACTTAGCCGATTCGCGATGTAATCTGAAATGGGCCAAAATACTTCGGGGCAAGCTTGTGAGATGGTTTGGTGGCCACTGATTGCTGTCGATAAGGTTGGAGTCTGAGGTACACCCAATTCCCCGGCTGAAAACTACGCTCAGTACGATTGAGATCCGCATACAACTTCATACGTTACTGAGCCTGCAAGATGTTCTCCTCCAACAGAGAATTCATGGCATGGCGATCACGAAGGTAGCCGTCTGCGGCGGCGGAGGTAGATGGGAGATAGGGACCCAATGTCAAACGGGAAGGAGGTTGCCCATATAAAGCTTCGAAAGGCGTCATCTTAATGGCCGACTGAAAGGTAGTATTGTACCACCATTCTGCCAGTGGTAGCCACTGTCGCCAAACTGAGGGCTTTCTGAACGTCATGCAACGGAGATACATTTCGAGGCACTGGTTTAGCCTTTCGGTTTGACCATCCGATTCAGGATGATAAGCGGTAGAAGTGTCCAGCTCTACCCCGAGAGAAGAGAAAACAAACCGCCAGAAAGAAGAGAGGAATATAAGGTCACGGTCGGAAACCATAGAAAGTGGAATACCATGCAACTTAAAGATATTATCTAAAAAAATGTTGGCAACCTGAACCGCGGTGAAAGGATGTTGAAGGGCCAGAAAGTGAGCATATTTGGTGAAGCGATCCACCACCACCAGGATGCAATTGGAATGAAGGGAGCTGGGGAGACCTTCGATGAAGTCCATGGCAATATGAGTCCAGGGTTGCTGGGGAACTGGCAATGGTTGAAGCAGACCCGGATACTGGACATGTTCATGCTTGCAACGCTGACAGGTATTACACTGGCTGACGTGCGAGCGAACGTCAGAAGGGAGGCCAAGCCACCAGAAAAGCGACTTGGCCCGATGGAGAGTGGCCTGAATACTCGAGTGACCTCCTTCGGCAGAGTCGTGTAAAGTTCGAAGAACTTTAGAACGAATGGATTTACCCTACCCTAGAAATATACGGCCTTGAAATCAGAGTAAGCCATTGGAGACAGTGAAGGAGGGGTCAGAGGAGGGGTCCACAACAAGTGTGGTGAGCAATTCCGCTGCCCTAGCATCCCCTTTCATAACTGGAAAGGACCTCCTGCACCCATTGTGGGGTATTAAGGGAAATAGTATGGCATTCTGGAGGGGTCGGCGGCGGGCAAACAGGAAGACGGGAGAGAACATCAGCAACCACGTTGAGTCTGCCTTGCCTATATTCAATTTGATAATCCAAGCCGAGAAACTTCGAGAGCCATTTCTGCTGTAAAGGGGTGGTGATACGCTGCTCCAGCAGATATTTCAAGGACTGGTGATCGGTTTGGATGATGAAACGGTTGCCTTCCAAATAGTGCCGCCAAAGCTGGACCGCGGCAACCAAAGCAAGGAGTTCTTTTTCATAAATGGATAGCCCCATATTCTTCGGGTTGAAAGGTTTACTCATGTATGCCAAGACCTGACGGTGTTGCATCAAAACAGCCCCCATGCCCCCCTGACAGGCATCCGTCTGAATCGTGAAAGGTTGCGAGAAATCAGGAAGAGTTAAAACCAGCGGCGCGCTCATGGCGGTTTTGAGAGTTTGGAAAGCATCTTCTGCCTCTGGATTCCAGACAAACGCATTCTTCTTGAGGAACGACGTGAGAGGTTTAGCCATTATGCCATAGTTACGGATAAATTTTCGATAGTAGCCGGTTAAGCCCAAGAATCCCCGTAGTTGTTTGGGAGTAGAAGGAGATGGCCAAGTCACCATGGCTGAAATTTTGGCGGGGTCGGCTTTGACTCCATCCCGGGAAATAATGTGACCCAGGTAGCTCACTTCCACTTGGCCGAATGTACACTTAGATTCTTTGGCCACAAGAGTATGCTGGCGTAGCAGGCTCAGAACAACCTTTAAGTGTTCACAATGAGATTCGACAGATGGGCTGTAAATCAGAATATCATCGAAAAAGACAAGTACAAACTTACGTAAGAATGGTTGGAAAATTGAGTTCATGAGGGCCTGAAACATGGCCGGAGCATTCGTGAGACCGAAGGGCATGACTCTGAATTCATATAACCCTTGATGGGTTTTGAATGCTGTCTTATGACAATCTTCCTGCTTCACATGAATCTGATGATACCCAGCTCGGAGATCGATTTTTGAGAATATGGAGGACCCATGCAACTCATCTAATAATTCATCAATGATGGGCATCGGGAACTTATCTTTAATGGTGAGGGCATTGAGCTGCATGTAGTTCACGCAGAACTGCCATTGCCCATCTTTTTTCCGTACCAGGAGAACCGGCGAAGCAAAGGAACTGTTGCTGGGTACAATTATGCCGTCGCGGAGCATTTCCTGAACTAGTCTTTCAATCTCAGATTTCTGCGAAAACGGGCACCGGTAAGGCACAAGTCGGAAGGGTTGAGCATCAGGATGAAGCGGGATCCGATGGTCGTGGCTTCGCTCCGGAGGTAAACCCGATAGTGGGGCAAAAACGTCGGCAAAAGTATGAACGACTGTGCTTATGCTTTCCGGCGCCGGTAGGGAGTGGTCAATCTCCATTAGATGTAGCTGAGCGATAAATTAAGTGGGCTGTTTTTTCCAATTCGCGGTGAGCCCTTTCGGATTGGACACCGTGTTGAAAGTGGCTAAATGGGCATATGGTATCAGGAGGGGTTTCCCATCATATTGGATTTTTATTTCCTAATGAGGTGGATCAAAAGTCACAGGGCTGTGGGCTGCGATCCAATCAATGCCCAAGATCATATCACTCCCACCGAATTTCAGTGTACACAGAGGACAGGAAAATGGGAGAACCAGCATCTTCCATTTGACAGGATCGGTTAGCTCCCTACTACGCAGTTTCTCGCCGTTGGCCACCACGACGTCAGCAGTCTTACCCGGTTCTGTGGGCAGTCGGAAGTGAGCTGCCAGCCGTTCGTCTAGAAAGCTGTTGGTACTGCCACTGTCAATAAGGATGGAAATATTTTGGTGACCGAGCTGCCCGGAGATTCGAACAGTTGAGTTAGTGGTCTGGCCGATGAGAGCATGAAGAGAGACCTCTAGAGGGGCGGGATTGGGGTTATCATCTGAGGACTCCTCTCCTGGAGCGTTTTCCTCCTCGGCCTCGGCTGGATCTGGATCGATTACAAGCAAATTTAATGTCTGATTTTTGCAGATATGGCCAGCAACGTAATTTTCATCACATTTAAAACAAAGGCCCAGCTTCTGTTTTAGTTGGAGATCCGATTGCGGAATTCGCTGCATCTTGGCTGCTGGTTTCATATTCTCGGTGTCGCCAGGCGTAAAGTTAGCCGGAGTAGCCCGAGGACCATCGATCCACTTCGGGTGTGGGGATTGACGCATTTGCTTCCACCCTTTGTATACTACACTGAATGCAGACTCTTGAAGGGTGGCAACCTCAAATGCTTGCTCCAGAGTTGGTGACCGGGCGATTTTAACCATCGCGCGAATTTCCTCCTTCAACCCACTAGTGAAACTTGCAATCCAGAAAGATTCTGGCATTTCCAGTAGGCACGGCTGCGCTTGGGATTTCAATTCCTCAAACATCTCCAGATACTCCGCAACCGTCCCTGTCTGAGAGATCTTATTAAGGGATTCCAATATGTCCTCACCCGGTTTAGTAGAGAATCGCTTACGTAGTGCGGATGTAAATTGCCTCCAGGTGACACCCGTTCTTGTAACTATCCACCCGTGGTACCATACGTCTGCCTTCTCTCGCAAGTAAAATTCTACTAATTCTAATCGGTGGTGCTCCGTCGTTCTGTGTAAGTCAAAAAATCGGTCAACCTTTCGTATCCATTCTTGAGGATTATCACCCGTGAAATACGGAAGCTCGAGTTTAGGTAACCTCATCAACTGTTGATCATATCGTGGGGGTTCGGTAGGTGCTAGCGGATAGAATGGCAGTTGAGTCGGGGGATGCTGCCAAGGACTCCAAGGATGCTGTAGGTGGACTGGGGGTACGAGAATGTTTTGGTAGGGGGTAACCTGGGATTATTTGGGACTGGGGAGTTGGAGAAGGGCAACGAAGACTCCCCCCTCTCTTGCATTTTCGGCAAATGTTCGGAACCCATTGGTTGTTTTTGTTTCTGGTCAGGTTGATTTTGGGAAATTTTGTTCAGCATGGATAGTAGGGCCTCGTGTTTGACATTCGTGTCGTGCACAAAAGCGTTGAAGGCTTGATCGGAGTGCTCTTGTCTAGCGTGCAGCTCCTGAAAGTTGTGGTCCGACGAAGTTAGCTGAGAAGTAATCTCGTTGACGGCTTGGTCCGATGAAGCTTGTTGAGAAGCAATCTCGGTGATGGTTTTTTGTAGCTCTTGATATCCCCCTGTAAGTTTTTTCAGCATTTCTTCACTCGATCTTGCTCTAGTCTTTGCCATCGCTGATCGTTTGTCTCTGATACCACTGTTGTGGAATCCAGGGATTTCACAATGAAAATGGAAAATTTACTATATTTTCAGTGAACGATTACAATAAAAAGTAGCAAACTAGAAAGAAAATAGCAAAAGTTAATAACAGACAATTCCCTCATTTCTCTCCTCCCTCTCTTCTGGTTATAATGCTCAGCATTCTAACGGTTTTTGGACACCTTGGTATTCTGCTACAGCTGTCAAGGTATTTGGGCTTGGGCCCTCGTTGGCCTGGTTGATGCAGGCAGCGGAATTAGAATAAGAAATATAGCCGAAAAGGAGGGAGGAAGAGAAGGAAAAGAGTTATAGCCAAGAAGAGGGGAAAAGGGAGGAGAAGCTCGAGAGAATAGGAGATTGGAAAAATAGGGTTTCAGGAAACCATTTCATTCAATAATCATCAACTATCCAACACATTACAATAAAAACGTTTAAATAGATTAACTTTGGGCTAACCCTAATGGGCCCATAATAACCCTAAAACACGAAAATAACAATAACTGGAATAAATAATAAAATTATATAAATAATAAAAAGTCGATGATGTCCTCATAAACTCTCCCGGGGTAGAAGAAGGGCTCCCAGTCAAGTTGACGGATCCACAAGCAGTAGGCTGATCAATCACCCAACCATAAACTGAGCGGTTGAACGACCTTCTTCCGACGTCCATAAACTTGAGTAACCTGAGGTCTGGAACGTGAATCTCTCTGAGTTGGTCTGGAATCTGGAAAAGTAAGATCCTGGTGACTCCGAAATAACTCCAAAAGATCTGGATCCAAATGCTGAAGTGTCTCTTTGGAAATCCACGTACAATCACTATCTAGACGATCCATCCAACGAACCAGGAAGCGCTGAACCTCACCTTCATTAGTAAATACAATCTGTTCATCTAAAATAGCATCAATTTTATCCTTATGTGTAGTGACAGGGGATGTCGGGGAAGCAGAAATAATAGATGCAGGATCAAAATCAATGGAAGAAGGTATAAAAGGGTCAGCAGATGGGCTAAAGTGACCTTTATAAGCAATCAAGTCCTCAACATTAAAAGTGGAATGATAGCCAAAATGAGGTGGAAGATCAACGACATATGCATTTGAGCCAATTAGCTTTAAAATTTTAAACAGACCAACGCTACGACCTTGCAATTTAGAACCAGGTCCAGATGTACACCGCTCAGGGCGTATTCGAACCATGACATAATCTCCAACATTAAATTCAACCTGTCGTTTGTGTGAATCAGCTTGTAATTTATATGATGCATTACTAGCCTCTATTCGTTTATTGATCTCTATATGTAAATCATGAAGGTGTTGTGCAAAATTTTCAGCCGACATAGACACACTAGCATGCGGTGACATAGGGAGGAGGTCTAAGGGCTTCCTAGGCTTGAAACCATGAACAACTTCAAAAGGACTCATACCTATAGATCGGTTTACAGAGCTATTATATGCGATCTGGGCAATGTGGAGGATCAAGTCCCAATTTCTAAAATTTTCTTTGACCAAACATCGCAATATGTTTCCTAGACTTCTATTAACAATTTCAATTTGACCATCAGTTTGGGGGTGATAAGCTGTTGAAAATTTTAGAGTGGTGCCTACCATGTGCCATAACGTTCTCCAAAAGTGACCAGTAAAACGCACGTCCCTATCGGAAACAATAGTTTTAGGAAGACCATAAAGTTTTACAATCTCATTAAAATACAAACGAGCTACCTTAGAAGCATCTGACGTTTTATTACAAGGAATGAAATGAGCCATTTTTGAGAAACGATCCACAACGACCAAAATAGAATCATGTTTTTTAGGAGTGCGAGGAAGTCCAAGCACAAAATCCATACTAACATCCTCCCATGGACGATTGGGGACAGGGAGAGGAGTGTAAAGGCCAGCATTTTGTCGTCTTTGTTTGGCCACTTGACAAACTCTACAAGCGCTGACTATTTTGCCCACGTCTTTCTTTAAACCGGGCCAATAGAATTGACGTTCCACTTCTTCTATTGTCTTATCACGTCCAAAATGCCCAGCTAATCCACCAGCATGAACCTCCCAAATAAGAAACTCTCTAACTGATGTTTGAGGAATGCATAATTTGTTAGTCTTAAAAAGATAACCATCCTCAATATGAAAATAAGTGCTGACATTGACTTGTTCATTCGTCAAGGCGTGGAAAATATCTTTAAAATGAGGACAAGACTCGTAATCCTCTTTGAGTCTTTCGAAGCCAATGATTTTAGTACTCATGACATTTAGAACAGAAATGCACCGACTTAATGCATCGGCTGCTTGATTTTCTACCCCTTTTCTATGTTTCAAGACGAACGAATATGCTTGCAAATACTCAATCCAACGACCATGTCGAGAGTTCAATCTTTTTTGAGAATTGAGATATCGTAAAGCTTCATGGTCAGAGTACAACAATAATTCTTGAGGTAACAAGTAGTGATGCCAATAACGGAGAGCTTGTTCTACAGCATATAATTCTCTATCATATGTCGAATATTGTTGTTTGGCATCGTTTAACTTTTCGCTAAAATAAACGATGGGATGTCGTTCCTGGCTGAGAACGCCACCAATTCCTACTCCGGATGCGTCACATTCAACTTCAAAAACTTTAGAAAAATCAGGAAGACGCATTACTGGGGCTTCTGACATTCGAGTCTTAATAATTTTAAAGGCTTTCGATGCTGCTAACGACCAACAAAATTCTCTTTTTTTCATACACTCGGTGACCGGTGCCATAATTGTACTGAACCCTTTGATGAAACGACGGTAAAAGGTAGCTAATCCGTGAAAGCTTCGAACATCATTCAGACTTGTAGGTTCCGGCCAATCAACAATTGCCTTAACTTTTGAAGGGTCAGGGGATACTCCTATCGTAGATACGATAAAGCCCAAGAAGGTAACACTATCCGTGAAAAACTCACACTTTTTGACATTTGCATAGAGGTTTGAAGACCGAAGGGTGGAGCAAACTTGTTGGAGATGATTTCGATGTTGATCTAAAGTTTGACTAAATATGAGGATATCATCGAAGTAAACCACTAAAAACTTCCCCATAAAAGGCCTAAGAGCATGAGTCATTACTCTCATGAAGGTACTTGGGGCGTTGGTAAGTGCAAATGGCATAACAAGCCACTCATAAAGTCCATCTTTTGTTTTAAACGCGGTCTTCCACTCATCTCCAGGGCGAATCCTTATTTGGTGATATTCACTTCTAAGGTCAATTTTTGAGAATATCTTAGCATGAGCCATTACGTCCAATAAATCATCAAGTCTAGGGATCGGAAAACGATACTTTACAGTAATCTTGTTAATGGCTCGACTATCAATACACATCCTCCAAGTGCCATCTTTTTTTGGAGTCAAGAGAGCTGGAACTGCACAAGGGCTTAAACTCTCTCGGATAAATTCTTTATTTATAAGTTCGTTTACTTGTCGTTGGAGTTCAGCATGTTCAGTGGGATTCATTCTATAGTGAGGTAAATTTGGAAGGGATGCCCCCGGAATGAACTCAATTTCGTGTTGAATATCGCGTAATGGGGGTAATTGGTCAGGCAGGTCTTCCGAAAAGACGTCGTTAAATTCATTGATGATCGACTGGGCTTCCTCAGAGATGATGGATAGAGGACTGGGCCCACTCTCTATGACCAACACGAGGAAAATAATTGAATCCTTTTTTAGTGAGCGTTCAAACTCCGTCGGGGTAATAATATTTAATCCTTTGTGCTCGATAATTTTCTTCACTTGAGGAATTTCTCGTGGTTTTGGTTTTGGAGGCAGGGGATTAAGGTGAATTTTCTTTCCCTGAAACACAAAAGAACAGGAATTTGATCGACCATGTATGGTGACATCTAAGTCAAACAACCAGGGTCGACCAAGAATGACATGACTGACATCCATAGGAATGACATCGCACCAGAGTTGTTCTTTATACTCAAGAAACTGGATAGGAACCAAACAACGCTCTTTTACAGATATAGAGGAAGAGTCAATCCATGAAACATTATAAGGTCGAGGATGAGAAACTGGTTGCAATCCAAGACGGGCCACCGTAGTTGCAGATACAACATTAACGCAACTACCACTATCTACAATGATTTTGCAGCCTTTGTCATTGACTTTGATATATGTGTGAAAAATAGAACGACGACGCCAATCTTCAATATCCTTGGGTTGGGTGAGCGTGCATCTCACAACTCTCAGCCGAGGTGAATCAAGAGAAGTAGACACAGGACTAGGTCGGATACATCCTACAAAATTATTGTTGTCCAAATCCTCAAATTCTTCAAGGTTAGGTTCATAGACTTGCTCTTCATTTGTCTCCTCGATTGCATCGTCACACTCTTGTAGGACCAAGTTTCGGCTAGGACAGTTAGAAGAGATGTGACCAAAACCCTTACAGTTAAAACATTGTAAACGTGAGGAGTTTCTAGAATTGTCTATATTTTTCTCTTTATTTTCTCTCACCAAAGGGGTATTGGACGAAGGAGGTCCTAAGACAGACTTAGAAGGAATAGGAGTCGAGGCTGAGGGAGGTCTATTGTCACTTCGTTTACTAAATGGTATTCTTGTTACTAGCTCATAGTCTCGAACTAAAGAATATGCATGATCTAGGGTGTTGACACCTCGAAGGATAAGCTCACGTCTTAGATCATCTCTTAAACCCTGTCGAAATCTACTTAAAGTCATGGCTTCATCTTCCACGACTTGACTTCTCATCCGAAAATCATCGAACTGGTTAACATACTCAGTGACTGGTCGGTTGCCTTGGGTAAGGGCATTCCATTGGTCCAACAAATTACCCAGGTAGGATTGGGGTAAACACTTCTCTTGAAGACGCTGTTTCATTTCGTCCCAACTTGCAACAGGAGGCGCATAACGTCTTTCTACTAGATCTTCGACACTTTCCCAAAATAACTGAGCGGTGCCAGATAATTTTAAACTAGCAAATTGAACTCGTCGATTTTCTGGCACTCCATACCAAGAAAAGAAACGATCCATATCTTTTACCCACTGTATAAAAATACGGGGATCGAGAGAACCATCAAAAGTGGGCGCATCTAATTTGATATTCTTAAAGAGTTGATCGTCCTGGTGATTATTAGTTGGCGGTCCTCGACGATACTGATGTCGACCATCCTCATGGTCAATATTTCTATCCCGACGGTTATGTCCAAATTGTTGTCGAATATCTTGCCTGTGATGTTGACGCCGATTATACGACACTACAGAATTGTCTGTATCCGATTGGTGGGGAATTTGTTCCATATTGTTTAACTTAGTTTCGAGGTTTCTAATGTCAGTCTGGGTACTAGCTAATTGATCTTGAAATTGTTGTTGGTTATGAAACAATTGCGTTAATTGACTAGAAATGGCATCTAATTGGGAAGGTTCCATATTTAAGGCACTAGAGCTAGATGAGACCTGACGACCACTATGTAACTGCATACAATATTACTAATGAAGGCTAAAATATTCAATTTTTTTTTTTTTGTTTTTGTTTTTAATGACTACACATAGAGATCATTAAACAAATAGTGCTCGTAATAAATAATATTAACTACAATCAGATACCACAAATTGAGTTTATTTAATCAAGGAGATTATGTTGGTTCTAACAAAGCAAACACGTAGAATTGATATTTTTTAAATAATGAAACGAAAAAAAACCCAAATGTTATGCCGTACGATATATCACCAAATAATTGACTATTAAACTGAATAGTAAAATTAAAAATGGGATAGAAAAAATCTGCAAAGATTAAATCAAATGGCAGTTTAAATCAAAGGACTTTGAGGGGTTAAATCAACTAATGTGGTTTAGGATGAGTCAAATAATCAGATGAAATTTTGGTAATAAGCTACGAGGATTGATGCATAGAGATTCGAAATTTAGGTAGGTCACGACACAATGAATAAAATCAAAGCATAATTTAGAGGTAACAGTATTGAAAAACTAATAAAGATTAGAACAGAAAACTCCCTGAATCGAAGGTTAAATCCTATTGGTGATAGAGATGCAGATGAGTATCCAAATCAAGATCAACAGTGAAATAACAAGCAACAGTTGTCCTTCGTCCCAAATCAGGCAGCAAAATCCACAGAACTGGACGAAAGACTTCAAGAGGCAATGAACAGTGACCCGCGATGAACAGTGGCCGGCGATGAACAGTGACCAGTGATGAACAGTACCGGCGTGAACAGTAACCGGCGTGAACAGTAACCACGTGAACAGTACCGGCGTGAACAGTGACAGACGATGAACAGTAACCGCCGATGAACAGTACCGCCGTCGATGAACAGTATCCCGAACAATAAAAAGTACGAACACGGAAAATTATGGCATTAAACCATGATTTTATTGTTTGAGAAAACAATAAAACCTGCTCTGATACCAATTTGATGCTGGCAGCGGAATTAGAATAAGAAATATAGCCGAAAAGGAGGGAGGAAGGACAACTGTTGATGATGTCCTCATCACTGGTTCTCTTCTTCTTAGTAGCCCAACCACGTAGCCCATCGTGGATAAGGCCTTGTCCACGACAAATTATAGTTTTACTTATCAAAGAAATAGAGTATTTTGAGATGAGGAGTTACTACTGTCTTCATGAAGTCAAAAGGTATTTGCGGCCGGAATCGCCTTGGAAGCAGTAGCTGCTTCGTATCTAATCCTTTTCAGGCCTGAAAAAAATCAAACGTTACAATTGCAGTTGATACAGACTATGAACATCTTGGAGAAGATTAGTGTTCTTGGTTCAGATTACTCGTGTCGTGAGTGGAAGAGGAAAGGTTTCTAGATCAATTTTGAGTTGATCCATTGAGCTTGATTAGATTAAATACTCTCTCCTAACAGCACCTTCTAAATTCTTTGTTCTATAATGTCTAAAAGACAGTCAATGAATCATCTCATCCAAAATATTATGAACGTACAAGCTTTCATCAAAAAGCCAATTCTGGATTTGGTGTGTAAAAGGGTATGAATTCTGAGAAAACACACCAAAGAATTCCATTTTTGTGTTGACCTTGGAATTCCAATGCCACATCTGGCGATTCTGCAAATCCACTCTTCAGGTGGAATATCCCGGTTGAAAAAGCCTTTGCCTTTTCAGGTGCACTCTAGACTTGAAGGAAAAGCCTACACCGAAAAAAATGGTGGAATGAAGTACTGATATTACACTACAACAAATCATACCACAATTTAAGAAACAAAATAGCATCAAAATTATTATAGCGAAAACAAAACTTTGTCGCAACATGGCAAACTAGGACAGATTGTATCAATGATGCGACGACAAACCAACAACTATCACTAAGAGACTCTCTAACTAGAGTGTTGCCAAGCAAATGGATGCATTGCAATAAGACAACCAAATAACACACAACAAAAATAAAAAGACACAAATCGTAACAACAATGCTAGATTCGAAAAACACCACGAGCAATGCCCAAAAAAGAAACTCTTCTTGTAGAGATATTTATTTAGATAATGTTCAATGATGTAAATCACTTTACTCTGTTAGTTTTCAAGGTTCCTACGCATGACAGAATTCACTATTATTTATAATAATAGTGACATGCGTTACCCTGTGACTTTAAAACTATTTTAAAATTATCAAAAAATCATAAATTGAATCGTTAGTCTAAAAGAAATTATTTTTGAGAAATGTGTAGTTTTTCAAAATGTAAACAATTTACATTGAGAAAAATTATTAGATTTAGATTGTGGAATAATAATAGAAGATACCTCTTGGAGCAACGCTTTTACTCAGGTACTCCCGTATGATCTTAACAGCTTTAACTCAGGATCATGTGTATTTCCCGAAAACTTTGAAACCGTCGAGTCTTCTCTGAAGATCTTTACACTTAAATTTCCTGACGTGTGGGCATCCCTCTTACAAGAATAATACACTCTTATATTTCTGGAGAGACGTGTTCTCAACACATGAGACGTCTCTCTTCGATCTTAGAAAACGTTTTTCTAAAATCGAATACGGAAAGGTCACACATTTTCTCTAGGGATTAGATCTCTTTCTTTCTTATTTTATCACTCTTTTTGTCAAATCACATTTGACAATTTTATAGATCTATTATAAAATAATTTTTCAGATTTATTTTAATAAAAACTAATTTTTAAAAAATAAATCTTATCTAATCAAATTTAATTTGATTAGCAGTTGATTTATCTAATAAATCAATATATCGATTAATCATATAATCTAAAAACAGTTTTTAGAATATATTTATGAAAACTACTTTTCAAGATAATCTCATCTTATGAGATTCTTCAGATCTACTTTTAAATAGTAAACAAACTATAAGCCAACTGTAGATCAAATCTAATTTGATCAGATTTTCCAGATCTACTTTTATTCAAATTTCAAAAATCTGATTTGATAGTTTGTTACATAACTAACTTCAATTTAAATTTGAAGATCAAATCTCATCTGATGAGATTCTTCAAATCTAATTCAAATCCCTTAAAAATATCTCATTTAATGAGATATTTTATTTTGAATTCAAAATATAAAAACTATTTATATATTTTTAATAACAATATATTCATTTGAGTGTTTATAAATGATTAATCATTTATATATTTATTCTTATAACATGGAAATTAAATAGTGATATAAGATAACAGAGGGACCGATGGACCTATAGTTCTAAGCTTCAATAATATTTGTTAATTAATATAAACTATTTATATTAAATAACATAATTATTAACTCTAGAGTAATTCCACTAAATACCTAGAGTTGCACTTTTAGAACTATAAAGTATATTTACTCAAAGTAATATCCATTGATATAGTTATTACATATGTATTAATCCTCCATTAAGATTCGTAATAGAGCTAGGTATAAAATCCGTTAACCTCTCATGTTAATTCATAATATTTATCCTTGACTACCATTAGTTCTTGATTGAATAATTAATTCATAATATTTATGAATTTGCGCGCTAATTATTCAATTCATGAACTAACAAACAAGAGAATCTTGTATTATGGATTTCATTGTATCAATATTAGCATTCCCAGCTACACATTTAATTTATTCCCAAGATACAAGGTTTATGTAATGCAACTCATACAAAACTGTACCAAGTAAATCAAAGAATAAATTAAAATGAAATAGGAGTCTACTAAATACAATGAATTAAGATAATACATATATGACCATCATTATGATAAAATTAATTGTTCTTCATTTAACGGATATTATAAGAACAATATAATTTCATCTGGTCCAGTCCTATATAATCATATTATATAAAATACAATCACTTTATGTCAATACATATATAGTCGGGATATGACTATACGTTCTCAACGAAGTGAACTGTATTTATGGCTTTATTAATTTGAAGATCCTATACTTCAAATATAAGTCATGGACTATTGTGATTATTTCTTTTTAAATTTAATCCCACATATATCAACATATATGTAAATTTAAAATTGCACAAATAATTAAGAATTTTTCTTTGAATTTATAAAGCGTATCGAATAATGCAAACATAAAAATTAATCATAAAATTTATTTATTAATTACAACAATAAAAATGTTCATAACATTTGCTTGTTGGGCACATTATTCCCAACACACTCACCCTTTATTTATAATAAAATAAAGTAATTATAATCCATACATTAACCTCATCACCCCCTTAATATATTCCTAACATAGAGCTAAGAAAATTAGAGTTAAGAACTCACAATCTCCCCTTTTCTCAAATGTATTGCAGTTGACACGACTGATTGTACTCCAAAAAGGTCTTTTCTTGATATTATCCAAAAAATGAAAGTCTCTCTACAATTTACAAGTGATCTAAGTAGAGAACATTGCAATAGGAGGAGATTTTCAAAAAGAAGCATGCAAGCTACCTCTTCGTAGATCGTTATAAAGGATTTCGTAGATTCTCTAATTGGAGTGCACAAAATGATACCATTATCCTCTATTCAAAGGCACGCTATGAAGGTTACAAGTCAACAAGAAAAACATATCAATGTCTCCATCCTTTAAAAGTCAAGCTTCCACTCTATCATTCCCCCTTGGATCTGATAAATCCCCTCTACGTTTGCCAAAATGAAGAGCTCCCAAAAATCCACATCAAAAGAAACATATCAATAGAACAACTCCCCGATAACAACCTAGATAAAGATGAGTAAAAAAGGATGCTTTCTCGGAGGTCATAAATACCAATGCCATGACTACAAGTCAACTTCCCTTGCTTGAATTCAATAATCACTACTTACCCTAGACCGTAAATGTGAATCCAACATATCATGTATCTTGTTACAGTTAATCTTTTTCCTTTCAAAAATGGATTGAAGCTCACTCGATCCCCAGCTAACGAACACATTCCTATTCAATTTTATCTGTCTTTTCATATTCAAACATAATCAATCAGTGTAATATTTATTTCATTTTCAAGTAATTTCAAAAGTTATTCAAATTATAATTATTTATTTTTGTTTATTTAAATAGTATTTATTTATTATAGTTTATTTTAATAATATTTATTTATTTTAAGTTATTCAAATTATAATTATTTATTTCTTTGAGTTTATTTAAAAATAACAAAAAAAAAAAAAAATTGTACAAAGTTTCGTTTGTTTTATGACTCCTCCATAGGTATCTTCAAACAATTTCTGCAAATTCAAATCACAAATATATACATAGTAGCCAGTATCTAGTACAAATAATATACATCAAGACAAAAAATTAAAGTACATCAAATTTACAGACAAAAAGTAAAGTACATAAAATAAAATATAAAATTTAAACTATACTACTCCGGTGGGACATCGTCGTCTCTGACCTGCATCCAATCCTCCATTCTCTCAGTTAGCTCTCTAAATAACTTACTGAGATAGTCCTGTGACTCAACCACATTTTTTTGGCTCACGACGAGCTCCTCGACCCTACCTATGAGGCACTCCATCCTCTGCTCCCTCTGTTGTTCCATCTGGTACCTCTGATCCAGCTGCTGCTGCATTTGATACATATGTTGATGCATCATGTACGAGGTACTATCAACCTGAGGGGCAAATGGAATCGCGGTCGTGGTGTTGTCCTCCTCCATAGGAACCTCCCGAGATGTGGAGGCCCTGGGATTTCCCTTCAGCATCTAAGACCCAGGGAATGCGACTAGGCTCATTCGAGTCAAACAAAGTCTGTTAAATATATCGATGAATGTCGGAGCTCATCGCTGCTCTACAGCGGTCAGCTGAACCTAAGATCGCTCCACGATCTTTCAAATATGTGTCCCCCTATGACAGATTTCTGTTCCGTCTTAAGAGTTTTAGGAAGATCTCCTTGGAGAATGGCCCCATGTTCTCCAGCCCGTAATCAATTATTGATCACGAGCCGGAGCACAGGGGGCCGTTTGCTAGACTCGGCCCCCCGCGTTCTCTGGTCCATGATCAATAATTAATCACAGGCCGGGCACGGGGGCTGTGTGCCAGTCTCAGCCCCCCGCGTTCTCTGACCCATGATCAAATAATTGATCACGGGGGGCCGTGCTTAGGATAAGGCCCCCCATTTTAAAATTTCTCTGCAACACGTGCGTTGCATGTGTTACACGAGGGGCCAACCTAAATAGAGCGGGGGATCGTGCTTGGAGAACGGTCGCCCTTTCTCTTTGTAAAATACAGAACGGGGGGCTATCAGGCATCTGCTGGGATTTAAATTGTTATGTTTTTAATAGTTTGAGGTTTATTTTGTTAGGGTTAATACTTTAAAGGTCTTTTAAAAAAACAATCGATACTTTGACGTTAAAAATAGTTTTTACTCCTCTGTGTATCTGTAGAGTAATTTTATTTTTTTCATAGGCCGGTGACGTGTTGGCAACTCCATTTTTAACAACGACCTCTCATCTTCTTCACTGCATATTTGACATTTCGCCTCATTTGCTGCATTTTTTAATGAGGACTGTTAATGTTTATGTGTTGGCATATTTTTTGGCAAATATAGTTTAAGAAAAATGATATATTTCCTATTGTGTGATTTAAATAGTTTCTCAGAATTCATACCATAAGATCTTTGCGATATAAGTAATCATATCAAACAAAGATTATATTCCTGGAGTGTTAGGATTCGGTCTGATTGTTTGTATGATTCATTTCTAAAATATTATGCACGATGTCACACGGGCAAAACAGGAAAAGTTCTGTTTTCTTTATTCAAGCAAATATGTTTAAATACGGTATTTGAAATACTTCTCAGAAAAGAAATTGCAAATCATATAACAACCATCTTTCCATTAGAAAGAGTTGCAGAACAAATTTTATTATCTTGGGTTTTCTTGTGCACGCCGTTGTTTTCACATTACTGAATTCGCTGATCAGTGACTGAATGTTGTACGCACTTTGTTAGTTAGATGACTTGATTATCTTCAAAGTGTGTTGGTTTAATGCAACTGTAGACAACGACGCGTCTCATCGACGGTGTCCCAGGTGCAATTCTGTTTCTTTCATTGAAGCCAAGTCGCAGGAGGAGGCTGCTTGGAACTTGGAAGGAGTTCTGATTGTGAGCAAGGGGATCTTGCCATACATGGATTCTGGGATGAGTCATCAACGACAAGGGGAGCTTGTCATCTTTAGATTCCGGGAGGGATCAATTACAAGTCGAGGGGAGCTCGCAAAAACAAATTCACTGAGGAAGTTGGCTAGAGGCGGCGACAAAGATAAGATAGAGTCTTTAATTGTATAAGTCCGATTATCTTGTAACTTCAAAGACTCGTGAAATGTTTTTAATTCTGGGCGTGGCTCCTCAGACGTAGGCAATTGCCAAACTGCATTAACAACCTCCTATCTCATTATTTTATGCACTTTACAACTGTTTATTATTACGATAATTAATTGGTCTCCCACCGAGTGTTCCACATACACTAGGGCATCAAGTAACTAACATTGATCTTCCATTTGGTATTAGAGTGGTTCACTTTTGTTTCTTAAGCGAGATCTACAGGATTTGATCTTGGTTCAATGGATTCTATGAAGGAAGGAGGTTCAACTATGCGCCCTCCATTATTGGATGGAAGCAATTACGCTTACTGGAAAGCCAGGATGAGAGCATTCATCAAGGCGATTGATGAGAAAGCATGTAGATCCATTTTGACTGGATGGAATCCTCTCACGACTACTGATGAAAGTGGTGTCATATCTCTTAAATCTGAAGAAGATTGGTTAGTATCTGAAGATGATTTAGCCAACAGTAACTCGAAGGCACTTAACGCTATTTTTAATGGTGTTGACCATACTCAGTTTAGGCTTTATCTCAACGTGTGAGTCAGCTAAAAGAGCATGAGAGATTCTCCAAACCACTTATAAAGGAACATCGGCCGTGAAACTATCAAAGATGCAAATGCTCACTACAAGGTTTGAAAACTTAAAAATGCTTGAAGAAAAAAGTATTGCGGAATTCAACGCCAAACTATGTGATATAGCCAATGAGGCATTTGCTCTTGGTAAAACTTTCTCTGAAGAACGGTTGGTTCGAAAGACTCTACGGTCTCTCCCACAACGTTTTGCTTATAAAGTTACCGTAATTGAAGAAGTTAAAGATGTTTCCAAAATGAAATTGGAAGAACTAATGAGATCACTAAGAACTTTTGAAATGAATCTTGGGATTAATGCCAAAACAAAGAAGTTCAAAGGTGTAGCACTAAAAACTGACTCACAAGACATGAAAGTTCATGATTAATGCGCTAACACCTTGAAGAAAAAGAAAAGCTCTTTTAATACTACTTGGAGTGATGATGAATCGGAAAAAGAAGATGAATTTCCAAACAATCATGTTGCACTTGTTGGTAAAGTTGAATCTGCAGAAAATGGTGGTGTTACACACGAGGTCAGAGATGATATATCGGATTGTAGTTATGAAATTATGGATGAAGCTACCAAAGAAGACCTCATCACAGAATACAGGTATCTTCATGAGAAATGGAATGAGTTTGTCAGATTAAATCAGCGTCTTCGTATTCAGAATGGAGATATGAAAATTGTGAAGATCAATCTACAAAAATCAGTTTCTGAACTAGAAGCCGAATTAAGAATGAGTCAAGAAAAAGAGACAGAACTACTCAATGAGCTGAATCACTTGAAAAAAAATGTTAAATACAGGTTCAACTAAGCTGGATGATATCTTAAGTGTCGGCAAACCCAGCTTTGATCGATCTGGTTTAGGGTTCAGAGGAGAAAGTTCTGTAGCACAAATAATGTTTTCTCAACCCGGAAGTAAATGGAAGCTTTTGATGTCACCTACAGTGTCCTATGAGCAAATGCAAAGAATAGAAACTCAAAAGATGCAAATCAATAACCCTGATTACAAAGGAAAACAAATCGTAATGGATGATCGAAGAATCAAGCAGAAGTCAAAGTCTAATCCCACACCTTTCAGAAACGGTAACATATTCAATTCAGTTTGTCATTACTGTAATCATAGAGGTCATATTCGACCTAGATGTTTTACCTATCTTGCTGATTTAAGACAATCTACTGCTAGAAATTCTTTTGTTTACAGACTACCACAACAAAAATGGGTGAAGAAATCCACGTTGAAGTGTAATGTCACTCATACATCTCTAAAAGCTACTACAACTGATGCGTGGTACTTTGATAGTGGATGCTCCAGGCATATGACCGGTGAAAAGAGATTTTTGAAGAACATTACATCTTATCGTATGAGAAAAGTAACTTTCGAGAATGGTGTCAAGGCAAGTGTCATAGGTGCAGGTACACTAAATGTTCCTGGATTACCACAGTTGGAGAATGTTCTTCTAGTAGATGGTCTAAATGCTAATTTGATAAGCATTATCCCACTGTGTGATCAAAATTTAAATGTTTATTTCACTCATGAGAAGTGCACAGTCTCGGATCTAGACAAAAATTGCATCATAGAAGGGGTAAGGTTTGTTGATAATTGTTATCTTATCTCATCATCTTCAACTTGTTATAGTTCTAGCATGGAGGATTCTATTTTATGGCAACGAAAATTAGGACACGTCAATAATAGGATGCTAAAGATGATTATTTCAAAGGGGGCTGTCCGTGGGATTCCCAAGCTAAATTTTGATGAGGATCGTTTGTGTGGACCATGTCAAACAAGTAAACAAACCAAGGTGTCTCACTCGAAGTCGCTGACGACAACAACCAATCGTGTGCTTGAATTACTTCATATGGACTTAATGGGAACGATGCCTCTAGAAAGCATTGGAGGAAAACGATATGCCTATGTTACAATTGATGATTTTTTACGTTTTACATGGGTGGAATTTCTTAGAGAAAAATCCGATACTTTCAAAGCCTTGAGTTATTCGACTTCAATGTTAAAAATAATGTGCCATCATGGGAATTATTCGCATCCGTAGCGATCATGGAAGAGAATTTGAAAACTCAGAATTCTCGGACTTCTATAATCACCTTGGAATATCTCACGAGTTCTCAGCACCAAAGACACCTCAGCAAAACGGAGTTGTTGAACGAAAAAATTGAACTCTTGCAGAAATGTCCCGCGTGATGTTACACGAGAAAAATGTTCCACATAAGTTCTAGGCCAAGGCGATGAATACCATCAATCGAGTGTATCTTTGTGGAAGAACTTCGTTCTCCAGTCCTAAGCTTGTAACTGATGCGAATTTCATCTTTTTCAACATATAAACATTCCTTTTCTTTAATGACTTTGTGTTGCGAAGATTTAATGGCATAAATCAAGCAAGGAAACGGAAATGGCTAACCTTCTGTTCTTACTATCTGCATGTTTCATAATTTGGTCAAAGATAAACGGCCCAATATTGAATGGAATAGCATTTCCTATTTTAAATAATAACGTGGCCATTGATTTGTTTATTCCAGTACCGTGCGAAATGGGCAACCAATTCCTCATGGAAATTTTATGTAAAATTCTATATTTAGCTGTTAGTTGAGAGGCAGAGAAATCTTTTCCTTTAGGCCATGTACGTATAACACTACCTGTGATATCTGCTATGATTAGGCCAAAATCAGGAACAAACATCTTAGCATCAATGCATTCAGTTTCCAAATATGAGTTGATCACATTTAGGGTGAATTCAAAGATCTGTCCTCTAATATAGACTTTACCAAAGTTTGAGTGATCAAGGGACTTAACATCTGGATCTAAATTGTAGTATAACTCTAAAACCACTTTACACACAAATGGATTAAGCCCTCTAAACGTCTTTCCTAAGCCTTGCTGCAGAAGATGGTAAATCAAAACTTCGCAATCTAGAAAGTCACCTTCGTGAATATTTTATTCAGACCATAAGGTTCTATTAGAAAAGTTTTCCCAACGTGCAGCATGAAGATCTAACTTAAACTCTACTTCACTTGCTTTAACGAAAGACTTACTTGATTTTTTGTTGACTTGATTTTGTGACATTGACTGTAAGCGAGTTGGACATTTTGGAGACAGAGAAACTTTGGCCTTCTTGAGCTTTGACTTCTTCGATTTTAAAGAATCAAGATGCACAACAGTCTTCTTGGACTTCAAATTCGGTGACTTTATAGGGGCAGAGCTTTCACTTGTTTTCTTAAGACTCGAGCGAAGATTTTTGGACTATTTTGGAATTCGATTTTCTTGAACATCAGAGGAGTCTGATTGAAACACCCAGCATTTTCGGTCAGGAAATTATCCTGAAATTTACTGAATAAAGTTAAATCACTATTAAAGTAATGATCATTTTATTAGAATTTGGACGCCGAGGTTTTCAGGTTTCTGCTCGTTAAAGGGTATTTTTGTAAATAAATGAATTTAAGTCCGTTTCGCGAGCGAAAAGTTTTGTTAAGATTCCGAGAATTTATTGGGATGAATGGAGGAATAAGAAATTTACGAGGATCTAAAATGACAGGTTTCGCAACGTTTAGTTAAAAGTTAGGCCGAGTGGTAAAATTGTAAATAAGGTAGATTTTAATTAATATATATAGGAAAGGAACCCAAAAACCGTCACAAAACCCCCTCCACGGTTCTTCATCAGCCGACTCCTCTTCTCTCTCAAAAATCTTCTCCCCACGATTCTTTTTCCTTCTTTAGCGTTCCTCCTCCGCCGAGCTAGTCGATTGATTCTTTCTTTGTTCTCTTCAATAACCAAAGCTCTACGTAAGGCTTAGATGATTTATTCATTAAGTTTTGATTTAGGAGTTTCATTAGTTAGAATTTGAGATTTTAGGACTTGACAATGTTAGAGTAACGTTAGTATTTATGAGTTTTTCATATTAATGGCATTGATGATAGAATTTTGGATGCTGTTGATGTTTAGATTGAGAATATAATATTGGTATGAATCTGGTGGTTATTGTACACAAATGCCATTAATGTTATTGGAAACAATGTTGCGCACTCAAGGTGTTCAACAAAATGCCTAAGAGGTCTAAGCTAAATTTTATGAGGCTATCTTAGTTGGGAACTTAGCTGGTTTTTAATTCAGATTATTTGGGATTGATTTTAACATTTAAAATGTAAAATGTCTTAAGTGAAAAAGAAGTAAAGTGAAGGCACGACATTGCTAAGGGGTCCAGGTAAGTTGGTGTGTTAGGGTTCCAGCTATTAGGGCCCTACATCACGAGGGTACTAAGAGAATGGTATGGATGACTGTTTGATGATTATGACGTGTTGAGTGTTATGTTACGATGAATAGAGTAATATTATGATTTGACATATAATGGATGACTGTTTGATGATTATGACGTGTTGAGTGTTATGTTACAAAGAAGAGAGTAGTATTATGATATGACATGTAATAGATGACTCGTTTTCTATAGTATGGCGTCCCTATGTGCATTCTTGTCCATGCATCATGATTTTTAAAGGCATACGAAAATGTTTTATGAGCATGATTTAAATGATCAAGACGAGAACATGAAACGTATGTAAGAATGGTTAAGTGTGGGACGGGGTGAATTGACCACGATTATGTTCTCAAGATTATGAGTACGGTTCGCGGATCGTCCCGCTGGTGGGGGCCGGACTGGCAGGAAGGCTCGCGGTTCCTCCCGCTGGTGGGGGCCAGGTTGACACTGCACGATTAGTTCGCGGATCGTCCCGCTGGTGGGGGCCAGACTAGTCGTTACGGTTATTTCCGAAAGGACCACGATTATGATTCCTTTGCCATTTTCCTTCGTGCCCCTTAACCCAAGTCAAGTTAGATATGAAATAAGAATGCGAATATGATTTTTAAATATGGAATAAGAACACAAACATGATTTTTATGTATGAAACAAGAACATGAACATGATTTTTACGAAGCATGCATTCATGAGCATTTATGTATATGTTGCACTCCTTACTAAGTATTAGGCTTATAGTTTAAACCTTATGATGTAGGTGACGAGTTGGAAGGTGAGGATTTCAAACAAAATGATGAGGCCTAAATCGGGTTGCTGGATGGTGCTCATGGCGAGATTTTGTGGCTGGACGGCGATTTTGACCCATGGTAATGCTCTTAGTATGTTTTGGTATAAGACAATGATATTGAAGTTGTAATACCCAGATTTTTCAGGTTATGGGCTTTTATTTTTAGACGTCTGGTTTTCGCCGTTTAGTGTTTTAATTCGTGGAAATAGTAAGTTATGCCCGTTTTGCGAGCGAGAAGTTTTATTGGAACCCCTAGGATTTATGAGAATTTTTTTAGTGAATTTTAATTATTTTGGAGAAATCAAATTATAAGATGAACTAAAGAAATTAGGTTAAGGATTAATAGGAAGAGCGGTTTGGTAATTGTAGCAAAAGAATTAATTAAAAACCTAAAACTACTTTTCTCTTCCTCCTATTCTTTCGGCCTTTCTCTCCCTGGCGGCGATCTCCCTCCCTCCCACGATTTCCTTCTCCTTCAATCAATCCTCTACTCATCTCTTCCCTAAGCCACAGTTATTTTCTCCATTCTCTTCAACATTCAAAGCCCTAGGTAAGCTTTGAGTGCTTTGTTACAATAGTTCCAATTTTAGGGGTTATTATTTCGTTAGAGTTATGGATTTAGGATTGAGATATATTGAGTTTCGGTTAGAACTTAGATTACTTAGGATTGATTTTAACATCGGTATATGAAATGTCATAGGTGAAAGAGCTTAAGGTGAAGACATGACGTTGCTAAAGAGCTCAGGTAAGTGAGTGTGTTAGGATTTCTGGCCACTAGGGCCATACGTCACAAGGGTACTAAGGAGATTTGTTTGGGTGATTGTTAGATGATTATGACTTGTCATGTGTTATGCTATGATATGCGATGTATTATTCATTCTTATAGTATGTCATTCCTATGTGAATTCATGTCCATGCATCATGTGCACGTTTTATATGATTAAGATGAGAATATGAAATGTATATGTACGCGTAATTAAGTGCGGAACGGGGTGAATTGGCCACGATTATGTTCTCAAGATTTTGGTACGGTTCGCGGATCCTCCCGCTGGTAGGGGCCGGACTGGCAGGAAGACTCACAGATCCTCCCGCTGGTGGGGGCTGGGTTGGTATTGCACGATCAGTTCGCGGATCCCGCCGCTGGTGTGGGCCGGACTGGTCGTTACAAATATTGTCCGTTGGGACCACGATTATGATTTCCTTGCCCTTTCTCCCCATGTCCTCCTTTAATTCTTGTCAAGTAAATGATGAGTAAGAATACAATTATGATTATGTGAAGTATGCATTCATGAGATTTTATATGTTTGTTGCACGCCTTACTAAGTATTAGACTTATAGTTTGAACCTTATGATGTAAGTGACGAATTGGAAGGTGAGGATCTCAATCCAAGTGATAATGTCTAAGAGGGGTTGCTGGATGGTGTTCGTGGCAGTGTTTGCGATTTGAACCGAGGGTGGTGCTCCTAGTTAGTTTGGTAAACGTTACGTTTTGGAAATAGGTAGAAAGGATTTTTCGTAAGATTATCGTATGATGGCAAGTACTAGGATGTTTGATGGTTTTTCCCTCTTTTTAGGATGAATTTATGACTAAGGGATTTTCATTGTTTTGTCTTCCGCTACAGTCTAAATGTTTTGTTATCGTATGATTTTCAATGATGGATGATTTGAAGAATTTAAGCTTCTCGTTTGTATGATTTAAAATGAGTTTGATTAATGAAATTAGGAGGATTTGGAATGAGTTTGTTGTATGATGTTTTGGCGGGGGTGAAGTTCGGTTTCAGGATTTTTATTTTTGGCCAGAGGAGATGCCGATCGATCGGCAGGAGTTGCTATCGATCGGCAGGTTCGTGTTGTTTTATTTTGGATATCCAGAGGCAGTGCCGATCGATCGGCTGTTTGAGCGATCGATTGGCTGTGTTGTTATGTGGGGCGATCGATCGCTCGTGGTATGAGCGATCGATCGATCTGTGTAATGACCCCATTTCCCAGTAAGATATTGTCCGCTCTGGGGATTGGGCAGTAGCCCAATATTCTCCCCTCACGGCTTTGTTTGGCGATAACTTCCCAGAAGGTCACCCAACCTGGAATTGCTTTCGCCGAAGCACTTTTAACTTCGGAGTTCTTTGGGATCCGTTGCCAATTGTGCTCCAAAAAGCGTCTTACTATCTTGGGAGGGATCTCTTACATATGTTTCATTTCCACATACTTCCCCAAGCGATGTGGTATTGTGACAACCCCCTCTCTACAACCCGGGATTCGCCTATACTTGAGTCTGGGATTCGCCTACACTCGGCTTAGGTCCCGAGGTTTGCCATGCAACCCGAGGTTTACCCCGCAGTCGTACACATACGTACACATCCGGGTCATCACAATCATCGCCCCTCGGGAGCCCAACATCCTCGTTGGCCACATTTCCGATTGGGTATAGGCTCTGATACCATTTGTAACGACCCCATTTTCCAGTAAGATATTGTCCGCTCTAGGGATTGGGTCGTAGCCCAATATCCTCCCATCACGGCTTTGTTTGACGAGAACTTCCCAGAAGGTCACCCAACCTGGAATTGCTCTCGCCGAAGCACTTTTAACTTCAAAGTTCTTATGGGATTCGTTGCCAATTGTGTTCCAAAACGCGTCTTACTATCTTGGGAAGGATCTTTACATATGTTTCATTTCCACATACTTCCCCAAGCGATGTGGAATTGTGACGACCCCCTCTTTACAACCCGGGATTCGCCTATACTCGAGTCTAGAATTCGCCTACACTCGGCTTAGGTCCCGAGGTTTGCCCCGCAACCCGAGGTTTGCCCCGCAGTCGTACACATACGTACACATCCGGGTCATCACAATCTACCAGGGAACAGGCGATCGATCGGCCCTTGTATTTTACCCGTCCTGGCCGTCCTCTTTTCTCTTAAAGCCGAGCATGTCCTTCTCCATGTTTTCCTTAGAAATTTCTTCTCCAAATCCCTTTCTAAATTTTTATACATTTTGAGATATTTTCACAGGATTCCAAATAAATTTTAAACATGGTTTTCAATCGTTTTATTAGAGTTTTCTTCGAATAGTTTTCTTTTATGTTTTAAAAAAAAAATACGAGTCAAGAATAAAGAACAAGAACATGGTTAAGTAAGTCGCGGCCCGTTAGGTTACGAGGCATGACAGAAGTATAGATAGATAAGGATTTCCTTATGTTAACAAGTATTAGAAATATTCAGTATTTATTATGTTTAAAAGATGATTTTAAGACTAAAGGTTTTCATCTGTTTTTAAGTCTTCCGCTACGTGTTCAAGTCGAGGTTTATGATATTTTATGTGCATGATGATTCTGGAAATGGAATTTAAGTTTATAGAAGTTAGAGTGTTTGAAGTTTCGACTTCGACCAGATTCCTAGATGTCGTTCGGCAGATGTCGTTAGTGGTTGAAGATGTCGTTCGGCAGATGTGGTTCGACAGATGTTGTTCAGCAGATGTTGTCCGAATATGAAGAGGTCAATTCGAGAGAGTGAAAATTTCGACCTCGTCCGATACTCTTATATGTCGATCGACGGATGTGATTGGTAGATGTGATCGGCAGATGTGTTAGGTAGATGTGATCGGCAGATGTCGAGCAGCAGATGTTGTTAGGTAGAGGTTAAATCGGTCGATGTTGAGCGTAAATGTACATCGGTCGATGTTGAGCGTAGATGTTAAATCGACTGATGTCGATCGGCAGATGTTAAATCGGCTGATGTGGAGAGTAGATGTTAAATCGGCAAAGGTTAAATCGGCTAATGTTGAGTGTAAATGTAAATCAATCGATGTTGTGCATAATATAAATCGGTCGATGTTGAGCGTAGATGTTAATCGGCTGATGTTGGTCGGCAGAGGTTAAATTGGCAGATGTTGATCGACAGATGTGATTGGCTGATTCCCTTGTTTAAACGGCTCTGATGGTTTTAGTCTCAAGTTAAATGTTTTAAAAGTAGAAAATTTTTCATGTTTCAAGATGTCTAAGTAGAAGTCAACGTCAAGTATGATAATTGTGACGACCCGAAAAGGGTAACAGGTTTGGGTCGTTACACTGATTCTTTTTCATCTTTTTCGAACCATTGCTCATCAGAGGAATCTGCTTTAACCGTTCGAACTATTTTTCCTTTTGAAACTTGAGTAAGTCTCGAGCGAACAGAGTCCTTTGGAAGACCAGAGCTAGTTTTGTACATATCGTTAATCGGATTTCGAAATCTTCTTTTGACCTCTGAAAAGTCCACTTGATTAATGGGTAGAGCATCCATTGATATATTCGAGATCGCTCCCCCTTAAGCTCAGTTGTCGTATATGAAATAGATGGAGGCTTATAGACAATGATAGCTATTTCCGATTCTGGATGATCTTCTGTGACAATGTGTGGAACATCGCTTGATGATGCGGCATTAGTTAAAAAAAAAAAAAAACTTGTTGCAAAAAATCCTACGCAAGTGAACGTGTCGCTAAAGTAATAAAGTGTATAAATATGAGTCGAACCCACAAGGACTAGTTTCACTAATTATCAAACAAAATTAATCCCAATTTATAATGAATATAAAACTTTGGTGATTTTGGATTTAATAAAGAACAAAACAATAATTTAAGTAATTGCAGAAATTAAATGAGTTTGAGAATATAATGAGAAAGCTCTAGGGTTTCCGATTTCACCTAAATTAATCCTATTTAGTATTCTTAATTCAATTCATTAAATTCTATTTCTATGTGTTGATGGAAATTGAAAAAGACTATTTATCAATCTCTCTCGAGCAATGACAAACTTATCCAACTAACGGGTTATCACCTCTCGGTCTCAAACCTTAAAAATTAATTGAATACATTAAGAATAAGTCCCTCGCTGGGCTTCTCTGCCTCTCTCTCTATCTCACCTCTGCCTCTCTTCCGTTCTGTACAATGAAGGTGCCTAGTTTTGATGATTTTATAACCTAGTTTAGAATTAGTAGTCCTGGTAATGAACGTCCCAGATTAATCTCAACGGTCAAATTAAAACAAAATAAAACAATGAACATAGCCAATCGATCGCGAGATATGTAGCCGATCGATCGCTGTCTTCTTCTGCCCAGAAGAACGAGTTTCTTCGCTTTAGCCGATCGAATCGCCCAAAGATGGTTGATCAATCGGCGACGTTTCTGCCCTGTAACTCTATTGTTTCTTCACAGCGCCAATCGATCGCCGAACTTCTCCTATCGTCGCTCTTGCTCTGTCTCGTGCAATGTATTTTCTCTTCCGCCGTCGATCGCTAGAATGGCCGATCGAGCGGCTCCTCTTCTGTTTCTCTGCGGTTCGTCTTTCCATCAGCCGATCGATCCCCCCCCCCCCCCCCCCCCCCCCCCCCCCCCCCCCCCCCCCCCCCCCCCCCCCCCCCCCCCCCCCCCCCCCCCCCCCCCCCCCCCCCCCCCCCCCCCCCCCCCCCCCCCCCCCCCCCCCCCCCCCCCCCCCCCCCCCCCCCCCCCCCCCCCCCCCCCCCCCCCCCCCCCCCCCCCCCCCCCCCCCCCCCCCCCCCCCCCCCCCCCCCCCCCCCCCCCCCCCCCCCCCCCCCCCCCCCCCCCCCCCCCCCCCCCCCCCCCCCCCCCCCCCCCCCCCCCCCCCCCCCCCCCCCCCCCCCCCCCCCCCCCCCCCCCCCCCCCCCCCCCCCCCCCCCCCCCCCCCCCCCCCCCCCCCCCCCCCCCCCCCCCCCCCCCCCCCCCCCCCCCCCCCCCCCCCCCCCCCCCCCCCCCCCCCCCCCCCCCCCCCCCCCCCCCCCCCCCCCCCCCCCCCCCCCCCCCCCCCCCCCCCCCCCCCCCCCCCCCCCCCCCCCCCCCCCCCCCCCCCCCCCCCCCCCCCCCCCCCCCCCCCCCCCCCCCCCCCCCCCCCCCCCCCCCCCCCCCCCCCCCCCCCCCCCCCCCCCCCCCCCCCCCCCCCCCCCCCCCCCCCCCCCCCCCCCCCCCCCCCCCCCCCCCCCCCCCCCCCCCCCCCCCCCCCCCCCCCCCCCCCCCCCCCCCCCCCCCCCCCCCCCCCCCCCCCCCCCCCCCCCCCCCCCCCCCCCCCCCCCCCCCCCCCCCCCCCCCCCCCCCCCCCCCCCCCCCCCCCCCCCCCCCCCCCCCCCCCCCCCCCCCCCCCCCCCCCCCCCCCCCCCCCCCCCCCCCCCCCCCCCCCCCCCCCCCCCCCCCCCCCCCCCCCCCCCCCCCCCCCCCCCCCCCCCCCCCCCCCCCCCCCCCCCCCCCCCCCCCCCCCCCCCCCCCCCCCCCCCCCCCCCCCCCCCCCCCCCCCCCCCCCCCCCCCCCCCCCCCCCCCCCCCCCCCCCCCCCCCCCCCCCCCCCCCCCCCCCTAATTGAATACATTAAGAATAAGAAATTAAAATACCACATAAACACATTAGCTATCTCTAGCCTAACATCCTTTTCATGGTAAATTATTTAATGAACGATTATTTTGCAACTCCCATCTCTTAAAATAATCCTATAAACAAGCTTTTGGTGATCAAGCAATCGCAAGCATTAAGAACAGAATAAATTACTCAACACAATATCGAAACAGAAAATCAACAACTTGAATTAAAAAAAATACTAAATATTCATAATTCGGCTACATCATAGCCCTAGAAAAGAAAACTAGTTCATGCTAGAATAAAGGAAAACAATATTCAGAAGAGAAAGGTAAAGAAAAACTAGGCTGAATTTCAATTCCCGAAGCTCACGCTTCGTTCCGGTCTCCGTCTCGCTTGGGCTTCTCTGCCTCTCTCTCTATCTCACCTCTCCTCTCTTCCGTTCTGTATCAATGAATGTGCCTAGTTTTGATGATTTTATAACCTAGTTTATAATTAGGTCATTGGTAATGAACGGCCCAGATTAATCTCAACGGTCAGAATTAAAACAGAATAAAACAATGAACATAGCCAATCGATCGCGAGATATGTAGCCGATCGATCGGCTGTCTTTCTGCCCAGAAGAACGAGTTTCTTCGCTTTAGCCGATCGATCGCCCAAAGATGGTTGATCAATCGGCGACGTTTCTGCCCGTGTAACTCTATTGTTTCTTCAGCGCCAATCGATCGCCGAACTTCTCCTATCGATCGGCTCTTGCTCTGTCTCGTGCAATTTATTTTCTCTTCCGCCGATCGATCGCTTAAGATGGCCGATCGATCGGCTCCTCTTCTGTTTCTTCGGTTCTTCTTTCCATCAGCCGATCGATCGGCTAAATTTGACCGATCGATCGGCAACTTTTCTGCCCAACAAAAAATTTTTGCTTTCTATCCTTTCGGATTGTTTTCACCGAAACCTGTAAATCTCTAATTTGTCTACACACTTGCACCAAATATATCAGAATCTTTCATATACTTGAGTAAAACTTATCAAATATTAAAAAATGTAATAAAGTGTGTAAATTACACACTTATTGTGATGACCCGAATGAACACGTATGAGAAGGAACCACCCAGTGCTCCACGAATCCCGAGTGGGACTTGGGCCAGAGGGTGACGTACTGGGTTAAAACTCCGCGGATCCTGGGTTGGACTTGAGCCGGAGGGTTTGGTCGTAGAAAGGGGGGTCGTCACAATCCCACATCGCTTGGGAAAGTATGTGGAAATGAAACATATGTAAAGAGACTCTCCTAAGATAGTAAGACGCGTTTTAGAGCACAATTGACAACGGATCCCATAAGAACTCCGAAGTTAAAAGTGCTTCGGTGAGAGTAGTACCAGGTTGGGTGACCGACAAGGAAGTCATTGCTAAACAAAGTCGTGAGGGGAGGATATTGGGTTACGGCCCAATCCCTAGAGCGGACAATATCTTACTGGGAAAAAGAGGTCGTTACACTTATCATGCGGCATTAGTTGATTTTTTGATTCTTGCCATGGATGAGAACACTTGTGAAATGCCCTAAACACTGAAACCCTTTAGAAATACAAAATGTTATCGGAAGAGAGAGAATGATATCACCGTTGAGATTTTTTGAGAATATATGAAAATATTTAAAATAAGAACCATCAAATCAAATTAAAGTTTCTTCATTTCTCCACAGAGTATGCAGAACATAGTTTCTATATTTCCTTGAAAAAGATCAATAAACCTACAACCTCAAAAAAACTTTGCTGATTTTATGGAAATAAACCATAAAATCCGACGATTATTCGATTTGAAGATACACTCATCTAGAGACCATAATCGAGATAATGATGTATTTTTGGTCTTCATTAGAATATCCGAAATACCTTTCCAAACTTTCTGATAATAGATTTGTAATTCTCAAGGAATTTGAGAGTAATATAATTATAAAAGTTGTCCATAAATATATAAGATTTTTTTCAGCTTCTCATAGAACCACAACCTTCTCAGTTGAACGACAACTCTGATTGATGTATCCATAAGTATTGGAAATTTCCAGTAAGTAACATAAACTAAAAAAAATCACCCAAAACAAGTGATGAATTTTTTTTTTTAATTTTTGTATTATAATAATACGAAAACAAAAGAAAAACTTACGAATCTTTTCACATGACACAAAGGCCTAAGGCAGACCTTAATTCTTCAAATTTCACACCATCCAAAGCTTTGATAAAAATATCGGCAATTTGTTTTTCCGTCACCATATGTTTCAAGGTGATAACTTTGTCTTCTACAAGGGATCTAATAAAATGATGTCGAATATCAATATGTTTTGTCCGTGAATGCTAAACTCGATTCTTGGAGATATTAATAGCACTCATATTATCACAATAAAACGTTATGACATCCTGTGTGACACCGTAGTCCTTGAGAATTTGTTTCAACCAAAGAAGCTGAGTACAGCTACTACCAGCTGCAATATATTATGTCTCGGCAGTAGATAGAGAAATAGAGTTCTCATTCTTGCTGAACCATGACACTAAATTGTTTCCCAAATAAAAGCATCCATCGGAAGTACTTTTCCGATCATCCGAACTCCCAGCCCAATCAGAATCACAATAGCCAACTAGATTTTCATTTGTATTAAACGAATACCAGATTCCATAGTCAGTCGTCCCACCAACATATTTGAGAATTTGCTTTACTGACACCAGGTGAGACTCTCGAGGATTTGCTTGAAATCGAGCACATAATCCCACACTATAACAAATGTCTGGCCGACTAGCAGTTAGATATAAGAGGCTGCCAATTATACTTCTATATAGTCGTTCATCAACAGAAGTCCCTTTCACATCTTTGGAGAGTTTTTCATGTATCCCAATCGGTGTTCTTTTGGGGTGAATATTCTCTAACTTGAAACGTTTCAACAAATTTTTGGCATACTTGGTTTGAGAGATGAAAATTCCATCATTTCTTTGTTGAATCTGTTGGATCATTATTGTCTAAGAGGGGGGGGGGGGGGGTGAATTAGACTTTTTAAATTAATTTCTTAACCTAATTGTTTTCTCTTTTTTGTATGCAATCCCTAAGTTTACAATAAATAAACAAGCAAGCTAAAGTAAGGGATAGAGAAAAATGACACTAGAGTTTTTAACGTGGTTCGGCCAAACTTGCCTACGTCCACGCTCTAAGGCTCCCTCTTGAAAATTTTTTTCTCTTCCTCAGAGAAAACCTGATTGGACTTTACGGGCTCCAATCAACTGCCTTTACACTTTGATTGATCTTCACGGGCGTCAATCACAGCCTTTACACTTTTGGATTGAACTTCACGGGCGTCAATCCACTGCCTTATAGTTTGAATAAGATGAAGGTTTTAAGCACAAAGATTACACTCTCTCAAGATAAGATCTCAAGTTCTAGGGTAGAGAGATGTAAACGATTGCAGAAGCTTTTTGCTCGCGAGAGTTGATTATAAGAATTGGCAAAAAAGTTCTTCTCCCGAGCTTCTGATCTTCTATTTATACTTCTGTCCGTAGATTGCTTCTCATTTGGACAAGTCCTTGTTTCCATATTAATGATGTTACCGTTGAGACGAATTCGTACAAAGACACCTAGCCGTTGTTGTTTGGAGTCGCTATCGCTCGCTGCCATTAATTCGGCGCAGTTAAGACTCTGGACGATTATCACTGTTGCTTCGCGGTATTTGAATTTCTGGCGCTAAGTCTTTGGACGAGAAGTATGGACGATTGAGCTTTGCTTCGGTTTGAGTACTTTGGATGATGAAGCTGTGGACAAGTACTTTGGACAATGAAGATGTGGACAAATGCGTCTGTCTTTTAACATTGGACGACATCATTTTTTTTTCTTTTAACTGTGGATGACAGTATCTTTCCTTTGAGCGTGGACGACTGCGTCTTTTCTTTGAGCGTGGACAACAGCGTCTTTCCTTTGAGTGTGGAAGACTGTGTCTTTCCTTTTAGCGTGGACGACAACGTCTTTCTTTTGAGCGTGGAAGACTGCGTCTTTCATTAGCATGGACGACAACGTCTCTTTCTTTGTAGATGACTGCGACAGACTATTAACTGTGGACGATTGATTTTGTCTGAAGTCACCTGACTTTCACGTGATACTTTGGACGATTGATTTTGTCTTTACTACTTCGTTTATTTCTGTTTTCTTTCACGTGGACAATTGATTCTGTCTGAAGTCACCTGACTTTCATGTGATACTTTGGACGATTGATTTTGTCTTTACTACTTCGTTTATTTTTGTTTCCTTTCACGTGGACAATTGATTCTGTCTTGATCGCGTGGACAACTAATACCTTGGATGTTTGCGTCTCTGTTTCCTTTTCACGTGGACGATTGATTTTGGGATGACTGTGGACAATTGATTCTAACTAACTTTAGACGATTGATTTCCACAGACTATTAACACTTAGCCAAAATTGTTAGAAAATATAATACCCTTTTCAAGGGTATTTCCAGATAAATACAATAACCATAATAAATAAATTTATATTCAATTATGCAGTCCATGTATTTTAAATCAAACATCAGTTCACCAATCATAATCATCCAGATTAAAACATAATCATAAAAAATATAGTTACTTAAACGCATTTTAAGCTAACAGAATCTGTAAACCAAGGAAGTAATTGAGCTCACCAACCATGCTCATCTAAAATTTGCCAATCATTTTAGCAACAAAATCATCTACTAGCACCTGTGACACTAAGGCAAACACTATGTTATCAACATAAATTTGAGCAAGTAAAACTGACCTTTGTCACGGCGAATGAAAAAGGTTTTATCTACTCCCTCTCGCTCATATCTCTTGGATAATAAATACATCTTGAGTCGTTCATACCAGGCACGGGGTGCTTGTTTGAGTCCGTATAGCGCTTTCTTCAATCTATACACATACTCGAGATAATGAGGGTCCTCAAAACCCTTTTGTTGAGTGAAATAAACTTCTTCATTTAGAAAGACATTTAGAAATGCACTCTTCACATCCATTTGATATAGTTTGAAACGCATTACACAAGCAAGAGCTAGTAAAAGTCGGATAGATTCCAGTTGAGCAACTGGAGCGAATGTCTCATCAAAATTAATTCCTTCAATCTGTGAATATCCTTGAGCAACTAACCGAGCTTTTATTGCGTGTAATGTTTCCATGCTCATCACTCTTGTTCTTGTATATCCACTTGGTGTCGATGACGTTTACATTTGGAGGACACGACACTAAATCCCAAACTTGATTTTGAGAGAATTGATCAAGTTCTTCTTGCATTGCCTCGATCCAGTATTCATCTAGGAGAGCTTCTTTCACATTTTTAGGTTCGATGGTTGAGGTGAAGCATGTCATATGAATCATATCTCGGTAGTTTACTCTTGGTTTGTCTCTGGTTCGGAGTCCATCATTTAGACTGCCAATGACTTTATCAACAAGATGATCTTTTTGGACATGTGTGGACGGTTGTTTGCAATCTGATGTTGTCACTTCCACTTCACCCATTGTGATAGTTGTATCGGATACATTACCTGTGACACCGTTTGGACAAACATCAGGGACATTAATGGAATCTCTGGAACCTTCATTATTTGACACCTAGAGAACATCATCTTTAGGCGTATCGACTGTTTCCAAGGAATCATTCACTTGAACATTGGCTGATTCAATCACAGTTCTAGTTCGTCTATTGTAAACTCGATAGGCGCGACTATTGGTTGCATATCCGAGAAAAATAGCTTCATCACTCTTAGAGTCAAATTTCCCTCTGTGTTCCCCGTTATTTAACACATAGCATGTACTACCAAAAGGATGAAAATAATGAAGATTTGGAGTTTTACCTTTCCATATCTCGTACGGTGTCATGGAAGTTCCTCCACGAAGATACACTCGATTGATGGTATAGCATGCCATGTTCATCGCCTCGGCCCAGAACTTCTGTGGAATATTTTTCTCGTGTAACATCACGCGAGAAATTTCTGCAAGAGTTCGATTTTTTCGTTCAACAACTCTGTTTTGCTTAGGAGTCTTTGGTGCCGAGAACTCGTGAGATATTCCAAGGTGATTACAAAAGTCCGAGAATTCTGAGTTTTCAAATTTTCTTCCATGATCGCTACGGATGCGAATAATTCCCAATGATGGCACATTCTTTTTCACGTTGAAATCGAATACACAAGGCTTTGAAAGTATCATATTTTTCTCTAAAGAATTCCACCCATGTAAAACATGAAAAATCATCAACCGTAACATAGGCACTTCGTTTTCCTCCAATGCTTTCTAGAGGCATCGGTCCCATTAAGTCCATATGAAGTAATTCAAGCGCACGATTGGTTGTTGTCGTCTGCGACTTCGAGTGAGACACCTTGGTTTGTTTACTTATTTGGCATGGTCCACACAAATGATCATCATCAAAATTTAGCTTGGGAATCCCACGGACAGCCCCCTTTGAAATAATCATCTTTAGCATCTTATTATTGATGTGTCCTAATTTTTGATGCCATAAAATAGAATCCTCCATGCTAGAACTATAACAAGTTGAAGATGATGAGATAAGATAACAATTATCAACAGACCTTACCCCTTATATGATGCAACTTTTGTCAAGATCCGAGACTGTGCACTTCTCATGAGTGAAATAAACATTTAAATTTTGATCACACAGCTGGCTAATGCTTATCAAATTAGCATTTAGACCATCTACTAGAAGAACATTCTCCAATTGTGGTAATCCAGGAACATTCAGTGTACCTGCACCTATGACACTTGCCTTGACATCATTCCCAAAAGTTACTTTTCTCATACGATCATATGTAATATTCTTCAAAAACCTCTTTTCACCGGTCATATGCCTAGAGCATCAACTATCAAAGTACCACACATCAGTGGTAGTAGCTTTTAGAGATGTATGAGTGACATTACACTTCAACATGGATTTCTTCACCTATTTTTATTGTGGTAGTCTTTAAACAAAAGAATTTCTAGCAGTACCTTGTCTTAAACCAGCAAGATAGGTAAAACATCTAAGTCGAATATGACCTCTACGATTACAGTAATAACAAACTGAATTAAATTTGTTACCGTTTCTAAAAGGTGTGGGATTAGACTTTGACTTCTGCTTGATTCTCGGATCATTCGTTGCGATTTGTTTTCCTTTGTAATCAGGGTTATTGATTTGCATCTTTTGAGGTACTATTCTTTGCATTTGCTCATAGGACACTGGAGGCGACATCAAAAGCTTCCCTTTACTTCCGTGTTGAGAAAACATTATTTGTGCTATAGAACTTTCTCCTCTGAATTCCCTCTCATCTTCTTCACTGCATATTTGACATTTCGCCTCATTTGCTGCATTTTTTAATGATGACATCATCTCTATAAATTCCTTTAAATTTCTTTGTTGTAAGGTAAGTGAAATACATTTGGTCTTTTACCTTATTATTCATTCCACTGAATCTCCTAAAAAAAGGTATACACATGTGTATACATATTTTCAGTTCAAGTTGACTGCTAATAAATTTATTTTGTTTACAGCTGCTTATGATAATCAATATCTATGTCCATTTTCACTTTCTTTTAATCTTTCTTTTTTTACTTTTAATCTTTGTCATTTTACAGAGTATTTTTTGCTCCAAACAAATCATCCAGACAAAACAGATTACATCGAAAATCAATCCCCATCAAAGAAATACTTAGCAGGAAAATCAGTACAGTCAAATTTTTTAGATTTATCATACTAAACACTACAAGTGATTACTGGTCATATAAAAGGTTGACACTGACAATTGGAAGTAAAAAGAAAGTTGGTCTCTAAAATCCAAAAACTCTAACAAAGATCAGTCCCGCATCAAATGTAATCAAGATTTGAAAACAAGAAAGAAAGACGATACAAAAATGGGATCGAACAGAAGAGACAGAGAACATTGACGAACAACAAAATCATCACACACTCTTCATAGAGGTATCATAAAAGGTGATCAAATCAGGTTAAAAAATAATAGAGAGAAAGAACAAAACAAAATAGAAATACCCAAAAAAAAGAAAGACTTACCATACGAGAAAGTCTTGTTAGGATTAGACGCCCTAATCCACCTGTAACAAATAATCGAGAAACCGAAAAGGAAAAACGAGAAAATAACGGACACCAAATTTTACGTGGAAACCTTAGAAAGGAAAAAAATCACGGACAGAGGAGAGAATCACTAATATCAAATTCGTTACAATGAGTTTTGCGACTCAAGCATCAATATATAGAGAAAACGTAAAACCATAATATTGATATACGGAGCCGACCCGGCCCTGTAGCACCCGGTTTAATCACAATCTAATTATTTAATCAAATCGTGAGACATTATTTTTATGGAGGATTAATGACTAGGTTAATGTATGACTAAGGGAGGGCAGTATGGTAATCTGATAGTAATAAAGGTTAACGCATTTAAGGGAAATGTTATTGAAGTAGCCGCCACTGTTTTATTTCATTTCCTCTCCATTCTCAGCTCCTCAGCTTAGCAGAACGTGATAGGAGACCCCCTTCGACTTTGTCCAGCGATTTCCTCCAAACTTGGTGAGTTTTGCTTCTATTTCTTGCTACATTGTATCTATCGTTGGTAGGAGGGATGATAAATGAGGTTTTGAGAAGGCGGTAAGCGAGTGGTGGTTTCGGTTTAAGTTGAAATCGGGAATGCACAATGACTAGAGTTTCCAAAATAGTTTCCCTTAGATTTCTAGTGGTTTAGAATGAAGATTAGAAGAAATTTAATGTATGCTCTGTCTATGGTTTTAGGTTCGAGTAATACCCGAAGTAGCTTGCAACCAAGTTTTTCCAAGAGACCAGGTAAGTAGAGTTTGCATGTGCCTTCGGGCCTACATCACAAAACAGTAGGATTTGTGTATGCATGAATGTATGTTTCTTTTCAGTCGCCATGCATCATATTTTGAAGGAAAACGAAAATGAATTTACATGAAGTAGCATGGTGAGACGTGAACAGATTGTAACAGTATACTTTTAAGGGAATTAATCCGCCCCTTAATCGAACATATGGATACATACCTTGGGAAAATTGATCCATCTCCCATTGTATCAGGGATCAAATCAGCTGTTAAGGGAACTAATCCGCCCCTTAATTGAATATATGGATACATACCTTGGGAAAACTGATCTATCTCCCATTGTATCAGAGATCATCAGACCAGTGAACGAATGCAACATAACTGAGGGATGAAAGTAGAAACTGCATATTTAGGATTTACATTTCAGTACATATTTCATTCCTTGCTTTGCTTACTTAGCATTAGGCTAATAGATGAGTTTTGTGATGTAGGTGAAGAGGTTACTGTAGGTGAATTTCCTGTGTGCACAGATGAGTAGATGTGGTTGGAGGGGTACATTCATGCTTCGTCTGGTAAACTGATGAGGCGGGTTAACTGATGTCAGCAGTTGTGAATGTCTAGTTGATAATTATTCAATCTGAGTACATTGAGTTTTCATGACAGTAGTGGTTGCAACCTTTTGAATTAGTTTTGAGAATTCCTGACATTAGTGTTCTGTTGGATTTTAAAATGCTGTTTTTACTGAATTTGAGTAATGCAATGATTTAAATTGTCTCTGAATAGTTTTTGGTAAAATGCTTAAGTCCTTCTGATAGTCGGAACTTTCTCAGTTTACAGTAAAGTTTACTGCCATGTTGTTTAGTCCATCGGCAGGAGTCGAGTAATTTACCTATCGGATAATGTAGAGCTCTTAAGCTACCGGTAGATATTCTCTATCGGTAGATGTTTTAAGGAGTCATGTGAGGTGCACGTGTCCACCGGTAGATATTCTCTATCGGTAGATGTTTTAAGGAGTCATGTGAGGTGCACGTGTCCACCGGTAGACATTCTCTATCGATAGATGTTTTAAGGAGTCATGTGTGTGCACGTGTCCACCGGTAGATAGTGGAGGTCATGTGTGTTGCACGTGTCCACCGGTAGATATTCTCTATCGGTAGATGTTTTAAATGACCACGTGAGAAGCACGTATCGGTAGATCCGAGGCGCAAGACTTGTCGTTTTGTGAACGGTAGATGTTGGATAACTGAATTATCCAGCTGACGTCATCGGTAGAAGCCTCCTACTTCCTGTTTCTGCTTCTTCCGTTGACTTTGTCCATCGGCAGATGCGTTTGACTTCTGCGACCCCTCAAGTATTCCACGGTTTAAATTTTTATCTCCCATTTGCCTACTGTTTCTTAACATTCCCAACGATTATTTCAACAATGTTTATTTCACAGTTTTGTTTAACTCCATTGTTGTTCAAATGATTTCTGCTGCAAATTTTTAAATGTTTTGAGTTTTTAGAAAAATGTCAAATTTTGACTGTCGAGTGAAGATTTAAATTAATCAAAAAATTTCTTAGTCATGTTCGAGCATTGAGTAGCGAACCGGGTTCAGAAAACTCGGGGCGTTACAGGCCCAACTAGAATTCGGATCACACTAAATTCTAACAAACTCCACCTTGACACGAATTCCACATGAGAGATCCAACGGGCTACAAGGCCCAACCCAAAGTGAATCAAGAACACTGAACTCTAACAATCTCCACCTTCAAGGAAATTCCGGTGCAAAGAAACAAATCTGCAAAACTCCATTAAAAATAAGCTCCTCTACCACAAAGGCCCCAGATGGGCCAACTCAGCTTCAGATACCGTTCAAGTTTAAGCCCCGCTTAAACTTGAGAGACTTACTTGAGAAGAAATCACATCTCCTCCTCCATGGTATCACTGAACTATCAGGGTTGTCGCAACGAACTGCATCAGAACATGTTGAAGACTCCACACAGGAATCGTTACTCTCAAACACATTCAATGCATAACCCACAGTTTCATCATATCGTCCTGGAGTTTTAACCTTCCACATGGTTCTGCCTTTGACAATACCATTCTGACGTGAAACTGAAACTGATGACTGAATATCTGTAATAGGCTGACTCACCAGCTCTGATGTACCCTCAGATCCCAACCTGAACTTCGCCTGAGAACCTGACTTCTTTCGAGTTTTCTCAACCTTTTTCTTAGAAGGTGAATTCACAAACTTTGCAGCCTTATTACCCACCACATTGATAGTGGAATCCGTGATATTCGCATGCATCACATATAATGAGGAGCATTTTTCTCCTCTAGCTACGATCAATGAACCTTTGGTAAGCTTCCATTTTACATCACGAAAGGTGTTGCCAAACCCTTCGTCGTCGAGTTTGCCAGTCGAGACCAAATTCTTGCGGATATCAGGGATGTGCTTCACACCTCTCAAAACCAAGGTGTTGCATATGTTTCTCTCCAAACGCACATCTACCATACCAATGGCTTTTGCAACGTCACCATTTCCCATCCTCACACTTCCAAAGTCACCCGAAGTGTAGGACATAAATAAATCTCTCTGCGAATTGGCATGTATTGAAGCGCCACTATCTATCACCCAGGCAAGCGAAATTTGCGACATCCTTGTCATACACACTAAAGAACTCATCGGTGGCTGTGGCTACCTCCTTGCCTGTGTCATTACCATTATTCTTCGGTGCTTTGTAATTCTTCTTCATGTGACCCTGCTTGCCACAATTCCAACACTCATATGTTCGCCGGGACTTGAACTGACTCCTCCCATTCTTGGACTTGAATCTGCCCCTACCATGGTTGGAGTTTTTATCATTATTTCTTTTTCTGTTTTCAATATTCAGAGCTTAGCCTTTCGATGTTTCACCAGAATCGATCTTACGAACCTCCTCTGCAAGAATACGATCCTTCACATCGGTGAATACCAGTTTAGCACTTCCAATTGAATTACTAACTGCTGCGCTCATAGGCTCCCAACTATTCGGTAGAGACGCCAACAAAATTAGGGTACAAACCTCATCCCCAAAATCAATATCCACCGATAACAATTGATTCAGAATAGTATTGAACTTATTCAGTTGCGCTGCGACAGAAGTACCATCAATCATCTTCAGATTAAAAAGCTTCTTCGTAAGAAATACCTTCACAATAGTATAGATCACCCAACTCGTATCTTGGCAAGCGAAATTTGCGACATCCTTGTCATACACACTAAAGAACTTCTCGGTGGCTGTGGCTACCTCCTTGCCTGTGTCATTACCATTATTCTTCGGTGCTCTGCAATTCTTCTTTATGTGACCCTGCTTGCCACAATTACAACACTCAAATGTTTGCCGGGACTTGAACTAACTCATTCCATTCTTGGACTTGAATCTGCCCCTCTCACGGTTGGAGTTTCTATCATTATTTCTTCTTCTGTTTTCAATATTGAGAGCTGAGTCTTTCGATGTTTCACCAGAATCGATCTTACGAACGTCCTCGGCAAGAATACGATCCATCACATCGGTGAATACCAATTTAGCACTTTCAACTCAATTACTAACTGCTGCCCTCATAGGCTCCCAATTATGCGGTAGAGACGCCAACAAAATTAGGGCACGAACCTCATCCCCAAAATCAATATCCACAGATAACAATTGATTCATAATAGTATTAAACTCATTCAGATGCGCTGCGACAGAAGTACCATCAATCATCTTCAGATTAAAAAGCTTATTCATAAGAAATACCTTATTATTCGCAGATGGTTTCTCGTACATATCAGATAGAGCCTTCATCAGACTCGCGGTGGTCTTCTTCTTCCCCACGTTGTGAGCAACGCTTTTGGCTAGCGTCAATCGGACGACTCACAAAACTTGTCTGTCAAGGAGATTCCATTCACTGTCTTCCATCTTCTCTGGTTTCGCACTCAAAAGAAGATGAAGTTTTTTTCCGTACAAGTAATCATTGATTTGCATTCTCCAGAACGCGAAATCTGTCCCATCAAATTTTTCAATACTGTATCCTGTGCGATTCTCAATTGCCATTATTATCAATAATAAATGCCCAAAAACCAGATATTTTCAGATCAATTATTCAACCATAATAATCAATCTCCACAATATCGTTAAATCTGTCATAAAAAATATTCTGAATAAATTCTCCCAACAATATAGATATCCAAAATATTCAATAAAAAATCCGAAAATCAAATTTGAATCCCCAAATGATTTTCAGAACAGAATATCCAAATCACACCTTTTTCCAACTTGCAATCAAAATTTGATTTTCTTGGTCAAAGCCACTCTTGAAACTGTTGCTCCTCCAATGGCTGATATAGGGAAGCTGAACACCCTTCTTGGTGTTCGTCTGTTGTTGCTTCACAGAGCACACTCTTTTGATTTGCGGTGGCTTCTGGCGTGCAAGCAATCAGAGTGTCCTCGGCGACTCTCGTCGGTGTTATGTCGGACGACGGCCCTTCGTAAGGCTCCCTCTGTTTTCCCCTTCGTTGTGCGACAGTGGGCTGATCTCCCTCAGCGGCGTTGGCAGCGGCTTCTCTACGCATCGGCGGTGTCCAATCGGAGCGACGGCGGCGAACGATTTTTCGCGACAGAGCGTTCTGCGTCGAAACAGATTAGCGCTCTCTGTTCTCCTTCTCTGTCGCGGCTGCTGTTCTGTACTTCGTGGACGGCGGCGAAACGGAGGGCGGCTATCCCTCTCCTTACTCTGTTTTCTGCTTGGCGTGAAGAAACAAACTCCTCTTTGTTTTTCTTCACCGTGGAAGAAGACAAAACCTTTGCTTTTCACACCCCTTTTTTTGTTTTTTATTTCCTCAAATTTGTTCTTCACGGCCGAGAACAAATAATAGAAAACGAAATAAATTTCTTTTCTATTTTCTTTTTCCAACAAAATTGCAAACTTCACTTACCGAAAATTGTAAACTTGAAAGCGTTCGATACCTTCGAATAATCAATCTCTGATTTTCGAAAACCACTTCAACCTTAAGCTCTGATACCAGTGTTTAGGATTAGACGCCCTAATCCACCTGTAACGAACAATCGAGAAACCCAAAAAGAAAAACGAAAAAATAATGGACACCGAATTTACGTGAAAACCCTTGAAAGGGAAAAAAACCACGAGCAGAGGAGAGAATCACTAGTATCAAATTCAGTACGATGAATTTTGAGATTCAAGCATCAATATATAGAGAAAACGTAAAACCCTAATATTAATATACGGGTCCAACTAGAATTCAGATTACACCAAATTCTAACATCTCTTGCTCCGAAAGTCATATACATCAATCTACGACTTCAAACAAACAGTTTGGCTCAGGAGATAACCAGCGAGAAAGTTGTGAGCACAAAGAAAAGAGTTTGCTCCTCTTCATTCATCACCAATTTCGATGATCTACTTCGAAATGGGAAAAAAAATCTAACACCAACTCAATAAATAATAAAAGAAAGAGAAGCGAATGAAAAAAAATTAGAGCAACCGTAAGCACATCATCTCCACAACGCAAAAGTCACCGGTTTTATAGATCTATTTGGACCGTTCCATATAATATGATTGGTTGATTCCTTTGTAAAGAAACTACAAGAAGAAGGTAATTAGTTGCTGTTAGTGCTGTACAACTTGTTAGGATTAGACGCCCTAATTCACCTCTAACGAACGATCTAGGAATGCGAAAAAGTAAATAACACACAGATGTATAGTGGTTCACTCTCGTCACGAGAGCTACGTCCACTGGCCGCTGAGAGATTTCACTAAGATGAAAAACGAGTTACAACGGTTTGCCTCACACACTCAGACACTCTGTCTCTTTCTGTGATACATTCAATAACCTAAACACGCCTTTATATAATAGACGATTTAGGGTTACAGAATAACAGGGTAATTATTTGACCATAATACCCCTAAACCTAATTAGACTCCATAACTCAACAATCTCCCACTTGGAGACTAATCTCATCATCTCTCCATCTTCAGCGGCTTCACTTCAATGTCTCATCCAAGAAGTCCAACTGAAGTTGCGCACAACTTCAGCTTCTCACTTGTCACAGCTTTCGTCAACATGTCAGCTGGATTCCGACTCCCTTGGATCTTCTCAAGCGCTAATACTCCATCTTCTAAAGCAGATCTGATAAAGTGATAGCGTACCTGTATATGCTTTGTCTTGCCATGATAAACTGGATTCTTTGCCAAATGAATGGCACTCTGGCTGTCACAATGCAATACACTCCCATCGTAGTTTTGGCCTAACTCGCGTAGAAAAGACTGTAACCACATCATCTCCTTTGCAGCTTCTGTCACTGCAATATACTCGGCTTCACAACTAGAAAGAGCGACGACATCTTGAAGTCTCGAAACCCAACTGATTGCGGTACCACCCAAAGTGTAGACATACCCAGTCCTGCACTTACTACTGTCAATATCACCACCATTATCAGCATCAACATATCCATCCAAGCCCAAATCTGACTTTCGAAAACATAAAGCGAATCCCGAACTACCCTTCAAGTATTGCAAGATCCATTTTACAGCTTCCCAATGTTTTCTTCCTGGATTACTCATAAATCTGCTGACAACTCCCACTGCATGTGCAATATCTGGTCGTGTACAAACCATCGCATACATTAGACTACCAACGGCTGAGGCATATGGAACTTTGGCCATGTAGTTCCTCTCTTCCTCGGTCGAGGGTGACTGATCTTTAGATAGTTTGAAATGACTAGCCAATGGTGTAGTGACTGGCTTCGCATCCTGCATTTGAAACCTGCTAAGAACCTTCTTCACATAGTCTTCTTGTGAGAGTTTGAGAACATCCTTATCCCTGAATATCCTCATCCCAAGGATTTGTTTTGCAACACCCAAATCCTTCATTGCAAACTCAGTAGATAACTTCCTCTTCAGCCTGTCAATCTCATGCAAGCTTGCTCCAGCAATCAACATATCATCAACATAAAGGAGCAGAATAATATAGGAATTATCAAACCTTTTGATGTAGCAACAGTGATCGGCTTCACATCTCACAAAACTGTTATTCTTCATGAAGCTGTCAAATCTCTTGTACCACTGCTTTGGAGCCTGTTACAACCCGTACAAACTCTTCTGAAGCTTACATACAAGTTCCTCTTTCCCTCTCATCTCAAAGCCCTGTGGCTGACGCATGTATATCTCTTCATCTAAACTGCCGTGAAGGAAAGCAGTTTTCACATCCATCTGCTGCAGATGAAGATCTTCTTTCACAACCAAACTCAAAACTGTTCGGATCGTCGTCAGCTTCACCACTGGTGAGAAAATATCGGTGTAGTCAATGCCTTCTTTCTGCTGAAAACCCTTGACAAACCAATCTGGCTTTATATCGCTTGCTTCTATCAGGTTCTTCTTTAATCCGGTAAACCCACTTGTTATGCAGTGCTTGCTTCCCCTTCGGCAACTTGGTCAATGTCCAAGTTTCATTTGATTTCAGTGAGTCCATTTCATCTTTCATGGCTGCCTCCCACTCAATCAAATCATCAGACTGTTCTACTTCCTCATAACATCCCGGTTCACCTCTGTCAGTAAGCAAAATGTAATTGAGAGACGGGGACCATCTCTGAGTTGGTTTGCTGATTCTGGATGATCTTCTTGGTTCTGCAATCGGCGTTTGCAGATTTACCTCTGGAGCCACATTCTCATCAACTTCTTTTTCAACAATATCCCGATTTTCTTCAACAGTTGGACTATTATCAGCTGAAAAATCTCCGAAATTGACCGCAGTAGACTCTTTTAATACAGAACTCCCACTGTCTGAAGTGTTACCAACAGCATCTTTGTAAAGAACTTGTTCGTTGAAGATGACGTTCCTGCTGCGAATGATCTTCCGATTTTGATTATCCCAGAAACGATAACCAAACTCGGCGTCACCATAACTAATAAGAAAACACTTATTAGATTTCGAATCAAGTTTACTTCTATCAGAATCATCAATATGAACATATGATAAGCAACCAAAAACTTTCAGAAAAGAAAAGTTTACCTTTTTACCGCTCCAAGCTTCTTCTGGAATTTTGTAATCTAGAGGTACAGAGGGTCCTCTATTTATCAGGTAGGCTGCTGTGCTGACTGCATCTGCCCAAAAGCATTTAGGCAGTCCGGCGTGCAATCTCATGCTCCTTGCACGTTCATTCAGCGTTCTGTTCATCCTTTCAGCTACTCCGTTCTCTTGAGGCGTTCGAGGAATGGTCTTCTGCATCTTGATCCCATTCATGGCACAATACTCGCTGAACTCTGCATTGATGTACTCGCCTCCGTTGTCAGACCTCAAACACTTCACTTTCAGATTCGTTTCATTCTCAACCAAAGCCTTCCACTTCTTGAAAACACTGAATACATCAGACTTGTTCTTCATGAAGTAGACCCAAACCTTTCTTGTGGAATCATCTATGAACGTCACGTAGTAGTGTGATCCACCAAGAGAAGAAACGGGTGCGGGTCCCCACACATCAGTGTGCACTAATTCCAGTTTTTTCTGCTTCAGCTCCTTGCCAACTTTTAGAAAACTGACACGTTTCTGTTTTCCAAAAATGAAACTTTCACAAAACTGATGCTCAACAAACTTAAGCTCCGGAATCTGACCATTCTTGACAAGAATCTTCATTTCTTTCTCGCTCATGTGGCCCAATCTGCAATGCCACAACTCTGTATTCTTCGAGCTATCAACAACGGCAATTGTGTCTCTGCATGTAGAAGTCATGTATAAAGTTCCTGTTTTCTGACCTCGAGCGACGACCATCGCTCCTTTAGTTACCTTCCACGCATTGGTTCCGAAACTGACATGGTAACCCTCACTATCAAGCTGCCCCACTGAAATCAAATTACGCATCAAACCCGGAACATGTCTTACCTTATTGATACTCCAAACAGACCCGTTTGTCGTCTTCAATTTAATGTCCCCGATGCCCACAATGTCCAGTGGCTCACCATCTGCAAGATAGACTTTCCCATGATTTCCAGCTACATAATTTTCCATTATTTCTTTGTGAGCCGTGGTGTGAAAGGATGCTCCCGAGTCCAAGACCCATGAGTCTATCGGGCTATCGACTGAAAGAATCAATGCGTCAGTGACCTCTTCTGTTACTGTATTTGCTCCATCACCTTTTTCAGTATCATTCTTCTTCGGAGCTCTGCAATCCTTTTTCATGTGACCCTGCTTGCCACAATTCCAACACTCAAATTTTTTTCCAGATTTAGAGTGACCCCTTCCATTTCTCGAATTTGATCTGCTCCTGCCCCTGCCCCGATTGGAATTTCTGTTTTTATTTCTACCTCTGTTTTCAACATTGAGAGCTGAGCCTTTCGATGTTTCTCCAGAATCAATTCTTCGAACTTCCTCGGCAAGAATGCGATCCCTCACATCGGTAAATACCAATTTTGCACTGCCAACTGAATTACTGACTGCTGCCCTCATAGGCTCCCAGCTATTCGGAAGGGACGCTAATAGAATTAAGGCACGAACCTCATCCCCAAAATCAATATTCACAGATAATAATTGATTCACGACAGTATTAAATTCATTTAGATGTGCAGCTACAGAAGTACCTTCACCCATTTTCAGATTGAACAATTTTTTCATCAAATGCACCTTGTTGTTCGCAGAGGGTTTCTCATACATATCAGATAGAGCCTTCATCAGACTCGCTGTAGTTGTCTCCTTCGCCACGTTGTGAGCAACGCTTTGAGTTAGCGTCAATCTGATGACTCCCAAAACTTTTCTGTCAAGGCGATTTCATTCAACGTCGGCCATCTTTTCTGGTTTTGCACTCAATGGAAGTTCAAGATCTTTCCCGTATAAATAATCTTCAATTTGCATTCTCCAAAACGCAAAATCTGTCCCATCGAATTTTTTAATGCCGTGTCCTGAACTATCATTGCCTGCCATTATTATCAAACTCCCCCTTTAATAATCAGAATAAATTTGCAGAATATTCTGACCCAACCAGAAAAGCCCAACACAGAATAAATCTCCAGCCAACAATTGCACAAAATTGCACCCAAAATTATAACAAATTTGAATTGCAAATCAGAACCAAAATATTCAAACTGGAATTGTTCACGGTTAGTCAAAAACAGTCCCCTGTAGACCAAGTTGATCGGAGCTCGAAGGGGAACAGTCGGCGAGCTTCACCGACAGAGGCGGCGCACGGAGGTCGACGACGGTCCAAGTGGTTCGCGGTTCGGGCCGCGGCTCGGGGAGAACAGAACAGAGACTCTGTTCGCGTGGGTCTGAGACGGCGCGGGTCGGTGCTGGTGCGCGCGGGTCGGTGGCGTCGACGATCTGGCGCGCACCGGGGTCGGCGGCGCGGTCTGGGCGGCGGTGATAATCATGCTCCTCCTTCGTGCGGCGCTTTCTGTTTCGTCGCGGCGAGCGTGGGTGCGGCTCGGGCTTCTCTTCTTCGCGCAGCTTCTCTGTTCTTCGTGGTGAAGAACAGAACACAACAAAAACAATTTGTTTTTTCTTTTTTTGTTTTTTCTCCTTTTCAATTTTCAATTTCTTTTTCCTCCAAAATTGAAATTTCACGTAACAAAAATACGAACTTCAAATCGATCGATACCCTTCGAAAAATCAAACCCTGATTTTCCGAAAACCACTTCAACCTGGCTCTGATACCAGTTGTTAGGATTAGACGCCCTAATCCACCTGTAACGAACGATCTAGGAATGCGAAAAAGAAAATAACACACAGATGTATAGTGGTTCACTCTCGTCACGAGAGCTACGTCCACTGGCCGCTGAGAGATTTCACTAAGATGAAAAACGAGTTACAACGGTTTGCCTCACACACTCAGACACTCTGTCTCTTTCTGTGATACATTCAATAACCTAAACACGCCTTTATATAATAGACGATTTAGGGTTACAGAATAACAGGGTAATTATTTGACCATAATACCCCTAAACCTAATTAGACTCCATAACTCAACACAACTTGGCTTTCAAATAAAAAGTCGCTGGTTCAAATTGGGAAAGAGGGGGCCTAGACTCTGGTTCTTAAACAACGACCATTTGTGTTTTATAAGGGTGGAGGGAAGATTGAAGAAATTGATAAAATAATAGGATAATATACAAAGGGTCTTATCTAGTCTGAAAATGCAGTCCTCTCCATTCTGTTCATGCTATTTTCAGTCATTATGGCAAAAAAAAAATAGTGGAAAAGTAGCTAATGTTGTATTTACGAATGCTTAGCAGAAGTACTAGTCGGAAGTAGAACACATGCTTTGTCCACACTTTCCATGCACATCTGAAAATGACTGCATTATATGTCTTTTACTCTCAGTCTTCCTGTTTATAAGAACATCTTTTTCTGATAATTAGTAGGTTCTTAGGGTAAAATAAAGAGAGGAAGAAGAAGAGAGAAATATATATAAGGGCTTTTCTTCTTTAGGTGGGTATGTTTGGATGATGAACAAATATAAGAGTCTATTCGTGGTTTTTTGGACTCAAATTATTGTCTCTTCTATCATCACGGTGGAGTGGAAGGTCTTGTCAAAATTGGGCAATAAATGAAGTTTGTGCTACAAAATTGTTGGGTTTGTTAGAGAAAAGTCAAAAGTAAAAAATTAATTTCATTGGAAATTATTTTATGGATTTGGATTGCAACATTTAATATGTATTTTGTGATAACTGCAATTGAAAATAAAAGTCAAAATCTTTTATTAAACAAATAATAAAAAATATTTAGAGCAAATAACATGAAAATAAAATATTTTACTATGCAATTCTAAACATTAATATTTTATGAAAACGTCAATCTAAACTATACAACAGGTCTTCCAAGTGCAAAGACAAACATATAAAGAATGAAAATTATGAAGTTGGTGGTCTTCTTTTCCATCTAACTCCACAAAACTTGAAACAAAATGACAAGGGTTACAACCCTAACGTGACAAGAAATGCATCCTTAAGTACGAGGATGATCCTGAAAAAGACAACAATATTAGAAAGTCTACTTCGCCATAGGTGGATGTATGACTTCAATCGAATCGTGCTTTCGTTAGAAACCTTGTTTTTTTTTTTTTAAATAACATATAGTTTGTACTTTTATTTTCAAGAAAAATTATTTTTGTGTCTTTTTGTTGTAAATTATGTTAAGTAATTATCTTGAATGTTAGTAAAGTAATTTTATTTTGTTATTTTTTTATATTTATAACTAATGATATTAAAAACTAAAATAATCCAACGGAGACCCGGAATTAATGCACAATTTTGGAGAAATTTAGCAAGGAAACATGAGTGTGATTAGTTGTAGAATTCAACGCCGGAAGATGACTGCTTCCTGAAATTATTAATTTATGCTTTCTGGCTTCTGCTGGTTTTCAATTCATCTCCTCTTTTCCATCGTCTTCCACCGGGTAGACTAGGGTAGCGGAAGCCATTTTTAAATCTCCCATTTTATTCGTTAGACAATGACTTTTGTGCCCTTCATCCTCCTCAGCTTCTTTCTACCTCTACAACTCTAGTTTTAGAGAGAGAAAGCGCGTCTGAAAAGGACGAAGATGGTTGGATGAGTAAGCAAAGACCACCTACCCCAGCCTGGAGATAGACCCCAGCCAGTCCAATCTAGCTCCCTCCGTTTTAGCCTTTCCTAGCCTCCCTTATTGGTCTAATCCGGTCAAGAATTGCCTAGCCTAGACTGTCTAGTACAGACCAGGCCACCCCATACACTGGTCTAGTCCACGTCACTAACCAAGCCAAGAGTGGGCATCTAGTCCAGCCAACCCCCTCCAACTGCTAAGTCAAGTTCGACCAAAGTTTTGTTGATCAAGTACACATTTTGGACCCAAAAATAAATCTACGTGAGTTCTCTGATCCAAAACAGACTATATGATACTCAGAGCATTGGAAAGATCAGATCGTTCCCATGAGAAACAGCAACATAAGAAATGATAATAATACATGGCCTAGATCACTTTTTCTGTCAAATTCATAATTTTTAATCTACAACTGATACCCAATATTCAAATCTTCCTAAGATTACTTAAATTTCAAAGCAAAAATGTTCACTAATTATGGTACATCGATCATCACGACCTTATTTGACCATTTTGCACTCTCTCCTTATTGACGGAATGCAATATAATTTTTGGTTCTAATATAAAAGAGGTCAATCCAAGGAGAGTTCATCGAGTCGATTTTCATTCTTTTGCCTCTCGGGTAAATCAAAACTCATACATTTTCTCTACTTCACTCAACATTTTTGTTTTTTTTTTTACATTTCGTGTTTTATTGTCTTTTCAGTTCCGTGCTTATTTTAAATGGTAATGGTGCTAACATTGCAAAACATTGTGTTCCTAATGTTCCACAAAAAAAGTTTGCTCTCACATTTCTTCAAAGTAAAGTATAATTTTAATCATATTTGTACTTTCGTTATTTGTTTAATTTATCAATCGTAATTTTGCCTCTTTTATTCTTGAAAGATTTCTATTACATTTTAAAAAAATGGATAATTGAAAACTGCCATACAAATTCTTCGCCAATCCTGATCTTGAAGGAATCATACCACCACTTGATTATCCTCGTTAATCAGTAACTGAACATTTGTCTGACATTGATCGTTCACCACGTCACCAAATTAATCATCATTGTAATGTAAAGAGCTAAAAGAGAAACAATTATGAAAAACAATGACATTTTGAGTGATCGATGACTCATAATAATTTTTTTGTCTACCACTTTTTTAACTTTTTTGTATTGTAATCTCTAAAATTTAATGTTAAATACAATATCTTCTTTTGACATAATTTCTTTTAAGTTTTATAAAAATTGATGCACGTTGAAAATAGACTAGTATTCTATAAATAAATATATAATAGTATTTTAATTAAATAGTTTTTTTGAAAAAAATTAATTACTTATCTTTATAATATTTTATTTTTCATTTCAATTTCAAGACGAGGCAATTTATATTCTAACGAGAGTGAGTAGGAAATGATCAAAGTCGGGGAAGTGAAACTAGGCGTGTAAATGTTATTAAAATAACAAAACTTCGGTCCAAATCTGTGATGACTCGACTTGACACGTATGTGGTGGAACCACCCATACTCCGCAGATTCTCAGAAGACGTATGTGCCCGGTTGGGGCCGAAGTATGGGCTAAAACTCCGCGGATCCCAGAGGGTTGGGCCGGAGGATTCGGTCGTTGAAAGTAGGGTCGTCACAATACCACATCGCTTGGGGAAGTACATGGAAATGAAACATATGTAAGAGATCCCTCCCAAGATAGCAAGACGCGTTTTGGAGCACGATTGGCGACGGATCCCATAAGAACTCCGAAGTTAAAAGTGCTTTGGCGAGAGCAATTCCAGGTTGGGTGACCTTCTAGGAAGTTCTCGCAAAACAAAGCCGTGAGGGGAGGATATTGGGCTACGGCCTAATCCCCAGAGTGGACAATATCTTGCTGGGAACATGGGTCGTTACAAATGGTATCAGAGCCTGTACCCAACCGGAAGTGTGGCCAACGAGGACGTTGGGCCCCCAAGGGGGGGTGATTGTGATGACTCGACTTGACACATATGTGGTGGAACCACCCATGCTCCGCGGATCCTCAGAGGACGTATGTGCCCGGTTGGGGCCGGAGTATGGGTTAAAACTCCGCGGATCCCAGAGGGTTGGGCCGGAGGATTCGGTCGTTGAAAGTAGGGTCGTCACAATACCACATCGCTTGGGGAAGTACATGGAAATGAAACATATGTAAGAGATCCCTCCCAAGATAGCAAGACGCGTTTTGGAGCACGATTGGCGACGGATCTCATAAGAACTCCGAAGTTAAAAGTGCTTCGGCGAGAGCAATTCCAGGTTGGGTGACCTTCCAGGAAGTTCTCGCCAAACAAAGCCGTGAGGGGAGGATATTGGGCTACGGCCCAATCCCCAGAGTGGACAATATCTTGCTGGGAACATGGGTCGTTACAAATGGTATCAGAGCCTGTACCTGATAAGTGTGTATTTTACACACTTAGTTATACTTTTTATATTTGATTTGATAAGTTTTTATCAAGTGTTTGAAGAGATTTGATAAATTTTGTGGAAGTGTGCAGTAAAATTAAATAAAACAGGAAAAAGAAAGAAGCTGAAGAAAAACAAAAAGTCGATCATAGCATAAACATTGTAGTGATCGATCGCTGTACATGATATAGTTACCAGCGATCGATCACCACAAATCATGAAGAACAAAAGCTGGCGAATGATGTAAAGAAGTAAAGCAAAGAAAAGAGATGTGGAGATCGATCTCTGGCATTTCCAGAGATCGATCGCCAACATGAAGAAGAAGCAGATCTCCATTCAAATGAAAGAAGCCAGCGATCGATCTCTGTCCATCGATCGCTACACATGAATCAGCAAGAAGGCAGAGATTGAAGAATTAAAAGAGACAGCGATCGATCTCTATAAAAGTCAGAGATCGATCGCTAAACTTACAAAAGCGAAGCGCTGAGATGCAGCGATCGATTTCTAAGTATTCCAGAAATCGATCGCCATACAATTGAAGAAAAGTCAGCGATCGATCTCTGTCCATTGCAGAGATCGATCGCTTATCAATTACATATTTGGAAAGACGATGTGTTTTAATCCGAGCCGTTCACCTGAAGACAGATCTAATCTCAACCGTTGATCGAGTTAAAATACAACATTAAAAACCTAACGAGCAGATCTTGGAGATCCTGGAGAGCCTGGAGTCTAACCCTGGAGTTGGCAGCGAGCAATCCGACGGCGATTTTCAGCGAGGAGGGCGATCAGGCTATTTTTATTTTAGTTTTCTTTTCTTTTCTTTTTCTTTCTACTGTTTTATTATGCAACTCTATAATATTTCCGTTGTTTATTTATCTTCTAGCATGAACTAAACGTTTGTTCTAGGGTTTCGATGTAGCTTTACTATGATTGTTTATTTTTCTTGATTCAAGTATTTAATTTTCTGTTCTTTATCTGTGTTGAGTAATCTATTCTGAACGTAATACTTAGGTTTGTTTGATCACCAAAACTAAGTACTTTAGGGTTGATTCGGGATGCGAGAGCGGAGAATTTGACCGTGCACTGACTAGTTTGCCTTAAAAAGGACCCTAGACTAGAGATAGTTAGGGCGTTTGAGCGGTATTATAATTTCTTGATCTTAATGTATTCAATTAATTCTCAGGATTAGAGACCGAGAGGTAATAATTCGTTAATTGAATAAGTTTATCTTTGCTCGAGAGAGATTGATAAATATTTTCGTGAAATTGCCATCAACACATAGAAATAGGAATTAATTATTTGAATTAGGTTTAATAAATAGGATTAGCTAAGTAAAATCGAAACCCTGGATTTTCTCATCATATAATCTTACTTCTTTATTTTTAAATCTTTTATTTAAATTGCTGCTTAATTTTATTTGAATTATTATTTTAGTTTTAAAATCTAAATCACAAAAATTATTATTTCTTTTCAAATTAAACTAAAATTTAGATACTCAATATTTAACATAATTATTCCTCGTGGGATCGACACTAGTACTTATACACACTTTATTACTTTTGCGACACGTGCACTTGCGTATACGATTTTTCGCAACAGTACCCAACCGGAAGTGTGGCCAACGAGGACGTTGGGCCCCCAAGGGGGGGTGATTGTGATGACTCGACTAGACACGTATGTGGTGGAACCACCCATGCTCCGCGGATCCTCAGAGGACGTATGTGCCCGGTTGGGGCCGGAGTATGGGTTAAAACTCCGCGGATCCCAGAGGGTTGGGCCGGAGGATTCAGTCGTTGAAAGTAGGGTCGTCACAATACCACATCGCTTGGGGAAGTACATGGAAATGAAACATATGTAAGAGATCCCTCCCAAGATAGCAAGACGCGTTTTGGAGCACGATTGGCGAAGGATCCCATAAGAACTCCGAAGTTAAAAGTGCTTCGGCGAGAACAATTCCAGGTTGGGTGACCTTCCGGGAAATTCTCGCCAAACAAAGTCGTGAGGGGAGGATATTGGGCTACGACCCAATCCCCAGAGCGGACAATATCTTGCTGGGAACAGGAGTCGTTACAAAATCAACCTTTGATCAAATGATAAGGTTGAATTCTTTCTAAGTAGAAGAGTAAACGTAATATTATTTTTTAAAATTTATTGAATTAATTCTCTTTGATTTTGTTTCCTAATTTCTATTTTCATGGTATTTCTTTTTTATTTTTCTTACTTTTATGTTATCTCAAACTCGAATTTAACTACTAAGTCACCTGCCTTAGATACAACTCTACTCCCAATAATTTTGGATTTTTAATTAGAATTGAACGAGAACGGAAATTCAAATCAAATAATACAGCAAACCATACAATGGAATATGGATGTCATCCATGTCCATGCCATAAACTCCATTAACGAAAGACGAGGAAAAAACTTCACTCGACTTTACTTTATCCTCTTCCTCAATCTGAAACCTTAATAGTGATTGACCCTTCGGCAAATTCTCCTTATCTCTCCCTTGGAACCTGTCAGCGGAGATATATTCCCCATCTTCACCATCGACTTGGCGAATTGCTCGAAGAAAGCCTCCGAGTTTTCTGCGTATTTCTTCACCAGCGAGGCGGATACTTCGTTTTCGGTGAGAAGAACTTGGTCGGAGTTCAGCAAGCCCTTCGAAGCTAGGATGTTGATGAAGTAGCTGTTGTCAAACCTGAACGGACTGACGAAATCTAAGAAAAAGAGGTTCTGATCCCCGCCTGAGCGGGGGCAGCGGGTGCGTAGCTGGGCTGCGTAAGACGGATTGAGAGTGTAATCAACCTGCCCGTTGCCTGTTTGGTTGTACAGCCTCTGCCTGAAGCTCGTGCAGCGCGAATTCCCGATCGTGTGGCTTCCTGCAACCAAGCTTCATTAGCCATTGAATAGCATCTAAATCAACTAATATTAACGCTTTTCAATTTATCAAAAAGAGAGCAAACCAGAAAGCGCGACGAGATCAACAATGTCAAGATTTTGTCGCTTGAATTTCGTGAGAATGGTCTGGAAAGTGTTGTTCGGAGCCGGAATGTTGTTGTTAGATCCGCTCAAGCTCGCTCCTCTCGAGTCCTTCCTCCCCAGCAGAACCTCCCAGCTCGGCCCTCCAGTCTGCGTGCAAACAAACGTCAGCCATTTTCACAAAAAATCTGCAGACAAAAGCGACGAAGATGAAGATTATTTACGATGACGGTGGAATCTCTTGCAGCCAAAGCAAGAATATCAGCGCAAGATACGGTGTGAGGACATTCTTTCTCCAAAGCAGATTTCATCTCGTCGATCACTTCAAATCCTCGAGCTGAGTTTCTGTTGGGGTTTGATCTCTTCTCGCTGACGATGCTCCCACTGCTGTCCAAAAATATCGACCCATCACATCCCTGAAGCATCAAAACTCAATTTTTTCACCGACCCATTAAATTATGTCACAACCCTGACGTAGAAATGCACAGGTTTTGAGTAGTAAAAGTAAAACAAAATGAAGAATGAAACTGAAAGAACATGGACCTGAACGAAGCAGTCATGGAAGTGGAGTCTGAGTAAGGAAGCAGCAATTCGAGGGTCTTTCTGAAAAGCCTTGACCAAAACGGAGTAGACAATCTTCTGAGCTTGCGGGCAAGAATGGTCATAGAATTGCGGGTACAGATAGCCACCTCCTCCTGTCTTCCCAGAGTAACAAAGAGGAGCAAATGCAAATGCAAGAAGAGAGAGAAGAAAGAGAGAGCGACCCATTGAGAGAGAGAGAGAGAGAGAGAGAGAGAGAGAGAGAGAGAGAGGAGTTGAAAGCTTACTGCAATGAAAGAAACTCAGCCAGCAGCTGGGTATTAATAGGGATTAGAGCAGGTGACAAACAGAGATGGAGTTGTTGATGTTGATGTTAACGTCGCGGGCAAATGAAGGATTTGGAGTTGGTAGAGGGCGTTGTCTAATGTTTGCTCTTAGTTGCAATAATTTCTCCATTTGAATACATTTCTCGTTTATTATCTATTGTTTTTTTTGATCCACTAATCTTCTATTTTTGATCAGACGAAGAGTTTGATCAATCAATATAATTTCGTAACTTAGTACATCCACCGTACCCCATTACCAAAAATATGTCAATAATTCACTAATTCATGTTTTATAAAAATAGTTTGAGTAATTGCTGTACGATCCATGACTTCTGTTTGTGTACGACGTTCTCGCAAATTTTTTCAGTACATTTTTTATTTGTCTGCAAAGAAATGCTAAAGGGCGAAACCGGTTTAGCTAGACCAAGGTCAAACCGAACCACACCGAGAATTTTACGTCCGGTTCAATGCCTTCAAAAAATTGACTTAAAACAAAACCAACATTGTTGATTCAGATTCGATTCCGTTATTGAAAATTTGATCGGAATTAAACCAAAGCCGAGTGTTGTATAAAGTATCTACATTTTTTTCTAGAAAAAATCAAGAAACCAAATCGAACTGTCACTGCCAACCAAAACCTATCCAAACCAAATGATTTGCTTTCGAAACCGACTCGGATTAATTTTGGTTTCTATAATTGTGAAACCGAACCGACCCATCCCACCCCTACGGTGATAATACACAAATTTGGCGGGAAAAAAACAACTAAAATATGATAGTTCGTCAATCAAATTAGATTGGTTGGATGACAGCTTGATATGGCAACAAAAAAGGTGGGAGGAAAGGAGAGGAGACCCACCCCCTTTGTTGACATAACAACCCATGTCAAATTTTTGACTTTCAAATGCCAGCCAGAAAGGTTCAAAATTTAAACCCGTCAATCTCTCTCTCTCTCTCTCTCTCTCTCTCTCTCTCTCTCTCTCTACCTGGAAAGTGAAATCATATGAAGAAGACTAGTTCCACTTATACTACAATTTGTCCTGCAAAACTTCAAAAATATGTACAGAGAAGTGTACACTGAAAGAATAACTTAGGTGGGGTGGGAGAGCAACTCCTATGCAAGACAAACAGAATTTTGAATATTAAATGTAATGGGGATGGGATCAAAATTCAACTACTGTTTTCATAATCACTAGATGATTCAATCAAAACTAGTAGATTTTATTTAGCTAAGCATTGAAAAAGACGGAAGAGAAACTGAAGGCAGATTGGTGATTCTTTCTTTTATAATGTCGTGTAAAGAAATGACGTACTCACATCGAACCATAATTTTTTCGCTCTGTTGAAGCCCATGAACCTTGAGCAGACGTCGACATGCGGTCCCATGCGACTTCATTGGCAAATGCGCTGTTCAAGTCTTCTGCTTTTGTATAGCTTTGCCCTGTTCCGCTCATCTGCGTTCATGAATCCGTTCAACCATTTTAAGAAGTTTGCATTTTTGAGATGAATGAGTATCTAAAGTGAAAAAATGATCAGGTCTATGTGAAAGAACTGAGTACAACAACGAATAGTTGAGGCAAGCTTTCTACAAGGAGATTTAATCCTACTCTAAAGACCTTCCTAAATTGAGTTTAAGTTTGTAACACTGCCGCCATTTATCTCCATTAGATCAACCATTTTGAAATCAAGGCGTAGTTAAAAAGAGTGAAAAACAAACTTAACCTCAATAAATGTTACAGATAAATTACCAACTTGAAAAGTTTCAACTCATGGGTTGACAGTAATTTAATCATTAATTCATTTTTTATCATTCTCTTTCACCCGCAAGTCCAGTTTTCTTTTTATTACTCCTTAACTTTGCTGATATTTGAATTTGCAACTTCTGAATCTCATATCATGATAAATTACCAAATATCACAAGTTTAAAATTATGAGTTTAGAATAATATAATTTTTTATATATTTCTTGGCCAGCAATAACTGAAAATACTTCAGTAACAGAAGATGAAGCTTGCAGTATGATAGTACAGAAACATGGTGCTGTAGTTTTTTGTGATAAGAATGAGAACTTACGGCATCTAAGCAGGCAGATAAGATGGTCATTCCCGGCAATGCATCAACACCCCGCTGCATGTTATCAATTAATATAAACTTTGAATTTATAGTAAATGCTCTAATGCTGAAAAAACTAAGAGAGCCACCCTTACCTGACCTTCCACACGAGTCTTATAAATAAATCCTCCACAACAAAATAGTGATAACGAGACAGTGAATCTGCTTCACGTTAATTCATTTGAGAGTCAAATTCGTGGCATTATAAAACAGGCAGTGCTTATAGCTTAGCACATGGCGGTTAAAAGATGTAAATCAATGTTTTAGTAAGTTTAACGGAAGTATGTGCACTTTAATCTGCTTCATGCCCTCACATAACATGCCAATATGCATGGAATTGAGCTAATTGGAAGCACCATTTTGTTTTACATCTAGATTAATACACATTTTTTCGGACGTAGAGAATGCTTACATCACCTGTTATTGAGGCAATGAAGTGTCTACGTAATGCACAATGTGTGTGTGTGTGTCCATTAAAGCTGGCAGGAAAGAAATATTAGAAGACCTTTCTATCTGTACAAATGTGTAATCTGCAAAGTAACTTACATGCAAGATATTAATCCAAATGTGGCCCATCCTCTAGTCGAATCTTGATTTGGGCCCTGTCTATATTCTACAAATATAAAAACACTACAATTAGGTATCAATGAAAGTAGAAGCCATGGATAGGAAATCACGAGGCTTTAATTTATATGCCAATAAGAAACATCAGCATAATAAATTAGTGTCTAAAATAAAAATAACTCTGGGCAAAGTATAACAGATTTATGTACATTACATTATTGGACTATTTATAACAGTAAGATTTGTAGTGTAAGCTGAAAATATTTCGCCATATAGAACGAAGATTAACTTAGGCCAATTTAATAGAAGTTTGAAACAGGATGACCACTTGGAGAAAGATAGAGGGATAAGCTTACCACACAATTTTGTCAGAAAAAATTGAATGGGTTCATAATTCTCCACTGGGACAGTTATATTAACTTCATATAGGGTGTTGGCGGACAAATCACCTGATAAAATTACAAAATGGAAGTTCAGATGATAATGTTTGACTCAAGATATAAACAATACAGCAACCATACATCTCCATTCGATGACTAGCATTGTTGGAGACAAAGTTGTCGGAGGGCTCCCACTCGCCCCAGAGCCTGATAGCTTTATCTCTAAGCCATTTTCTGGGAAAACCTAATGACAAAACAGGGTCAGGTACAAGACGCTAACCTCAATAATCAAATAAACTGACAGGAAGTTCAATACCTTAATAGTCGGTCTTCCCACCAAGGTAGAAAGGGAAGCAATTGAAGTCATATAAAGAGCTACATGTGTGTGTTCAGTCCTGAAGCTGTGAATGGAACTTGAAGATTTACAGGAGGCACAAAATGATTCATGTCAAATAGAACAAAATAACAGGAGACTTGGGCTCAAAATATAGATTTTGAACCTGAAATCACAATGAGGCTTCTCGTAACCCAACTGAGTTAAGCCATTATAGACCTACAAGCTTATGCAGAGGATTGATGAAGATTATAACAATTTTCAGAAAATATTGGACAACACTGAAAGTGTTACAAAATCTTACAATTTCCCAAGACCGTGGGTGAAAGCCAACAGTGAAGCCCTTGAAAACACGTGGACCAGGATTCTCACATGGAATAGCAAGATCAACAACAACTCTGAAACAACAAGATAGATATTATCTCTTTTCTCAGAGCAAACAAACACATACAAAAGCAATTATATTCAACGGTTGCATTCTATATTTTGACAAGTCATCTTCCCCCTAGACTCTAGTTCAATTCGTTTTTCCTCTGGGCAAAAATTAGCCATCAATTATAAGTATGTATTGATGTATGAAATTATTAATGAAAGGGAGAGGGATACAAAAATCAACAAAATGATGCAAAAGCGAAATCCATGTATCAAATTGAATCAATGGATGGGCAGAGTCATCTAGAAAAATCAACCTGAAATGCAGTAATCCACAATGAACAAAAAATTTGTGAAATCACGGAATAGGATTGTGATTTTTAAAATAATGCTTGCTGAAAATCAAGCGATTCTCTTTGAGGTCAATGCAAGCCTGTCTATGATTAAGAGCTGAGGTTCATCTTGCCAGTGTAGTTCATTGGTCAAACCTATGAGAGATCAATGCATATAGACTGCTTATTTTGAACAGAGATTTCTTATATAATGCACCCCAGCAGATTAAATACACTGAGGCAGTCAAGGTACAACGGACAATACCTGCAATTTGACTCGTAAGTGATATTGCAGATGCATCCAAGCCCACCTGAGGCAAGGAAACTAATATTATGAAACTTGTGTTAAGTAGAAAAAAATTATCTCAAATAGAAAATCATTTAAAAAATAGGAAACTAATATTATGAAACTTATGTGAAGTAGAAAATTTTTATCTCAAGTAGCAAATGGTTTAAAAAATAGCATTACTTGCCATAAGTGATTTCTTTCTTAATGATATTTGAAGCAGGTCCTAACATATAACAATTTCCACTAAAATGATGTTTTTAATTCTTTTACCTATACCAAATATTGTCAAGTTTCCAGTCTCTGTTTAGTAAATTTGAATAACCTATTGACTTGTACTCTAAGCAGCCAAGAATGGTCTTTTGTCTTTAATAAGGGTCTTTTGTATTTAATAAGGCCTTATTCTCACTTATACAGGACAATCTGAGAAAAGAAAAGAATACAAACCTTTACATTGTCCATTTATACAATTTCCACACATAATATTTACCTGAAGAAGTTGAAAATGCAAAATTGGAAATGGAAATTGTCCAGAAATAAGGTGAACATGAGCATATCCATATATCACATGGATTCAAGTAGTAACCTGTGCTGTCCGTCCCATTTTATCGGGACTTCTTTCACAATTTACCAAGTCGCCATTATAGAACCTCTGAAAAAAAACGAGTTCGAGATAATTTAATATTGGGCATCATAAACCAAAAACTTTCAACATCTAGATCATAATATGAATTGAAAGCCTGCGCTTCTATGAGTATCCAGCAACAATGGAAGGAGCTTTGAATTTTTTACAAAAAAATAAAATTAAGTACCCTAGATTCTAAAGATTGATCGTAAGATATGATAAGTTGATGTCAGTCTTCATTCCTGTTCTAAATAGAGTTTCCAATTTGAACTACTACGGCTCATGTGGAAAGCATGCGGTACTATTTGACTTGTTATTTTCTTAAAATTGAGATTTTGGCACTTTCAAAATCAGATTCACGAGATGCTCGACTCCATGATTTTTTTGAATGAGGTTTAAAATTAACTTGACAATCTCTAAGCAAGATGAAAGATCAATACGCATAAAGGGAGTAAATATGTGATTGCATTTAATTCATTAAGACAAAAGAAATGCCCGTTCCTTCTGGCCTTCTTCACAGAATAGTCATTGCTTGACACAAATAGTGAGCTTAGTATGCTAACAATAAACTTTTTCAGGATAAGTATTCAACAACTAACAAAGAAAAAGCATAAATTATGTCAAAGTCCTTTTATATGGAAAAAGAAAATAAAAAAAGAATAAAACAAATACTTACTTGAACAAAGTCAATGTGTCCTGAACCAGCAACAAAGTGGCTAAACCTATCAAATCTTCCAAAATCTACATATCCCTGTGTAATTACAAAAACATGCACTGTTATTTCCAAAAGCTTGGAAATATTGAAATAGGGATGCAAAACAAACTTTTGACTAGAAAAGGTAACATTATGACCTACATAAAAGATCTTTTAAACATTAAATGTGTTATTTGCAATAGCTGCAGCATTACACAGAGTAGAAAATGAATCAAGAACTGAAAACCGATGTAACCACTCAAATGTATTGATCCTTTCCACTGTCCACCACCTACTAAAAAGTAAGCACGTGGGTCATATTAGGTTTCATCTGTTTGCTTGTGTATCAGGTATACTCGCATCATCTACCATGACAAAGCAAACCTATTGACGAAACTTCAATTCAGACCAATTAGGCATCATAAATCAACAAAAAAATGTCAATAAGCACCGAAAGTAAATTCTTTGTCATGGAGCTTTGTTCGGACTTAAAAGAAGGCGAGGAGGTTCTGATAAAGCAACAATCAAACATGGAATATAACGACAAACTATAGCATCTTAAAGAGCAGGTAGCTGTGATACACTTCTTGAGAATATAGATGGTACAAAAAAGAAATAAGCTACATTAGAGTAATCAATAATAATGGTAGATGCAATACCGATTGCGATCTGCTTTCCACATCTCTGCAAAATCGAACAACCAAGTCAGATTCCTGCACCAAAATATGGCATACCTTAATACCACCTTGAATAGTGTATCTATAGACAAAAAATTTGTTTCCTTCGCATGCAATTTATAGATTTAAAAAGAAAATTACCTTCCCCTCATATTCAAATGAATGTCCAATCCAGTTACTCTGATTATTGATTTAAGAAAGAACAATGTGATGATCTATCTAAAATGTTTTATCCAAGCAAGTGAAAAAATATCGAAACATGTAATTGTTTTCATTATGAGTAAAACACAATATCTCCTGAAGCCTAAAACAAAAATTATGGCAATGCACGAGATAGCAACAATCCTGGAATGCCATGTTTATCAACATTAAATTGAGGAGGAGCAAAGAAAGAACATTAGTTATTCCTCCCCGAAATATCAGTATTTACTTAAAACAGGAATGGGGGGTATTTTTGTTGGGACCACCAAAATTAAACCCATTTTCCCATCAGTCCCCTTAATCATACTCCCACCTCTCCCATTTGGCAGTCACACTCCCCTCCACACCCCTCGTCCACAATTCTTTTCTTACTCCCATTGTGTTTGGTAAACATGGCCGCAATGTAATTTAAACAGTATCAGACAGCCCGTAATAAAAGTTTTTTTATCAATCCCTTAATATTGTTGTACATAGTTATCCATTAACAATCCACAGTAACCAATTTGGAAAAGCAATCACCCGATCAAGAGAGCTGAAGTGGAACATAAACATATATTTTGTGTCTTTGAATGCAACTGGGCGTGTTATTTAAAATATTTTCCATTACTTTACTTGACTGAAGAAAAAGTTTTGTAACATAAACAGTATTGTCAAGGATACAAAGTCAACAATCCGACTAGAATTATCAAGAACATAGCAACTGGAAATTGGTACTGAAATCGAGGTGACTTCCACAGCCAGTAGAAAAACAGCTGAAGCAAAGGAAAAAAGAAGAAAATCAGCATAAAAAAATATATGAAAAAGCAAACATTTGACACGTGAATTAGACAAAGTAAGACTTACCTATCAATACTATGAACCACAAATATGAAGAAGAAACATCTAAGCAGCATGCCGAACTGTTGAGTTGCTTCAAATGTCTAGTCATATCCTGCAATGATGCTCACGAGCTTCGTTAAATCATAACAGAGCATATGTTATCTTGGCATGATGTGATGATACTAACAAATGACTCTTCAAGTCACAAACCACATAACGACACACTGAAATTCCAAATCCAACTAAGATGAAAGGCCAATAATGCATCCTTGCGGATCATCCCCTACGTAGTAAGGATGTATCCATAATTACCAACTGAAAAAATTAATAAAAACATACATAGAAATCCATTAAATAAAGCGCGGAGCAGAAACAACTGATTTTAACAAGGGCTTTTAATGGACAGAAAGAGAACAACTATTCAAGTAACAGCAAATTATGGATTCCAAATCAAAGAGCTGAGCTAGAGCAATGAAGATCACACGGAAAGATGAAAAAATCAACTAAAACCTTCCTAAACACTGGTCATTTCGACATCAAATTTGAGACGGACAAGTAACTTACAAGGTTCAGATAAAATAGTAAGAAATTTCAAGGTCGAGCTATGATTGAGAGCTACATTACAACTCCATAACGTAAACGGAATGAGGCAATGGCGATTCCGGCATGAAATACCTGAAAGGATGCGAGCGAATAGCTCCGTCGACGTCGAGAAGATGTGCGAGAGCTCGAGAAGATGTGAGAGTAAGAAGGTTAAATTTAAGATGTAATACATTTTTGTGACAATTTTAAGACCATAAAATAGGAGGGCACGTTTGATATTATATTTTTTGGAAAAAGATTAATTATTATCAACTACATCCAACGAGGGTGCAATCGATATTATGACATTAAAAGAAGCTCAAACCCATCATTCTGAAGAAGCTGTTGCTGGGTTCCGAGTGTGAGATTTGTGAGAGCCAAAATGTGCGAAATCCATGGCCCCAACTCCTGCATTCGAATCCTAGAATGCCGAAATTTGTAGCGGCAGGTACTGGACCACCACTGCTCACGACAATGGCGAAGCACTCGATCGGGTGGGTCGCGTGGCAGAAACGATGTTTCTTCGCTCTTCTCTTCGTCCTCTCAATTTCGATGCTCGTCGCGTTTTTCGTCAGAGCGTTGTTTGATTCCTGCGACCCTCCCCTGTATCTAGTTGATAAGAATGTTCCTTCCTCCTCGTCGATCGGAGTCACACCGAATCCGCTTAGTTTCGTGAAGTCAAAGCTTGTTCTGCTAGTTTCGCATGAATTATCTCTGTCTGGTACCTACTCATATACTCTTACTATCTGCTTTCGTAATTGGTAATTTGTAGTTCATTAATAAATTTTGTTGATGGAATTTTGGTTTTTCGTTTTGATTTTACATGTGTGTGCTTAAACAAAAGTCGTAATACAAAGATGGTTTGCAAGGGCGAGAATAGCATTGAGTATGCCATTTTTTATGATAATCATGAATCTATCATCAATCCTGAAATAAGTTCATGTCTGGTATAAATAGTGAAAAGCAAAACCAGCTTCTGGCAGATGTGATAATGCTTCGGTTTCTTTATGAAGATACAGATGATATTTTCTCGTGGATGATATAAGTAAATTCAAGTCGAGTGGTCTTATTTTGAGCTGTATTTTTCAGGTGGCCCATTACTACTGATGGAGCTGGCCTTTTTACTGAGAAGTGTAGGTGCTGAAGTGTGTTGGATAACTATCCAGAAGCCATCCGAGACTGATGATGTTATCTACACTTTAGAGGGTAAAATGGTGGACCGTGGAGTGCAGGTGACATCATCGTTCAATATTAAAATTTTCCATGTCTAAAATATCTTATTGCTCCATTTTAAGGTTTTATGCATTACTTAGGTTTTCTCTGCCAAGGGTAAAGAAGCTATAAATACAGCTCTTAAAGCTGATTTGGTTGTTTTGAACACTGCTGTTGCCGGAAAGTGGCTGGATGCTGTGTTAAAAGAACATATCCCTAGCGTTCTGCCCAAAGTATTATGGTGGATTCATGAAATGCGTGGTCATTACTTCAAGTTAGAGTATGTCCAGCACCTGCCAATGGTTGCTGGTGCTATGATTGATTCGCATGTTACAGCAGAATACTGGAAAGAAAGAACCCACGAACAATTGGGGTAAATGTACACCGACTTTATGAATTGATTAGATCTTTCGTGGCAGTATATGAATTTCTAATGTTATATGCATTCCTCCGGTGGCATTTTTATTTTATTAAATGATACATGATATCTTTAATATGTTTCTGTTTAGGATTAAAATGCCAGATACCTATGTTGTTCACCTTGGAAATAGCAAGGAGCTGATGGAAGTTGCTGAAGATAGTGTAGCAAAAAGGGTTTTGTGTGAGCATGTTCGGGCAACTCTAGGAGTGAGGAATGGAGATTTACTCTTTGCCATCATAAATAGTAAGTTCATTTTATCTTAGACGATGTGTTGTCTTTCAGTATCGAATGAGGAAGTTGTAAATTAATTCTGTTTTTTATCCTATTTAGATGATATGTTATGTTTGTGTTGTAGAACTAGGCAGAATGGAAATTAATTTTATTTGCTAATTTTCTGTGTATTTGCTGTCACCCACTCCTCTTTCCTTGTTAAGATTGGCTAATATGATTGGCGAATACACACCTCTTGTCACTGGTTTTAGTACTATCAGGCTAGTATTTCAATTATCATTATTGTTCGTCATTGATGTAATTAATGTGACATATTAGATGAACTCTAAATGATAAGGTGCAACTAATTAATCAGGTGTTTCACGGGGGAAAGGCCAGGATCTTTTTCTGCGTTCCTTTTATGATAGCTTGCAGTTGATTGAAGAAAAAAAGCTCCAGGTGCCGACTATGCATGCACTGATTGTTGGCAGTGATATGACAGCTCAGACCAAGTTTGAGGAAGAATTAAGAAACTTTGTAGTTGAGAAAAAAATTCAAGATCGTGTTCATTTTGTCAATAAGACACTGACAGTTGCTCCTTATCTAGCTGCAATTGATGTACTTGTTCAGAATTCCCAGGTAGTTTGCTTGTGTCCGTAGTTGTACTATTATTTCTTCTATTTTTTATTTTATTGTCGTGTCTGAATACTTCTTTACTTTTTTCCTCTCACGGCATGCAACCAATTGGAGGTCCTAGCCAACGAAATAGATTCACAGCTTAGTGCTGCCATGTAGCTTTCTCCTTCTGGATGTAGTGACAAGATGTGCTTCATATACACATGCTTTGCTTACTTTATTTTTTTACTATTTTCAGTCATTTACTTGAATCTCTATTGTTTTCCACGCTTTTAATAAGCATACCTGTAAATCCTAATCTTGTTAAATTACATACTTGCAGGCAAGAGGAGAATGTTTTGGCAGGATAACTATTGAAGCCATGGCATTTCAGCTCCCTGTATTGGTAATGAACTTCACATATTTCAATAACGGCATCTCGATGGTTTTTGCAATTTTACTGCATTACTGAAAATTTTCTAAATGCTTATAACTATGTGTCAAAGAAAAAAGAAAATACCATGCACCGAACTGCATATTATCTATCAAACTATTTTGCAGGGAACAGCCGCAGGAGGAACCAAGGAGATTGTGGTAAATGAGACTACTGGCTTGCTGCATCCTGTTGGAAAGGAAGGGGTGGACCCACTTGCAAGGAACATTGTCAACCTTGCCATTCATGTTGAGAAGAGGCTTACGATGGGGAAAAGAGGGTACGAGAGAGTGAAAGGAAGGTTTTTAGAGCACCACATGGCAAATAGAATTGCTGATGTTTTTAAGGAAGTTTTGAACAAGTCAAAGAGCCACCCAAATTCTTGACACTCCCATCCTTGCAATCAAGTTGGATGCTTGACATAATTTGGTATGAATCTTTAAACAAATTTTGTTTCGTTATATAGCTCGTCAAGTTTCTGTTTCTAATTACCAAATTTTCATTTTTTCACGTTTGATTCGTTGGCTTGTAAATCATGTACATGCAGTGGAAAAAACATGCTTTTTTTGTCATTGACTTGATCACGCAGTGTATCTATTGAATATGCTTGTGGACAGAGTTCTTAAAATGTGAAATCAGAAAAGGAGTTTGCTCATCCTCCTTTTGCTCAGCTCTTAATTGTTCAAATATTTTGGTCGTTTATTCCGACTGAGTTAGTTCATCAAATTTTGGTTCTAATGGTCAAAATTTCTTATTTTCTGTATAGTTGGTTCTAATTATGTACATACAGTGATTCAAAGACTACGCCCAAGTTTTTTCTCAGCCAAATTGTTGCTCACGAAGTACTCAGAATCAAGTTTAGTTTTTGATTTGAAAGCGAGTTTTATTTGTTGCTCAGATCTAGTTATGATTTTTTTTTATTTTTGTAACCACACCTGTTTAGTTGAGTTCATAAAATAACTTCAAATATAGACTTTATCTTGCACTCTGATCTTACATTTGATTGTTTTGTGTATTTATTGATAGATAGCTACAATAAAAAGATTGGTTTGATTTAATGATGAAATCCAGGAAGCTTCTCTTTGACCTTGTCCATAATGCCCCTCTTCTCGTGGAGGTGCTCCTCACCGGAGCTGGCGGCAGTTGTTGCAGATGGTTCGACTTTGTGATGACCTGGTAGCTTCTCCTTTATCTTCTCCTTCAGTCCCTTTACTTCAGTTTTTCCTTCGTCGTCAGCCACCTACTCATTTTTTAGGAGTTAAATCAATTGCAAAATACAATCACAATCAACAAAATTATAATACCCCTTTTATACAATCTTATGTAAGAACAAATTAATAATAATTGCTAAAGTAAAGTAGTCTTACATAGTGTTGGGGAGCTTCGTCGGGTTGGGAAAGGGGGTAGCTAGGAT
>CM039510.1:2387828-2422828 GCA_022432975.1 Begonia masoniana | reverse complement strand
ACTTTTCTTTTGTAATTGAAGTATATGTCAAAATATTTGTAATGATATTTATGTGATATTTTTATTGGATAGTTTTAAATAATTTTTTTATTAATACATTAAATTTTATATATTTTTGCTTAACATAATTAATTTTTAAATTAAATGAGTAAATATCGTTGACATATAATTATTAATACTTATTATAATTTTAAATGAATTTTTTTAAAAAACTTATATTAACATAAGTTAGAAATATTTATATACACTCGACTCGTTAGGCTCGTGGTTCGCGAGCCGGCTTGGGTTGAAATTTTTTTCATGTTGGCTCGTTAGGCTCAGTATGCTCGGCTCGTTTAACTCGTTAGGATTGGTGAGCTAGACTACTTCTGGCTCGACTCAACTTGAATCACTTGTTAGTCATGTCTAGGTCCATCATCTTCATCGGCATCGTCGTGCTTAATAATAATTGGTTCTTACACGTAGTTTTCTTAAAGAGGATTAATCTTTTACATTATGCACATATTTGATCTTGACAACCTGAGTTTCACCATCAGGAAAATTTTAAATTTGTGAATTGAAAATAATTTATTTTTTTTAATGTATTTCTTATCAATAAATGGCACGTTTTCCTGATTAGATTTGATTGCAAGACATTTTAATAATTCCATTGGCTAGACGTTATTTGACACGTCACTTGTATTTCATGAAACTAGATTAATGAAAATCATTCAATAATTAATCTTTGTGATCAAGCAATGAAACTTCAATGGAAATTGTAGCCAGTCAACATGCCAAAGTTTTGGTTCTTCGCCTACTTATCCATTTTTTTCATCAATTTGACAAAAAACATTACCTATATTCCACCAACCCAGATCAATTTTGACTTCAACTAAGAAGAGAAAATTCCAACAGTCGTATAAATTGCTTATTTTTCCACAGCAAATCTCATTCCAACTAGTTCTAAGAAGCAACAACCAATTAGTGGGTCAGGAACAATGATTATACAAAGTGAAAGTAAACGTGAGGTGAGGATAAAACAAGAAAAACTCAGTTTATTCAAAACATACCCGGAGAAGAAATGCAAAGAAATTAGTTCATGGGAATAGATTTGTACTGTTTGACAGTGGTTGTTATGGCTTGCTCAACTGGTAGCCTCTCCATGCTTGATGCGCCATAAAATCCATGAACTCTCTTGGTTTGCTTCAGTACGAATGCTGCTTCTTCAGGACCAGATATAGGACCTGAAAGTATGATCAATCATATTTATCCATTAATTGGATTGGGATTTTGACAAATTGACACATTTTTAAGTTTCATGTCAGGTATTTTGACAAATAATAATGCTAGAGACACCCACTTATTTATCTAGTTTTAACGTGCTTAGTGATGTGATTGAAACCAAGTGAACAATTATTCTATTTAGCCTTAAAAACTAACACGTCAATGTGTTAATTGAATAATACGCCACTCAGGTATAAGTAGTGATGGTGAAGCGTACATTTTTCAATAACTCTGTTATCCTTTCAATCCAATCAATTAGAATTCAAAATAAAGAGAAAGTACCTCCATGGCAGAGGACTATGACATTAGCATTGATCCTATGAGCAGCATCTGCAATTTCTTGGACACGAACCACACTTTCTTCAATTGATAAAGCTGTTTTTGCTCCTATAGTCCCAGAAGTAGTGAGTCCCATATGGGCGACTATGATATCAGCACCAGCTTTCGTCATTTCTGTAGCTTCATCTTGGTTAAAAGCATATGGTGTTGTCAAGAGACCCATTTTGTGTGCCTTCTCAATCATCTTAACCTCCAAGCTGATAATTACATTGTTCAAAATGGGAGGGAGAGAAACAGAACAAAAATCAAATGGCAATAATGACTTACCCATATCCCATTCCTGTCTCCTCAAGATTCTGTCTGAAGTTGCCATCAAACAGTCCAACAGTTGGAAAGTTCTGCACTCCACAGAATCCAATGGACTCTACCTGCTTCAGAAAGTAATCCATTTGGCGAAATGGATCAGTAGCACATACTCCAGCAAGCACAGGGACTTTTTCCACCACCTATTTAAATTATAAATTCAATTTCGCAGATGTTTTAAGTGGCAGCCAACAAAGAAAAAAAGTGCATCTCGCTAATCAAAGTCGGCTCAGATTTAAACATAGAATACAAATGTCATCCAAATATGGGATCTCCCTAATAATGAACTGCATTAATAAATACATAAAAAATATATCAAAACAGAAGAAGAAAGTGAACGCAAAGTTCAATAAACAAATAATCGTCAGCTAAGTCTCTTTTTTCAGTCAACGGTAATGTCAAGATCACAACAAGGTATTATCAATCAAATAGAACCACATGATCATTCAAAGCTTAAAAATGTTTCATGGGTCTCAACTAACTCTCGAATTTGCACATGATAAATTGATATAACATCCAAATTGAATGTATTTTTTTTTCATTTATTTAAGATAAACATCAGCTACAATCAAATTGATGAAGTTTTATGATAAAAAAAATAAAACCAAAACAGATTCAGGGGGTTTATTATAAGTTTTCCAGAAAGTTTTCCTTTGTCATCAAACATTTATATATTACGCTTACGGGTAGAACTTCATTGGCCATGTCGAGCACTATAGCATTAGCATCAGCAAATGGTAATAAACCTGCTAAAGAACCCCTTCCTGCCATACGAAATCGTCCTGAATTATACAACACTATCAGATCAACACCTCCAGCTTCCTCAAACTTTGCAGATATGCCAGTTCCTGCACCAGCCCCTATGATTGGGAGTCCTTTAGCTGTTTGACTTTTCAATTGTTGCAATATTACCCGAGTTCTTTGCAAAGTTTCTGTAAAATGAGTAGAAATTACATAATGCTAACTACATTAATCAAACACTAGAGTGAAGCATGTAGGCGACCAAAAAATTCAAGAGTCATTTAGGTTTATTTGTGCTTTCTTGCATAAATAATGAAATGTCAGGTTATATGATCTGCCAATTGGGCCCATCACTAGACCGCAAAGAGATTAACTTTATTTTGATCCATATTTTGTAGGTATTAGGGGCTCAATATTAAAAGAAGATCAAGATGAAGATTATATCACAAAGATTTCCAAAGAGCCCATTAACATTGCATGTTGGAGCTTTGACCCACAATGCTCCAAATTAATTTCAATTAATTGATGACCAAACACATAGGCCTGTGATCACCAAAACAACATCTTTACAGGCCAAAAACACATCCACGGAAAGCATACAAGTCATTTATGTTTTGATTAAAAAAGAGGGATTACTTGAGTAAATCACAAAAACAACTCGGTTATAGTGAGAAGCCAGTTCGACGTTCTTGGATGAAAGCTTGGAGCTTTTGCAGTTGTTTCTTCCCCTGACATCTTCATTGACCGAAAAAGGTGAAGTTCAACCGTTTCACCCCTTCGGAGATTGTTCTAAGTTGTAATAATATTTATTTGGAGGATCCGTTCTTCAATTGTTTGAAGATTAAGTGAAGGAGAATTCAACTGCACCCATCGACATCCATCTTTTAACCGTGCAGCTTATCTCGGTTTGCAGCTCGTCCATCATTTATTTTATACAGTTCTTTGTTCGGATTTTGATTGTCCTTTTATTATTAGTCGAGTTTTGGGTTTCTTTGTTGATGATTTGAGACAGTTTCTAGAAGTTAATTGTAAGAGCAATTTGTTGGTTTAATAGGGATTAAACATAATTGTGTTGATGATAATGTTGACCCGAGATTAAATTTACATATTGAAGGAGAAAAAAAGATTAATTGTTGTAATAAAATAAATGAGAATAATTGAATTAACGGTTGAATAACTGCATTAGCTGTTCAGTTGAGAGAGGAAGAATAAATAGAGGATGAATAGAAGAGAAAAGTAGTTTTTTGGTGGAGAGAAGAAAAGTTGTAAGAGAGGAGATGCTGGGTCTCTCGAAGTACCCTGGTTTGTAAGCTAAGTATGTTGGATTCTTTTCTATAAACAAATTGTGTTCATAACAGACAAGTGTAATTATTTGAATATATTATTCTAAGTTATTGACGGTTATTAAGTTTAAAGTTTTTATTGAATATATGTTTGAATGGATTATATATTTAAAGTATTAAAATATATTCACTTAAGAAATACCTTTGAAAATGAGCATTATTGAGTCTATGCATCAAATAATAAAATTATGATGTAAAACTGAAAAAGATCAAAGTGTTGAAGATCACTCTGTGTGGACACCTAGAAATCAAGTGTCGAGGCCCAGTCTCCAACTATATGCAAAATGGAAGAACTTGCGTACACTCATTCCCAAGAGCTATTTTAGGTGTCTGGTTTAGAGCGTCAAACCATTTGAGAATAGAAGTACAGATGCCCCGACCTCATATGTGAACAACTACAGGGGATTCCTAGAGCGAGTTGCGCAAGCTTAGTCTCGAGACACTATTTTTCGATATTCAAATTGTGAAAGCCTAGAGACACATGTAGACACCCAGGGTTGGCACCCGAAGAGCCACACGGAAGTCATGTTCAAAGACAAGAAATTTAAATTGATGCTTCTGCAGTTGCTTGTTCATGATTTCCTAACACCCAGTGCGGTAGCCTACAACATAAGTCACGGAAGCTCATCACTTTATTGATATCTCTAACAGACATATTGTAGAAGGCCGGTGACAACTAGAGGATGCTTGCTGCTCAAAAAATTTGAAGGCCACCGCTCACTCAGCTATGTAACTACCAGATTGCTCTATAAAGTGCTGCCTGTTCACTTGCTGATGTTCAAGTTTTCATTATTGAGCTAGAAATCTAACCTCTCCTACTACTAAACTTGAGGTTGTTCACCCTTGAAAGAGTGAGGTTTTATACTTGAACTTTTCCATCAATCTTTTATACTTTGTGAAAACTAAAAGGGTGACGCCCTTGAAAAATTGGTTAAGATTCGATTGACACTCACAAGCTCAATTAAGGAAAATGATGACGCTCATGAAGAGATTGTAATGTCCGATTGATGCTCATGAAGAGTCATTGTAAGCTCAATCATTTGTAACTGGAAGGATTATTGGGAAATAAATATTCAAGGAGGAGCCTAGAGCCGGACATAGGCAGTTTGGTCGAACCGAGTTGACAAATGAATTTGCTATCTCTTTATTGTTGTTGTTGTGTGATTGCATGTAACATTCTGAAAATATTTCCCTAAAATCAATCTAAAATTAGGGTTCAATTTCCACAGATTAGTCCTAAATAATCAGTCAATTAAATCATTACCTAGCTGGAAATCTGACCTGGCCCTAATTAGCAAGCAATTAAATCAAATTATCCCAATTTCAGCTCAATTAATCAAAGATTCGATTATTAAAATTACCATATTAAACTCAATTCTCTGAAAATCTGGGATTTATCGAGCTTTCAACAGAGAATCCGATTTGAGAATCGGATGACTGTTTCTCAGCAAGATATCCGGCTTGAATGTGGTCTGGAAAGTGACCAAATTCAGATGGAGATCGGATTGGAAATTTCTGAAAATCCGAGCTGATTGATTCTCAGCTCGGAAAATCCGATCAGAGCGCGGATTTTGTGGAGGGTGGGGGGCTGATCCTCCCCTATAAATAGAGGGGTTCGGGTGAGGAGGAAATCACCCCACAGCTCTCTCTCTCGGGTTTTCAGTCAGAAAACCTACCTCAAATCGCAGCTCCGACCACCACGGTACAAACTCCGACGAAGCTCTCCCCTATGGCAGCCAATCTCCGACGAGATGAAATCCTCCTCGGCGCGCGGTAACTCCAAAGCTGAGCTTCGACGAAGCCTCTCGGCCACCATCGACGACCCCACTTCCTGAGTAAGCCTCTCGGCCTTCGTCGCACTCTCCTCTTCCTCTATGACTGACTCTCACTCACTCTCCCTTTTCGAATCTCTCTCTCTGCTCTCAGGACTCGACAGAACCCACGAAGAAGAAGGGTTCAGGTTTTTGTTTTAAAAACCTAAACCGGTTCACTTAAGTTGACGAACCAGACCAACAGTGAACCAAACCAACCCGAACCGAACCGGCACTGTTCACCCGACCCGACACTAATCACTCGAACCGGACCCGACCTGATTTTCAACCCGAATCGAACTGGACTGATCAAAAATTCAACCGGTAAGGAATTTCTGCCCAAATCCTTTTAAAATTGAAATAATTCAAGTGGGAATTTAATATTGATATTCGGTTTGGGCAGGATAAATTTAGGAGCCGTCCGATTAGACCCAAAACGATCCGAACGATCTGAACCGACCTAAGTTTATAATGTAAGTAAATTCTGCTCAAATTTCTTCGAAATTGGATTTATTAAGTAGGATATTAAAATCAAAGATTTGATTTGAGCAGAGTATTATTTTGGAAATTTTGGAAAATCTCGATAAACGCTAACTGCTCGGAATCCAGGTAAGTGAAATACAAGTTTTGGCTACGGCCCTACATCACAAGATATAAATATTATTTTATTATTGTTTTATTTTTATCACACGTTTTCGATGATTGAGCACGTATGTTAGAATATCGACATAGAATAGTTTAAAAGATAAAATAGATAGGTTATTTGCATGTGTATGAAAAAGTAAAAGAAATGCGATAGCAAAAGCCTGAACGACAGTGAGATGGTGAGCTTGAGCATATGTTTTAACGTGATAGCAAAAGCCTGAACGACAGTGAGATGGTGAGCTTGATCGTTAAAATTAAAAGTAAAAGATGACGAAACCTGAACGACAATGAGATGGCTAAGTCTTAACATGATTCGGTAAAAGTAAAAGTAAAAGTAAAAGTTTTATAAAATGCACGTATTCTCACTTACTGAGATTTTCTCACCTTTTTGTTTTAACTTGTGATGTAGGTGAGTTTTTATCTGAGGAAGAAATTACTGCAATTGAGAATCCTCCAGTGGCAAGCGAACATACAGATGAAGATCATATTGTGGATTTCGAAGAAAATGATTTAAATTAATATGCTTTAATTTTTAAAACGATATTTAATGTTTTATTTTGATTTAAGATTTGAAATAATTGTTGACTTTATTATTTAATAAAGTTTCATTAAATGTTTTGGTTTTCAAGATTTTAACAAATTACTTATCAAAGCTTCCGTGATATTTAAGTTTTCAATTAATATGTTTTAAATTTTAAATTTTTGATTTAACGCTCGATTTCAAGAATCAATTTGGGGAAAATTCTAGGGTTTTCAAAATTATGGTTTTAATTTGGGGATTTTTAAATTGGGGCGTTACATTGCATATTAGAAATAACTTGTTAAATAATAGAGAGAACGTTTATTTTAAGATAGCGAACTATAAAATTTTTAATCGCATGAAAAAGTTAAAAAACCTCCCCCTCCCCCCTCCCCCCTCCCCATCTTAGGTTACCCTCTCCCTTTTATGTTATATCAATCCTACACAACTGAGCTTCATTAATCAGTTTGTAAAGCTAGTTCCTTTTTAGTTCAACGCACGTGGTTCTGTCATCAATTTGATAACTTTCTCGCTATTTGATAACTTTCTCGCTATTTGATTGCTATTAATTGAACTATCACATTTGGTTTTTAAAATCGAGTATTTTAGACAACAATTTAATCAACTTTATGATTGGGGTTTGTTGATTGTTCATCCACCTATTAAAATTTTCCATCTTGATCATATATTTTCAAGTTTGGAGCATATCTCTTGAAGCTTATCTTTTTGTGATTGAATTAAATTCAAAATAATTGCTTATTTTCATCTAGTGAAATTGATTTGATTTTAGAGAGAATATATTTTTAAGATTGGTGTTGTGATCTTTATCTCTTCGATTTCGTGGGAATATATTTTTGAAGTTGATATGTTGATTCAAATCTTGGTGAATATTATCAATTATCGTTGGTTTTTATCTTATTTAAACTCAGAACACTCTATCTTATGGAGATATTATATTTTGGATCAGATTTTGTGGAGATTTGATTTGATTTTTTCTTATCCAAATTAAATAACCTATCCTAAAATTGTGACTTTTAAGGGTGGATAAATATATGTTGTGTGCGACATATTACTGAAATTCTTTCTTTATTTAAATGGACATCGATCTACGTTATTTTCTGCATCATTATACCTGGTCTTGCATCTGGAAAGTCACTTGGGCTATACAAAATGTTGACATCAGTGGAAATAATCGTCTTTGCAGTGGATTTTTCATTCAGGTGACTGTTTCCAACAAATCCCATTTCTGAAGGGCTTGGATCAGACTTTCTCGCACTAATCTTTAAAAAGGAATCCACTAATGCATCTGCGAACTCAGGGTCATTGATGTGATAAGGATATACTTTTACCTAAGAAGTGAAAAGCAATGAATGATTAGGATACACTAATATTTGTTTTAAAATAAAAAAGACAACAGTACGTGGTTACACAGCCACTGTTACCAGTCGATCTTCATTACACTGAATAAGGCTTTGGAGTTCATTAATTAGAGTAGCAGTGATCTCTGGATCATGAAAAGGCTTGCCCGGTGCATCCAAGGCAGAAACACCGTTCTGAGGTAGGCATACACAGACTTTCGAGGAAGACTTGTTCACTTTATCAGCAATAAAACTTGCAATTTTATTGTTCTCATCTGCCGTTGTTCGCATCAGTGATACCTAGAAATCATAATCACTTCCTTGTTTGGACGAGAGAAGTGACTCAAATTCATTAAGGAGACAGACAATAAGGACGAATATATTGGCAATAAAAGCTTGCAATTTTCTTGCATTCATCCACCGTAATTTGCATTTTTTATCTAAAAGTGATAATCACTTGTTTGGACCAGAGATGTGAGTCCAATTTATTGAGACAGAAACAATAAGGATGAATAATCTAAAGAGAAACACAACTAATGAATCATTTAATTCATCAAATAAAGAAACAAGGTGACGTGATGTAATTGTTATATAGAAACAAAAAGACTGTATGATAAAGATCCCGGAAATCAAAGAAAAATAACAGTTGCGTGCTTATCACCTGCTTATTATGTTCGTAGATCTTTCTTTGATGGAATTCAGAAGGTATGGTATCCTTAGCTCCAAAATTCACCATATCCACAGCTCCTACACTGAGGACTAAGGGAATCTGTTTCTCTATGATAGCATCAAAGCGGGAACTGTCACAAGCCATGACACCCCCAACTAAATAATCAGCAACCTCTGTGGTTGTGATGTCTATAACTCCCTGATTCAAATAAAAGGAAAATAAAAATAAAAATTGGAGAATAAACTCAACACTGGCAACATCACAAGAACTTTGTACCAATAGCTTTTTCTTGATATATCAAACTGTTGTTATACAAAAAAATATACGTTGAAAGCCATAGAATGATAACTTGAGCCACTAATATGTAATATGTAATATGCAGGTTATCGTCGATGTATGCTTAGTCCATTATTCTCCATCCACTGTCATTTTTATCAAATAACACCACAAATTGATAATAGCCGGTCCAATTAGGATCATGATCAATTCAAAAATTCCACATCGGTTTAAAATGATTAATCTTGAGATGTAGAGAGAGATAAAGGATTAGCATACCTGTATAAATCCCTCTTTTGCTAGGGACTCCATAGCTCTCCCTCCCACCCCAGTGGCGTGAAAGACCAGAGTCTCATAACCTTCTTTGACCAATCTTTCCTTGGCAGAATCTACACATGGTGTTGTAACTCCAAACATTGTCAAACCAACTGTCGGCTTTTTGTCAGAATTACAAGAATCTTCAGACCTCTCAAGTCTTCCAACCACCATTCCGACAAAAGCAGCTCCAGCATTTGATAAAGTAACCCTACTAACGCTATTAATCCCACAGACATCCACTATTGATGGGAACAGTATCAAATCAGACGTCCCAATATAATGCTCGGTTTGACCACTAGCAACAGTTGATACAATGAGCTTTGGAATTCCAACAGGAAGAGATTTTAAAGCAGCTGAAATTAGAGATGTCCCACCACTGCCCCCGAGACCAATAGCTCCAGCAATAACACCAGCCTCCAGAGATTTTTTAACAAAATGGTCAAGGGCTTTACTCATTATAGAGAGAGCTTTTCCCCTGTCATCCGGGAGATGATCTGGACTTTGCTCACAGCAAGAGAGAACATCCTTCCTCGACACCAATACAAAATCATCTAAACTTTCTATCGTCTTCTGACCTACAGAAACATCAACCACCACTACTTCTACCTGTCATTGGTACAAGAACTGTCAACAATTCTATCTATACTCATGTTAATCACAGAATTAAATCAAATAAATTAAAAGAGCCAAACGTTTTTCGAATTTTAATTGATGGATCATGATATTTACACTCGTTTTTATCGTTAACTTTTCTGATTTGCCCAAATGTCACATTTTAAACGTTGCCAAGCAATATCGCTACTTACTGACAAGGTCAACATACAGAATCAAAACTGAATAGAAGAAATTCATCATCTGGAAGATTTCTTTCAGACTCCGCCAACATACAAGTATTCAAGAGAAGACAGAAAACAGACATCTATTACTAGCGTAGATTAATCTCTATCAAGGATCAAACAATGTACCGCGGGAGTTGAACTCCGGGAGAAGATGTTAAAATTGGATCGAACTGAGTTTGAGAGGAATAAGAGCTCCTCAAGCTTCGTATCGGCGGTGCCGATACAGTAAAGACGGAGAGATTTATTCCCGGTCAACATTCTACTAAGCTCTCGAGCTGCGCAAGGAGTTTTTAGCAGCAGAGGCGTGAAAAGAATTTCTGCAAGAATTCAATTTCTTGTAAACTGAATTCTGCAATCAAACAAATGATGAAACGAAGCAAAGCATAAAAATCTGGAGAAGAAAATGAAGCGTCGGTGGAGTGGAGTTTCAGAAACTGGAAACGAGGGAGAAGATGGAGAGGAAATCGTTGAAGGATCTCTAATTATGAATTTGGCTCCCATCACATGGCCACTTCCTCCTCTTCACTCTTCATTTTAATTATAAATTAGATTTTAATTTAGATCTTGATTCACGTTAATTTATATATTAGAGCTTAAACTATTTTTTTTTAATAAATCATTTGCATCTTGCTATTAATTTATTAGTTAAATTCAATTAATGTATACCATATTTTTTATTTAATAAAATTTTAATCAGATAAATTTTAATTTGATTTCAAATTCTATTGTGCAGTTGAAAAATATTGAAATTGTCGGATAAAAGATCGATAGAATTTGAAATTACGTTTGGATTAATTGAAATAACTAGAAGTGAGGTTAAACTATTGATTAAATGAAATACGCAATATGTATGTGCTGAATCAATGGATAATTTGACAGTATGATCTAAATAGTAAATAAATTGAAAGGTAAAATCTAAAAAATGGACTCAACTATTGGTTGAGTTCAAAAAATAGATTGAATTTTGTTTTCGTGCAAAAATTGGCTCAAAGTATAAAAAATGGATAAAAAATAGATTTGCGGCAAATCGTTGACCACCGCGGGGAGTGTTTTGAAGAGAACGGTTTACCACGTGAGGAACACGGTAAATCGTTCTCTCTGAGGGGGTATTTTAGAGGGTGAAAATCCCCCTCGCACGTGAGGCACGTGCACGTGTAAATAGAGGTGGGCAGGACCGGACCGTGGACCGGGAACCAGATCGGACAGGTAGGTTCGGTCCAGGTACGGTCCATAAACCTTGGACCGAGGTCCGATCCAAGTTCAAGGCAACCTTGGACCGAGGAGCTTCGATCCAGCGCCTGAAATCCCGAAGAACAGGGACCGGATCGAAGCACCTAAAAACTCCAATCTTTTCTCGAACTCTTCTGTAAAACTATATGTAAAAAACCAATCAAATCCAAATTTTGAAGTTGCAGAAGCTTCTTCTTTCTTCTGTTGTTTGCCGTTCTACTGGTTTTGTTGTGTGGAGGACCTGAAGAGAGGGATGAAGGATAAGGAAGAGGTAATAGGGCAAATGAACTTTAAGCAACAAAGATAATGAGTGAGAATTATAGGGTTGGGCTTTAAAAAAGCTATTTTTTTCTTAATTAAATTCAATTATTGTTCATTTAAAATTATTTATATAAATTAATTTCTTCTACTATTTCTTCGACCAAAATACACCAATATAATAGTAAGTATATTACATAATAACAGAATAATTTTATTAAGGTTTAATTGGGTCATTTAGTAAGTATATTACATACTTGTATTTATTTTGTTATATTCATCGTTTTTTAAAGATTTTTTGTTTTTAATAAATTTTTCTGTTAAAAAAAAATGGCGCCGGGCGGAACCGGGACCGGACCGGGATTTCGGGTGCGGTCCAGGTTCGATCCCGGTCCCGCACCGGACCGGTCCAGGTTCCGAAAAAAAAATCTCGAACCTGTTCGGGCTGGTTCGGTCCGGACTAGGGACCGGACCGAACTGGCCCGTACCCACCCCTACGTGTAAATATATATATATATATGCTGAATCAACCGATAATTTGACAGTATGATCTAAATAGTAAATAAATTGAAAGGTGAAAGTTCGAAAAATAATTTAAAATTTAATTTGGTAATAACATCAAATTAGGGAAAATATCACCATCACGCCGGCAGGAGAACACCAGTAGCAGGAGTCTGGAGTTTTCGCCGGAGGGGACAGTCTTCTTCACGCATCTTTCACTGGGGGAAGAAACCCAATCTCTTCTCCGGCGACCTTAGCTCATCCAGCTCTATCCCTCCATTACCCATACTTGAATTGCCGATAAATCTTTGTGGGGTCCCTCCATTATGATGAAGGACCCATCTCATTAATGAGATGTTTGAAAAATGAAAAAAGTTTGAAAAACTTTCCTTCGGCACCTACTCTCTTTTTGCAGCACCCACCTTACTTTAAGTAAGGTTTTTGCAGGCGCACACCTTCCTTTAAGAAAGGTGTTCCCTTGAAGCCTCTATAAATAGAGGCTTCAACCCATCTCTTCCAGCATCCGAAGCAACTTCTTCAGCAGAGTGAAGAAAGAGAAAATAAGAGAGTATTATTTTGGAGGGAGAGAAAAATAGGTGTGGTGCTTTTGTGCACATTGAGAGTTCTAAGAGTGGTCATTTCTCTTAGTGAATATTTTCTAGAATATTTGATATCTAGAAAAATATTGTAAATCCTATTTTTCATAGTGAGATCTTTCTGGACTCAGTCCCCGTGGTTTTTTCCCGATTTGGGTTTCCACGTAAAAATTCTCGGTATTCATTTAGCCATTATTTCTCTTATTTCTTGGTCGTTATAATCTTACGACTTGGGAAAATATTCCTGGTATTTTTCGGATCACTTCCGCTATCATTTCTCGTTCCAACAAATTATTGTTATTTTCCCAACAAGTGGTATCAGAGCCAGGTTGACTTCTTTAAATCTAGTATGCTCTGTGGTTGCGGTTTTTAAACTGATCTTCCACATCAGAAAAATTTTTATAGGTTGTAGTCCTTGTGCCATATTTGAATTATGGAGAGTAACCTGAGTCGGATGGTCACGTTGAACGGCTCCAACTATCATGTGTGGAAAGGGAAGATGGAGGATCTTCTTTATGTGATAGACTATTATTTACCCGTGTTTGCTGGTGCGAAGCCGGAAGATAAATCTGACGTCGAATGAGAATTATGTCATCGTTAAGTGTGCAGTTACATTCGACAATGGGTAAATGATAACGTCCTCAACCATGTCAGTGAGGAAAAGAACGCTCAGAGCTTGTGGAAAAAGCTTGAGAAGTTGTATGCTCGGAAGACTGGTAACAACAAGTTGTTTTTTATCAAGCAACTTATGGGGTTAAAGTACCAGAACGGAAAAGCTATGACTGATCACCTGAATACATTTCAAGGAATTATCAATCAGTTGGCTAGAATGAAAATCAAATTTGATGAAGAAGTTCAAGGGTTGATGCTTCTTGGGACTTTGCCGGACTCGTGGGAAACATTCAGAATGTCGTTGTCTAACTCGGCCCCAGATGGTGTTTTGGCTATGGATGTAGTCAAAAGTAGTGTTCTGAACGAGGAAATGAGAAGAAAGTCAACAGGTTTCTCTTCACAATCTGACGTCTTAGTCATCGAAAATAAAGGGAGGAGTCAAAGCAAAAGTCCGGGCAACAGAAACCGAAGCCAAAGTAAGTCCAAAAAATACGCCAACGTTGAGTGTCATTATTATGGCAAGAAGGGTCACATCAAAAGATTTTTTCGAAAGTTCCTTCGAGAGCGTCCGAATGCCAAAGGAAAGGAAACGAAGGCCGAAGAAGGTGACACAGGCGAGAAGGTAGCCACGACTACCGAGGAGTTCTTTATTGTGTACGACGGAGATGTCGTTAATCTCTCCTCCCAAGATACAAGTTGGGTAATTGATAGTGGCGCTTCGATACATGCCACTTCGCGGAGGGATTTCTTCACGTCCTACACTTTTGGTGACTTTGGAAGTGTAAGGATGAGAAATGACGGCATTGCAAAAGCCATTGGTATGGGAGACATGCGTTTGGAAACTGACAACGGCAACACCCTGTTTTTGAGAGGTGTGAAGCACATTCCTGACATCCGCATGAATTTAATCTCGACCGGAAAGCTTGACGACGAAGAGTTTTGCAATACCTTTCTTGATGGAAAATGGAAGCTCGCCAAAGGCTCTTTAATTGTGGCAAGAGGACAAAAATTGTAACGCCCCGAACCCACCTCGGCTCGGTGCGCTACTTTGCTAACCAATCCCATTTTTAAAACGACGTTTAAAATAATTTTCAATAAATTTTTGACTCGATTTTTGGGTTTTTCGAAACCTCGAAAAATATTGGGAAATGTGCGTAAAATACGTCGGAAAATGTCGGGTCAAAACATAGTAGAAATAGGAATTTAAAAAAAAAATTTTAAAAAAAAAACTGTTGCTGGGCGCTGGCGCGCGCGCATCGCGCGATCGGCACCCTCTCGGGTGCCCAGCGCGCCAACTGCCTTTTTTTTTTTCCGACCTTTTCTCACCTTTCTTCAATTTCCGTCGAGTCAAACACCTCCAAAAATTCTAAAATTTTTACCACACAATCCCGACACCCTAAACTCCGTGTCCCATAAAAATCTTGAAAAACCGACTTAAAACAGTTAATAAAAAAATAGCGAACGTAAACCCGATGTTATTTAGTTTAAAATCAAAACGGACTGCGTAACTCCTAAAATTCGATAAACCAAAACCTGCAATTATAACCAGCAATCAAACTAGTTGAACAATATCCCCCCCACAACCGACTCCCAAATCTCCAAAATAATTACGAAAATATCTACAATTACAACGTACCAAAACCTTTCAAAACAAGCATTTACAAAACATTTACAAACAAAACTATCGACACCAAAACATTCACCTCCCACACTACCCGAGGAAGACAGTGACCAAAACGCCCCGACAACAGCCTGCACCGGCGCACCCCGCACTCCTCCGACTGTTACCTAGTCCTCGGTCGTCTCCTCTACCTCACCTGTAAAGAACTCGTCACCTACACCATAAAACACAAAAAGTAAGCCTAACGCTTAGCAAGTCGGGACATAATGCACCTGAACACACAAAATGCTCGACTCATCCTAACATGTAGTTTCTACACACTTATCTTTCATCCTCACTACTCACACATGCAAAACACGTGGTTTCGTAGTTTAGAAAACAATGATGCATGATACACGATGCATGACACAAATTAAAACACAGCAACAAGCAAACAATCCCTACCGTTCTATGGTGTAGGCCCAAAGGCAACAAACACTCATCCGCCACTTACCTGGTTACTCGAATTTCAATTGTCCACTTCGTTTGATAATTCACTCGATCGATCACCTAAAATAACGAAAACTCAACTTAGGAAATTACTAACAATACTCTAAGGAAATTCTTAAACTTAAACTAACCAAAACTATATCACAATTCAACCTAAACACTCAAACCCGATTTTTATGCAATTTTTACCGTCCATATTCAAACGGCAATAACTTTCTCGTTTTTCAACAGATTTTGACATGCCACCCCAATTCGAAAACCTCTACACGTCTACTATCCATTGAAACACTCAAATTATCAAAAAAATCACTTAGCCAAACCGAAAATGCTAAAGACAGAATCGGCCACCAAATGTTCCTAAACCGGTTTTTGTGTAACACTCTTCCAATCTAACCACTCCATTAACCTAAACTAACATATTTAAGGATTAAATGACCAAGAGAGGAAGAAAACCCTCAAGGATAACCAAATTTTCGGACTCACCAATTTAGGGTTTTCAAACCCTCACTAAATCCACTTAAAACACCTCAAAATCACCACTAAACTTCACATATATATATACAAACCAACACCCATGCATTATTACCTTGAAAACTCTTGCAAAAATGAAGGAAAGGGAAGGAGAGGAGTCGGCTATGGAGGAGAAGGAGAGAGGCCGATGAAGATGAAGAAAGAAAAAGGAAAATCACCTTTTAACCCAATCCATCTATTTTCCACTTTTTCTTTTCCTCCACTATATTGTTTAAAATTGAAATCAAAACCCCCTCTTTCTCTCATAAATGTCAACGTGCATCACCCAAGAAAAGCCTCTTTTTTTTATTCACACATTTCTTGAAATTTTATTGGTTCAAATCTCCAATCTCCTTTGAATTTTCAACCTAACTTTTTGACCTTTCAAACTTTTGAATTTCAATCCTAATCCTTTTGACTTGTCAACCCTCTTCTTCACTTTGCATTGTTTCTAAACCTTTCATTCTTACACATTAACCCTCTAATCGTCTAAGACCTATACGCGTTATAAGAAATTCTCGGGTGTTGCAAAAATGCTCCTCTTTGTATGTGATGCATGCAAAGATCGTAGATTCCACAGTCCATACGGTGGACCATGAAGACGTGGTAGATCTTTGGCACAATCGGCTTAGCCATATGAGTGAGAAGGGCTTGGTGATTCTCGCCAAGAAGAACTTGTTATCAGGTATAAAAGGAGGCTCTCTAAAGCAGTGTGTTAATTGTTTGGCTGGTAAGCAGACTCGAGTAGCCTTTAAAAGTGTCCCCACTCACGGAAGTTGGGTATACTCAACATGGTGTACTCCGATGTGTGCGGCTCGATGAAGACAAGAACACTTGGAGGTGCGTTGTACTTTGTGACTTTTATCGATGATCATTCAAGGAAGATTTGGGTGTATACGTTAAAGACAAAAGATCAAGTGATAGACGTCTTCAAGCAGTTTCACGCTCGTGTGGAAAGAGAAACAGGTGTAAAGCTAAAATGCATCCGGACAGATAATGGAGGTGAGTACTGTGGTCCTTTTGATGAGTACTGTAGATAGCAGGGTATTCGGCATCAAAAGACACCTCTGAAGACTCCTCAGCTGAACGGATTAGCTGAGAGGATGAACAGGACACTCGTTGAGATGGTGAGATGTTTGCTAGTCACAGTTGCCGAGGTCCTTCTGGGGTGAAGCCTTGAGTACAGTGGTTCACGTTTTGAATCTCACACCGAGTGTTCCACTGAACTTCGAAGTTCAAGACAAGATGTGGTCAAGAAATGAAGTTTCTTACAATCATTTGCGCATTTTTGGGTGCAAGGCCTTTGTTCACATTCCAAAAGACGAGCGGTCAAAGCTCGATGTGAAAACGAGGCCGTGTGTATTCATCGTTTATGGTCTTGATGAGTTTGGCTACAGGTTCTACGATCCAGTGGAGAAAAAGCTTGTAAGAAGCCGAGATGAAGTGTTCGTAGAAAATCAAGGCATCAAAGACATCGATAAGGTTGAAATGGTAGAGAGGTGCAATGATGATCTGATCGATTTGGATCCGATTTCTACATCTGCAAGGCATTCCGAACAAGGGGGAACGGAACAAGGACATGATACCGGTCCCAAAGATGGCAAAATTCCCACAACTGATAATGTTGAACCAACTCAACAAGTCGAAGAAGAGGTTCAAGAGTTGCCAGAAGAACCTCCGTTGAGAAGATCCACTAGAGAGCGACGTCCTTCGACGAGATACACTTCAAAGGAGTATGTGATGCTCACAGATAGCGGAGAGCCAGAAACGTACCAAGAGGCAACTTCCGTTGATAAGAAGAAAGAGTGGCTGAAAGCCATGGAAGAGGAGATGCAGTTTCTTCACGAGAATCACACTTATGACTTGGTGAAGTTACCCTAAGGAAAGAAAGCTCTCAAGAACAAATGGAGACTTGGAGGAAGAAATTTACATGGAGCAGCCCAAGGGATTCAAAGTCAAAGGGAAAGAACAACTTGTGTGCAAGTTGAAGAAGAGCTTGTATGGCCTCAAACAAGTTCCACGCCAGTGGTACAAGAAGTTTGACTTTTTCATGGTGAGTCAAGGGTACTGCCGGACATCGTCAGACCATTGTGTATTCATCAAGAGGTATTCCGATGACGATTTCTTCATTCTCCTCTTGTATGTTGATGATATGTTGATCATAGGCCGTGACACTAGCAAGATTGCTAAGTTGAAGGGAGAATTGAGCAAGGCTTTTGCTATGAAAGACTTGGGTGCGGCAAAGAAGATACTCGGTATGAAAATCTCTCAAGATAGGAAGAATGAGAAACTATGGTTGTCTCAGGAAGACTACATCGAGAAGGTATTGGAAAAGTTCAACATGAGCAAGGCCAAAGCTGTGTGTTCTCCACTTGCAGGTCACTTCAAGCTCAATTCAGAGCAATATTCTACAAGTGTAACGCTCCGAGTTTTCTGAACCCGGTTCGCTACTCATAACCCGAATATAACTAAGAAACTTTGGACCAAATTTAAAATTTCGCTCGAAAGTCAAAACTTGACGTTTTCTAAAACCTCGAAATATCTAAAAAGAACTAGCAGCGGAAATCATTTAAGCAAAAACAGTGTTAAACAAAACTATATAAAGAATGTTGATTAATCGGTTAGAATATTAAGAAACAATCGGCCAAAGGAAATAAGGGTTTAAATCGTGAAATACTTGAAAGGTTACAGAAGTCAAACATATCTACCGCCGAGCAATAGTCAACGGAAGAGGCTGAAACGGGAAACAGAAGGCTTCCCTGGTGACAAAGCGACAAAACTTTGGCTACATCATCCGGTCACAAAATGACAAAACACTTCCTACATCCACCGGTGACGTCAGCCGGATGATTCATTCATCCGATCGACTTTATCATACATCCACCGGTGACGTCAGCCGGATGATTCATTCATCCGATCGACTTTCACTGAGGACATATTCCGATAGAGAACAGATTAACAACTCAACATCTGCCGATAGACTTCATCTACCGACAGAGAACAGAACAACAACTCTAACTACGGAAATAAATTTACTCACTTTATTGAAACCATTCAGAAACAATTCAAATTATTGCATTACTCAAATCCAGTAAGAACCAACATTTAAACTCCACAGAATACTATCATCAGAAAATCTCAAAAACGTATTCAAAATATTTAAAAAAAACATTACTGTCATGAAAACTTAGCATACTCAGATCGAGACACTGTCAACTAGACCATTCTAACTACAGACATCAGTTAATCCGTCTCATCAGTTTACCAAGTCGAAACATGGATGTACTCCTCCAACCACATCTATTCATCTGTGCACTCAAGGAAATCACCTGCAGTCTTCTCAACACCTACATCACAAAACTCATCTATTAGCCTAATGCTAAGTAAGTAAAGCAGTAAGAAAATGAAATGCTGAATTATAAATTCTTAAACATGCAAATTTCTACTTTCTCATCTCAGTTGCATTTGCATTCGTTTCTGTTCAGATCCCCCTGTGAAATTGGGAGTTGGATCACTTCTCCCAAAGTACAAGTATCCACTGACTCATTAAGGGTTGGATTAGTTCCCTTAACAGTAAATATGATGCACATAACTGTTCAGATCCCCCTATGAAATTGGGAATTGGATCAATTTTCTCAAAGTATAAGCATCCACTGTCTCATTAAGGGGCGGATTATTTCCCTTAACAGTGTATCTGTCCACGTAGCTGTTTCAATATGTTCATTCCTTACCATGCCAACATGCATTCAAATTCATTTTCGTATATTTTTTTAAAACATGATGCATGATACACAGAGACTTTCAAATAAACATAACCCTAATGTTTTGTGATGTAGGCCCGAAGGCACAAGTAAACTTCACTTACCTGGTCTCCTGAAAGTCGCTCGGTTTCAACTACTCTGGAAGCCTTGTTCACCTAATGTCATAAACAAAATACCATTCAGATCTTCACTAATCCTCATCCTACACCATTCACAAACCTAAGGAGCTAGTTTAGAAGTTCGGATCATCGCACATTCCTGATTCAACACTAACCCGAACTCAACTCACTCACTGCATTCTAAAAAAAATACACACACTGCACTCTATTTGCTATCTAGCCACTAAATCTCGAGAAAATGAAGGGAAAACTTACCTAGTTTGAGGAAATGGAGATCGGAGGGGGAAAAATCGCCTGGAGCTCTGTTGAGCTTAAGCTGAATACCGAGAAGAAAAAATGAAGGAACAGTGGCGGCTAAACCTCATTAAACCCTTCCTTAAATACGTTATCCACAATAAATTTCAATTTACCATTTTGTCCTTACTCATTCACCTATTAACCTAATCACTAATTCACCCAAAATTTCAATTTTACAACATTCTTTATAATTGGAAAAAAAGTAAATCGGTTAATAGAAACCGGGTGTTACAACAAGTGAGAAAGACAAGGCCGATATGAATCGAGTTCCTTATGTGTCTGCAATTGGTAGTTTGATGTACGCCATGGTTTGCACTCGACCTGATATTGCTTATTCAGTTGGAGTAGTCAACCGATTTCTCTCCAGTCCTGGCAAAGAACTCTGGGAAGTAGTAAAATGGATATTCAGATATCTCAGAGGCACTTCCAGATTGTGTTTATGTTTCGGTGGCATTGATCTTATGCTAGTTGGGTACACCGATTCAGATATGGCCGGTAATGATGATTCCAGGAGATCCATTTTCAGGATTCTTGATAATTTTTACTGGAGGAGCCGTGTTTTGGCAATCCAAGCTACAAGATTGTGTTGCACTATCCACCACAGAAGCCAAGTATATTGCAATCACTTAGGGTTGCAAGGAGGCTTTATGGATGAAGAGATTTCTTGAGGAATTGGGTCTGCGCCAAGAGAAGTATATTATGTTCAGTGATAGCCAAAGTGCTATCCATCTCTCCAAGAATTCATCATTTCATTCGAGGTCCAAGCATATTGATGTGAGGTATCATTGGGTTCGAGATTTGCTCGAGACAAAGCAGTTGCATTTGGCGAAAGTGCATACCAGTGAAAACGGTTCAGATATGTTGACTAAGGCTTTGCCAAAAGAAAAGCTCAAGGCTTGTTGGCGAAGAGCAGGATTATTGGAGATGCCTCATCATAAGTCGGGAGGGGGAGATTTGTGGGGTCCCTCCATTATGATGAAGGACCCATCTCATTAATGAGATGTTTGAAAAATGAAGAAAGTTTGAAAAACTTTCCTTCGACGCCTACTCTCTTTTTGCAACACCCACCTTACTTTAAGTAAGGTGTTTGAAGGAGCACACCTTCCTTTAAGGAAGGTCTTCCCTTGAAGCCTCTATAAATAGAGGCTTCAACCCAACTCTTCCAGTATCCGAAGCAACTTCTTCAGCAGAGTGAAGAAAGAGAGAAAATAAGAGAGTATTATTTTGGAGTGAGAGAAAAGAAAGGTGTGAGAGAAAAATAGGTGTGGTGCTTTTGTGCACATTGAGAGTTCTAAGAGTGGTCATTTCTCTTAGTGAATATTTTCTAGAATATTTGATATCTATAAAAATATTGTAAATACTATTTTTCATAGTGAGATCTTTCTGGACTCAGTCCCATGGTTTTTTCCCGATTTGGGTTTCCACGTAAAAATTCTCGGTGTTCATTTAGCCATTATTTCTCTTATTTCTTGGTCGTTATAATGTTACGACGTGGAAAAATATTCATGGTATTTTTTGGATCACTTCCGCTATCATTTCTCATTCCAACAAATTATTGTTATTTTCCCAACAATCTTGTCTTGGAAGACCCAGAAGTCATACTCTGCGGCAGAGAGACTCTTCACCTAGAAACCGACGGATGAAGCAAAACCAGAGAATCTCTCATCTTGATTCTTCCAAAAAAATGTTTGTCCTCCATTACCCAATGCCAAAATTAAGAGGAGCCACTTTATGAACGTCTGGTTCAAGCCATAAAAACTCTATGGCGATGCTTTAAGAGCGAGCAAAACAAGAGAATCCAGGCAAAAACTGACGATGGAATCAAATGAAATTAATAACAAACATGGAAAGGAATGTGGAGAGGCGAAAAGAATACTAATGAGAGGAAACCCTGAAAATAGTAGAGCCCTTCTACAATCAGTACAGCTTCGATCAAGCTTGGAGAATATAATGCCCTTCATAACATGAAATTCTTTCAAAAAGGAGTTGGAAATTGAAGTGGATCCCCCGGGATACCGACATGAAAAGTAAAACACCAACAAAAACCCAAACCATCCGAGAAAACGAAAACCGCAATCAACAAAGTGAAAGTATGTAGAAAAATGATGGCAGAGACAACATTGTTGTCACTGTATCTATTGCAGACTATGACGTATGAATTGACAAAATTAAAATTTTAAAGTATCAATTAAAAATATTTTCATACTTAGTAAGACATTTTGATAACTACAAAATTTTAGTCCAAGGAGAAGATTTTAAAAGATAAGAGAAAGAAGTTTGTTGGGAGGATGAGAGGAAAAAATAGGAAATATGGGAAGAAAGTGAGATACTCTAATTATGTTTTCAAAAATAAGTTGAAGAGCAGAGAGCTTTTCTGAATCATTCACGAGTCACTGTGATTCCGTCTGAAACCACGAAACAGAGAGAGAAAGCAGGACAAGGAAGGAGGTGACGTGCAAGACATAATGGATTGAGAGACCCAACTTGAAATGATCTAGCCCAATTTAGTCCACCAAAATTACAGTTAACCGATACAGCTTCTTCTGCAAATAGAAACTGAAAGTGGGGGGAAATCTGAGAATTAGGAAGCAGAGCAGACATCCTTAAAAATCATTCATTTTCATATGTAATCTTTTATTTCAATTGCAAACAATATTTTTGGTTTGAAATTATTCGAAGAAAATTACATGTAGTTTGTAATCTCAATTCTTCGTTCTATCCATGGTAATGCTTCTTTGTAATTCCCAACTACTGACCAGACAAATATTAATTGATGCAAAAATTTAATTACATGAATCAATGTTTGTCGCATCATGAAATAAAAATATATGTAAACATATTATTATTTATCTATCATACATTCATCCGTATACCATATAATAAATCATAAAACGAGTAAATATGCCAGAAACGAAGATTTGGAGTACGCTAGAGAAAGCTTCTTCTCGTTGTAGCCAGCAGAAGAAGAAGTCTAATGATAGACCTATTTCTCTATCTACTTGCAAGGTAATTTTTGAAACTTCTGAAAGAAACAATTAAGTGACAAAAGTTGTTAAAGCAAAAGAGCAACAACAACAACGTCAAAGACAAGATTTTATTATATTTTTCTTGTTATCGTTTACATGATATTTAGGTTTAATGCGATTAATTTCTCTTTTGTTATCGCCTGAGTATTGAATGTCTGAGAGACGGGAGTAACTAATCATGTGAATCTATATATTCTTGTAGAGCTATGTTGCATGAAATTATTTAATTAATTCAATATGTTCTTAATGATTAATTTATTCACAGTTCAAAAAATATAAATAAATACTTAGATTTTTATTAGTTGAAAGATAATGGATTGTTTAGGCATGCTGTAACACCTGGCATTTTTGCTATGTAAATATTCTCAGAATTCATTTAGCGGGATAAATGATTACATTAATACAATGAATGTTTTAATGCGTTTATCGGAGTGTTTAATGGAAAAACCGAATTGATTAACTAATTAACAAATTAGTTGGAAACCAATGGAAGGGCAAATTAGGAAAACAATTAAGGTAGGTGGGAGGGAACTAATGAGTGCTTGACACTTGGCAACTTGTTGAAGAAGCCATGTTCTTCTTCTCTTTCCTCCTACGTGAAACCCTCATTTCTCATCTGCTCCTTTCCACTGCTCTCTTTTTTCTCTCCTCCAAGCGACTGTAACCTTTCTAAAAGACTTCCATTCTCATGTTTTCTCCAGTGAAGGTAATCATCTACTAAAGTTAACGAGTTTGGACGAGTTAAAATGAGAGTTTTGCTGAAGTAGGGTTAAGATGTTTTGGAGAAAACTCTCTGTTACTGTATGAAAACATGTTGGTTTGTTTTCTAAAAGTTTTTGAATGGAGCTTGAAGCATATTTCACTAAGTTATTAATTAGCATTTGTAGCTTGTTAATTATCTTTTTCATGCACGTCATAGGTTCGTGCATCACCGTGGTTTCACGAGCAAGACTTGCTGCTTTTCGGATAACAGGTAAGTTCATATTCGTAGGCTGGTCCTTAAGGCTCTACATCACGGAGACTCTAAGATTTTACTTCTGTCGGGAGGTTTCGGGTAGATAAGTTGGAGTTATATTTTGAGTTATCTGTTTTTCGCTTTAGGTTCTGTTGTGCTGTTCCTGTTGTCTGTTGTTTTAATCTTAAGCACTGTGTGTAACGACCCTAATACTGTACCCAATTTTCCGTACACATATTTTTTTTTTTAAATAACCCTAAGCGGAACCTAAACCGAAATCGAAATTAGAATCTAAGTCGGGGTTGTAATCTAACTTATAACCATTTAAAACTAAAATACAAACTTATTTAAATAAACATTTAACAATTTAAAACAATTAAATAAAAGTGTCGAGGGTCCAAAAGGGCAATCGCCCATAATACAGGGGCGATTATTCGCCCAATAAGGAGGGCGAATAATCGCCCTTAGGCGAGTGCAACAGGCGACTAATCGCCTGTTGCTAATCGCCATGCTCTCTGGATTTCTCCAGAGAGCGGCAACCATGAGGGGCGAATGATCCCCTCCTCAGGCGATCATTCGCTACCCTCTCTGCCTTCCTCGCCCTTTTCATCTTGTTCATCTCCCTGTAAACCCAATTCAATAACAAACTTAACCATACATTTCTCTTACATTTTTGTAGCAACCTCGACTCTACAATTTATACTTCACCACTCCCTCGTTTAACAACCCAAAACGCATTTCAAAACCAAGCACATTTTACGAAAACAAACCGTGTGGTTACGTTTAAAACCTAAACATTTCCTCCTGTTAAAAATCACATACAATTCAAGTTAAACTTTAACAAAGCAGTTTATAAACTTCAGAAGTAAACCTATCCACTACCAGAACCAAGTATCCTAAAATGTCTATACAATTGTCAGCCCAAAACATCCCAAAAACCCTCAAAATCTATACATACTTCCCCACGGGTCGGTTAAGCGTCGACTGCGCCAGCACACCACCGCAACTATCCTCCGTCAACTGGACTCAAGCCTCAGGAGGAGGAATCTCATCCTCACCTGTATCCTCGTAATCACCTACACCATACATACACACTATGAGATGAAATCCCAGTAAGCTCTACGTAAATGCAATGCATGCTGTGCGTATGAGTTCGATAAATCATGCTTTATTTTCTTTACTATGCAATGCACGATAGGTGTCACCGAGATCCTATCCCTCTAACCGGAGAGATCTCATCCAGCGGGCGGACTACTCTTTCCAGCTAAAGGTGGGGGGTACACGCTTACAACACGTACAGCCGTGCCTGAGCCCCACCTCGCGTGACCGATAAACTATACTTCGGCCGATATGCCTTTCGGCCGATATGCCTTTCGGCCGATATGCCTTTCGGCCGATATGCCTTTCGGCCGATATGCCTTTCGGCCGATATGCCTTTCGGCCGATATGCCTTTCGGCCGATATGCCTTTCGGCCGATATGCCTTTCGGCCGATATGCCTTTCGGCCGATATGCCTTTCGGCCGATATGCCTTTCGGCCGATATGCCTTTCGGCCGATATGCCTTTCGGCCGATATGCCTTTCGGCCGATATGCCTTTCGGCCGATATGCCTTTCGGCCGATATGCCTTTCGGCCGATATGCCTTTCGGCCGATATGCCTTTCGGCCGATATGCCTTTCGGCCGATATGCCTTTCGGCCGATATGCCTTTCGGCCGATATGCCTTTCGGCCGATATGCCTTTCGGCCGATATGCCTTTCGGCCGATATGCCTTTCGGCCGATATGCCTTTCGGCCGATATGCCTTTCGGCCGATATGCCTTTCGGCCGATATGCCTTTCGCAACTATCCTCCGTCAACTGGACTCAAGCCTCAGGAGGAGGAATCTCATCCTCACCTGTATCCTCGTAATCACCTACACCATACATACACACTATGAGATGAAATCCCAGTAAGCTCTACGTAAATGCAATGCATGCTGTGCGTATGAGTTCGATAAATCATGCTTTATTTTCTTTACTATGCAATGCACGATAGGTGTCACCGAGATCCTATCCCTCTAACCGGAGAGATCTCATCCAGCGGGCGGACTACTCTTTCCAGCTAAAGGTGGGGGGTACACGCTTACAACACGTACAGCCGTGCCTGTCTTCGGCCGATATGCCTTTCGGCCTATGTTATGCTTTACATTATCTTTAAAACCCTGTGCGGAAGTTCATTTTCATGCTTTTCTTTAAAACACGTGATGCGTGAACAGTTCATATCTTAAAGTAAACAAGCAATAATGTATACCATCAAAGACTGTAAAACATAATCTATAAAACAAATAAGCCTAGCTACCCAACCAAAGCAATATAAAACAAGTGTATCTCCAAAATTCCTCGACGCGACATTCGACGTACGGTGTAGGCCAATCGGCCAGAGAAGAATCACGAGAACTTACCTCGTGTCCAAAGCAGCTCAAGCTCCGTCCACGAGCGTCGTTTACCTACGCAATTCATAACGTTTATCATTAAAACGAGTTCAAACTTCTAAACGTCCAAATTTTACAAAACCTTAACTAAGAATTTTCCTAAATTCTTAACTCAACTAATCGAAGCATTTAAACCACCAATTAATGCTCGACAGTTCAAAATCCCAATTAACGAGTTTTTTCCGAAAAAATCCGAAAATCCACAATTTTAAACATTCATCCTAAATCAATCAAATCTGTCCAATAACATCCTATACGTTCACTATATCCTTAATTACGGCAAACCCCTCGATTTCGAACCCAAAATCGACATTTTTAACGAAACCCTAACGAAAACCCTAAACGTATAACTCTACGAAAACAAAAATATAAAGTTCGGAAACTATAGAATCATACCTAGGGTCGAGAAAGGAGAAGAAAACACGAAGAACGGAGGAGAAACGGAGATCGATCGGTGCTAAAACGTGGAATCGTCGCTGGAGAACAAAGAACCACTCTCTGGTTCGTGAACTCCAGAAGAAAAAGAAGAGAGAAGTGAGGGAGAGAAAAGAAATTTGTTTATTTTATATAATTTGGTTCAAAAATTACTAAAATGCCCTTAGCACTTATTTCTATTTGATTTGTCATTCGTTTCGACAATCGGCAAACTATTCGTTTTCTCCAAATTTTCTTATTTCACCAATAAGCCCAACTTATTATTTGGGATTTATTAAAACTGACCGTTCGCAATTTGGACCTCGTTTACTATTTTTACTAAAACATCCTTTACATTACGATAGAGGTAATTACTCGGAATATAGCGTTATTATTCCGAAAATTCCCTAAATTTTCTTATAATTCCTATTAATTGTTAGGATTTTAATGACGCTTTCTTTTGTAAAACGGACTTGATTTGACATATTTACCAAAAATGCCACATATATAATAAAATATTAATATAATATATTAAATCTAAAAATCCGTACGAGCCGGGTTTTACACTGTGAATGTCCATGCATACATGATTTTCCCGAAAGTTCATGCAAAACTGTTTTCTGTACACGGTTTGAAGTTAAGAAAGATAAAATCCGACTGTAATGTATTGGTTAAGTGCGGGACGGGGACTGGCCTACTGTTTCTGTTCTGTTCTATTTTCGTTCTGTAAATCTGTTATGTGTCTGTCGTGCACTTGCCAGTTCCCCTATAAGCCCCACTTATACCCCTCTGCCAGTGAAACGTAATGTTCTGAAATGTCACTGTATTTCTGAAAAGTTCATGCATAGCATATGCATCACTGCATTGGTTTTTATATGTTCTTACTGAGTTTTAGACTCATAGGTAAACTCCCTGATGTAGGTACTGAAACCGTGGATGAGGACTTTGTGCCTCAAGATGACGATCTGATGTAGTTGGCGGAGGAGCTCATGGGTTGGTTGCTGCAGCCAGACATATTTCTGTCCCGAGGTTTAAGTTTTTAAAATAAAGTTTATGTCTGTAAACTCTACTGGGATTCTGCCGGTTTTGTTTTAAAACTCTGTTGGGATTCTGTTGGAAATTTGGATAATGTATAGGTTCTGATGTTTAAGTTTAAAACCTTTACATTTGACAGTTGAGTTTCCGTTCTGAAGTATTCTGGAATTGTTTGGAATATTTTCTCTTTTAGGGCGTGCATGGATTATCTCTGATTTTACAGCCATCCATGCAATCTGTTTTCCTTAAATTTCTGTCGTGTTTTCCTGATATGTCCAAAATCATATTTTAAATCGTTTTCTGAAGTTTGAAGCTTTCATACTTTATGTTTTCACGACTTCTGTTTTTATGTAATCCTGTTAAAAGTTGTCAATTTTATCTTTAAACTCTACATCCACCGCTGCTACTGTTCATTTTTGTCTTATTCACATCCACCGGTGAACTCGTCTGTCTGTAGTTCACATCCCCCAGTGAACAGTAGTCTGTAGTTCACATCCCCCGATGAACAGTAGTCTGTAGTTCACATCCACCAGTGAACAGTAGTGTGTAGTTTACATCCACCAGTGAACAGTAAATTTCTATTTGTAGTTCACATCACCGGTGAACAGTAAATTTCTGTCTGTAATTTACATCCACCGTTCACTTTTGTCTTATTCACATCCACCGCTAGTCTATATCACCCGCCCAGTTTGTTTACATTTTTCTGCTTCGTCTACTGCCTACGTCTTCCGCCCAGCTTATATTTCTTATTTATTTTCACCACATGTATTTTATCACGATTTCCTCTGCATGGCCGTCGCCCACCCAAATTTATTTTACGTTCAAAATGTTATGTCTCCCTGTTTTACTCCTGTCATTTATTTCTGAAGTCCGGTTTTTAATCATGTCTTTCCAGCCCTCAATCCAGAGAATGTTCTCTCTCTGTAAAGTTTTAAGGGTTCGTTTTAATGATTCAGTCTGTTTATTCAAAAAAAAAAATATAGTCTCCGTTTTGAATGTCCCGGAGTGATTGGTTCCTCGGGCCCGATCGGGTCGGGGGCTGTCACACATGCTAACTTCATATGTGTTAGGCGATGATCAAGAGCTGGTCAGAGAGGATGATTAGCCACACTTGGAGTGAGACACGGCCCAAACTCCTACGAGAGGTAGTAGTGGGAAATTTTCCCCAATGGGCAAAAGCATGACGTAGTAATGTCTCATGGAGGTAGAAGTCTAACGGGTAGTGAACTTTTTTTCCCAGAGAAGAAGCAATGACAGTATCTGGGGAATGCGGCAGCCTGACTTGTGAGGGCAAAAAGAGCCAAAGATTCTGTTGATTATTTGAACTCAGCTCATACCAGTGGTGGGTATAATCTTACGTCGTTTGGGAGAGCGAAAATTGAGTGGTTTATAAGTAGAGTTCTCATTCCGACATAGTACAACGAGTTTCGAGCTAACCCTAAGAACAAATTCGTGGGAGATCTGGCCCAAAGCATATAATATTATACTTGAAGCATCGGAGGACTCCACAGATGGTATCAGAGCCAATTCCCAACTGAAAATGTGGTCGACAGAGATGTCGGGCCTCTAAGGGGAGAGATTGTGGCAGCCCGCCATATGAAGAGAATGACGTTCCAAGATTCTATTGATTGTGAAAGCTTAATTTATACTAGTGATGGTGCATAATCTCACATCTGTTTGGAGAGTGGAAATCGAATGGTTTATAAGTAAAGTTTCCTTCCTACAAACCCGTTTTTCGGTAACCCCTAGAACAAATATGTGTGAGCTTCGGGGCAAAGCGAATAATATTGAACTAGAGCACCGAGGGACTTCACAAATGGTATCATAGTCAATTCTTAACTGCAAGTGTGGTCGACGTGAACGTCAGGTCCGTAAGGGGGGGAGGGAAGGAGATTGTGGCAGCCCACCCTGTGAAGGCAAGGACGATCCAATATTCTGTTGATTGTGAGAGTTCAGTCCATACTAGTGGGGTGCATAATCTCACATTTATTGGGGAGTAAAAATTGAGTGGTTTATAAGTAGAGTTTTTCTTCCTACTCAGTACAATGCGTTTTGGTCTGACTCCAAAAATAAATTTGTGCGGGCTCCGACCCAAAATAGACAATATTGTATTGAGAGCATCGGGGGATCGTGGCAGCCCATCCTGTGAAGGCAAGGATGATTCAATATTCTGTTGATTGTGAGAGTTCAGTCCATACTAATGGAGTGCATAATCCTACATTGATTGGAAGAGTAAAAATTGAGTGATTTATAAGTAGAGTTCCTCTTCCTACCTAGTACAATATGTTTTGATCTGACTCCAAGAACAAATTCGTGCAGTCTCCGACCCAAAACAAAAACATTATATTGAGAACACTGGGGGACTCCGCAGGAAATAAGTATCAGCGAGATCTCAGCCACACAAATAGTTCAATGTGCTCATCAACGTCTTACTTTGAGATATGGATCATCCAAGGCACATTAGCATGACCTACTTCTCCTGTTCGAATCGGGTTTGAAACCAAACTTATCCTCATCAGGATATATAGTTCAAATATTTACATATCATTTTATTTCACTTTAGAATTACACTTTAATAAATTCATTACCATATTTATCTACCTAAAAATTCAATGAAATATTGTATGAATTATTCAAACTCTAGCAAGCTTTGCATGAAAAAACAATTCTAAATCATCTAAATAATCATGTTGCAGCATGTCCACAACATCAAAAGTAAATTCATATAAAAAAGGAAATCGAATATGAGAGATATTTTCATCTTGTGTTTATCTTAGTTGATATGTTCTGTGTTCATTTTTTTTTATCAATTTACATCACTCAATTAATTTACATCTTTAATGATTCAAGTTTTATTTATATTTTGATAATTTTGTCTTCGTGATATCGATACGCTATTTATCATATATTATTTGAATGCGACGCGTGCATTTGGGTGTGATATTGTTTGGTAAAAAAGAACAAATCTATCTAATTTTTAATTCTAAGAGTTGAAAATTGACAAAATCGATTAACAACGAACCAATCGAACAATGACAATACAAATAAAAATATTTAAACACTCAAGAACAAATTCAGCAACGAGTAGGGCCAACCTAGCCCCAACCCACGGGCCTCCAATCATTAGAGTTCGCTGAAGCCTACAAACTTTTGATGGGCCTCCTGTGAGTCTTGTTGGGTTCCATCGCCAGAATCCGACGACTTCTGCTATAATTTGGCTAGACTTGCAGGAAGTCTGTCGGAGTTCGACGAGGGTCTGTTGGCCAGCCCGTAAGTCAAAAGCCACGACTCCAACTCTTGTCGGGATTGTCGACCTCGAGACAAATCTGATAAAACACGTTCAGTGGAATCTGGACGGTGCAAATGTAGACAAGGACACCCCGAAAAGGAAAGAAGAAAGACGAAGAGTCATAGAAGCGTGAAATCTAACTATTTCGCTTTCCTACGACTCTCTCTTATTTTATTTCGAAAAAAGTTGAGGATCTATCCTATGATTCTCTCCTACGCTGTCATAAAACAATCCACGCAACTTTTTGGATAGTATGATGTTCTGATCACATATTTTATTACATGTTTTTATTTATTATTTATCAAAATATTACACCCAAAACATGTTGTCTTATTGGGTTTGGTAAGATAATGTGAACTATTATATTAAGAGCCATGTGAAACATGCAATGACAGGTACACTAATATTCGTACGATAAAATAAAGCATTTTGTCAACCTTTTTATTGGTCAGCAATGACGTGTTTCATCTTCGTCACTATCTTACATAGATACCAACTACGTCGTTTTTGTTTTCCTTAAAAACCAGATTTTCAACATGGTCTATAAATAGGATCACGGTCGTGGATTCCCAAATATACCAGTAGAGAGAGAAAGAGAGAGAAATGGACGTAGTTTCAGTCCTGCGCATGAAAGGAGGAAAGGGAGATACAAGCTATGCTACCAACTCTTCAATGCAGGTATATTTTGAACTTAAACATTGCAGCATGAATCTTTGTTTTTCCAAAACCTAGTAAAATAACCACGTAATGGTTGATCGCGTTACAATTTAGTGCCTCAAATTTATTTTGGCTTGACCTGAAAAATATTGTTGCGACACGTGTTCTGATAGTAGTTGTGGATTACTTTATTAATTTAGAGTTTTATTACGATTTAGTTAGTCGAAAAACATATTTTGTTCTACTCATCATGTGAAGGTCAGAATGACTTAAAATTAAGATAAACTCTGAGGAAGTAAATCAAACTGGGAACTCATGTGAAGTATTTTCGGACAAAATCTGATAACATAATTGTGTAAGAATTGACCCAAAACTAATAATATCGTGCTAATTGATGAGTCTTTCCTCATTCTATCTTGTAATCATCTTTGACATACTAATTCTTCTTCCATGCTCGTATTTTTTTTTTCGTAAAAAAATTTCAACTTCAAATCTGTGTATTCTCAATCTATCTTTGGTGCTCTTTCCGCTTGAATTTTAGTAAACTTTAGTAATAAATAGATATCTAATATTGTGAACAGAAGAAGGTTATTTCAATGACAAAGCCATTGAGAGAGGAAGCCATAGCCAAGCTCTACAACAACACCATCACGTGCTTAAACATTGCAGACTTGGGCTGTTCTTGCGGTCCCAACACATTCTTAGTGGCGTCCGACGTTATCCAAATAATGCACAATCTCAAATCAGCAACAAAAACAACATCCATGGAGTTCCGGGTCTTCTTGAACGATCTTCCTGCAAATGATTTCAATACCCTTTTCCAGTCCCTTCCGAGTTTCTTGGAGAATCTCCGGAGCCAAACCGGAGCTGGTCTCGGCCCATGTTTCTTCACTGGAGTTCCCGGTTCTTTCTACGGCCGCCTTTTTCCGACCAATAGCCTGCACTTCGTCCACTCCTCCTACAGCCTCCATTGGATTTCACAGGTATGCAAAAATAAGATTAAGAGCTCATATTGTCCATCTATACTTATATTTTTCTTTTTACATTTACTATTTAGGTTCCGAGAGGGATAGAGGGCAACAAAGGAAACATTTACATGTCCAAAACAAGTCCACCCAGCGTTCTCAAAGCATACTACAACCAATTTCAAAAAGATTTCTCAACATTCTTGAAATGTCGAGGAGAAGAAGTCATTAATGGCGGCTGCATGATTCTCACATTTCTCGGCCGAAGAAGTGAAGCCCGGTCTAGCAAAGACGGTTGCCATATTTGGGATCTCTTAGCCACGGCCCTCAACGAAATGGTCGCCGACGGAATCATCAACGAACATGAACTCTATGCCTTCAACATTCCAAAATACACGCCCTCCCCCTCTGAAGTGGAAATCGAGGTCGTAAAAGAAGGATCGTTTGTCGTTGATCGACTCGAAGTTTCAAGTATAAGTTGGAACGGGTAATTATCATCCCGTTAAAATAATTAATAATTTTAAAAGTTTAAGTTGTTAGATCGTATATGAATTTGATGATTATCTAAATCATTCTATTGCAGGTATTATGAGGAAGATCAAATGAACTTGTCGAACGAGTTTTTTGAAAGTGGTTCTTACGTCGAGAAGTATACGAGGGCCGTGACCGAGTCTTTGCTTGCTAGTCATTTTGGGGAAGCTGTTATAGACGATGTGTTTTGCAGATTCAGAAGGATTGTTGCAGAGTGCATGAAGAAGGAGAAGCCTGAGTTTACAAATATCACTGTTTCTTTGACTAGAAAAGAATTGACCTAAGCTAAAGCATTGGCCTTTGGATTTGTATTACCTAAAGCGTTTATATTATTTGCTTATATTATTTGCTTAAAGTTGTGTAGCTCTGAAGCATGTCTTAGTTTTTGTAATGTTACCGTGAGATTTGGTTACACAACTTCTGTTTTGGCCGGATCGAAAAGTTTGTTGTACAACAAAAGTTTGAAAAAAGTAATACAAATGATTTTAAAGAGATCTGCAGAAGAATCGAAAGGATTGGACTGTATGAAATAAACTCTTACAAGGATGAATTGCTCATATATGACTATGACTGTTTATCTGTTTAGGTTTTCCCGTAAAATTTTAGTATATATATTGTTAGAGTTACGTTGTATTGTTTGTCTAATACAAGAAAAAATTTTGAATTTTTTTTAAAGATTCTGTTATAGAATCAGACTGTATGAAACAAATTCTCGACAGAGTAAATTTCTCATATATGCCCACGATTTCTTACCTGTTTAGGTTTCGACATAAAATTTTGGTGTTTTTCTTATTAAAGTTACGTTATATTGTTAATCTAGTGCGATAAATTGCTTAATTAAGTTATAACGTCATAAATAGCACACTCTTTATTGGTGATCAAGTGATTTTATAGTGACACACATTTTATGTACTATATAATTCTCCCTCCGCACATTTTTTAGTGGCTTACTATAATTGCACGTGTCTTCTGCTAAGACGTGACTTCTTTAAGCACAAATTGACACGTTACAGGCAGCTCAAGTACATCTATCACCTTTATACCCTAGAAGACAAAATTTGTGACATGCCAAATGACATATCTTATCATTGATGTTACTTATTGTAACGTGTTATAAGAAAAAAAAAACACCACAAAATCTAGGCACAAGGAACAAAGTTGGCCCAATTTAGTTGACAATTTGAATAATTTGAAAAATAAACGAGTTCGGATCTTTAGGGGATCTCTCGTGATTATT
>CM039510.1:2367101-2387728 GCA_022432975.1 Begonia masoniana | reverse complement strand
TTCGTTCTGGTTTCGAATAAATACTAAAATTTTACGTAAACCTAAACACGTAAGAGTCATAGTCATATATGATCCATTCATCCTTGTAAGAGTTGATTTCATACGTCCGATTCTTTTGAGTTTTTTTTGTAGAGTCCTATTGAAATCATCTTCTTTTTTTTTTTTGCACACTTTTGTTGTATCAACAACTTTTCGATCTGCCCAAACAAAGTTTGTAATCACATCTACGGTAACATTACAAAAAACTAAGACATGCTTCAGAACCCCACAACTATAGAGCAATAATATCGCTTTAGGTAATACAAATCCCAAGGCAAGCTTTATCTTAGGCCAATTCTTTCTATCAAGAAACATTGATGTTTGTGTAAACTCATGCTTCTCCTCTCATGCACTAATCAACAATCCTTCTGAATCTCCAAACACATCGTCATAAAAGCTTTCCTCCCCAAATGACTATCAAGCAAAGACCCAAGTCGGATCCACGCCCTCGTATACTTCCTCACGTAATAACCTTTCAAAACCTCGTCGACAGTTCATTTGATCTTCCTCCTAAATACCTGCATAGAATGATTAGATAATCATCAAATTCATATACGTCTAAACAACTTAAACTTTAAAAATTATATTTATTTACGGATGATAATAACCCTTCCATCCCACAACTTAACTTGAAACTTCGAGTCGATCAACACAAACGATCCTTCTTTTACGACGCTCGATTTCCAACGTCAGAGGGATGGCGTGTTGTTTGGAAGTGAAGGCATAGAGTTCATGTTCTTTGAGATTCCTCGGCGACCATTTCGTTGAGGGTCGTGGCCAGAGTCCCAAATATGGCAACCGTCTTGCTAGACGAGGGCTTCACTTCTTTTTCGGCCGAAATGGTGAGAATCATGCAGCCGCCATTAATGCCTTCTTTCCTCGACATTTCATAGAATGTTGAGAAATCTTTTGGAAATTGGTGTAGTATGCTTGAGCACGCTGGGTGGACGTGTTTTGGACATGTACATTTCCTTTGGTTGCCCCTACCCCTCTCGAACCTAAATCGTAATGTAAAAAGAAAAAATAATATAGAGGGACAATTGACTCTTAAATCTTATTTTTGCATACCTGTGAAATCCAATGGCGGCTGTAGGAAAGTGGACGGAAGTGCAGGCTAGTGGTCGGAAAGCGGCCGGATACAGAACCGGGAACTCCAGTGAAGAACCATGGGCCGAGACCAGCTCCGGATTGGCTCCGAATTCCCAAGGAACACTCTTAAGGGACGGGAAAAGGTTGATGACACAGATTGCAGGAAAGAATCGTTTCAAGAAACCCGGACCTCCATGGATGTTGTTTTTTGTTGCTGATTTGAGATTGTGCTTTATTTGGATACCGTCGGACGCCATAAGAATGTGTTGGGACGAAGAAACAGCCCAAGTATGCAATGAGTTAAGTGTGCGAAAAACTCGTGAGACGCAAGGTGTACGTGTCGCAAAAGTAATAAAGTGTCTTAATAGTACGAATGTCGATCCACGAGAATAATTATGTTAAAAGTGAAATATCTAATTCTAGTTTATTTGAAAAGAAACAATAAATTTAGTGATTGGATTTTTAAAACTGAAAATAATTCAAATAAAATAAGTGAACAATTTAATCAAATATTCACATAAGAAGTAGATTATATGTGGAAATCCAGGTTCCGATTTCACTAGCTAATCCTATTACGACCTACTTAAATAGTTAAATCCTATTTCTATGTGTTGATGGCAATTTCACGAAACTATTTATCAACTCTCTAGAGCAAAAATAACTTTCAATTAACGAAATTATCACCGCTCGGTCTCTAATCTGAGAATAATTGAATACATAGATACGAGAATTATATTACAATCAAACGGTCCTAAACATCTATAGCCTAGATCTTTTTAAGGCAAAAACTATTCAGTGCACGGTTAAATTCTCCGCTCTCGCATCCCGAATCAACCTTAAAGTTCTTAGTTTTGGTGATCAAGCAAACCTAAGCATTACGTTCAGAAAGATTACTCAAACACAGAACTCCCAGAGAACAGAAAATAAATACTTGAATCAGAAAAACATAAACAATCATAGTAAGCTACACGAAACCTAGAACGAGAAATTTATTCATGATTAAAAGAAATAAACCAACGCTAATATGAAATAGGTGCATATAAACAGAGAAAATAAAAAGAAAAAGAAAAAGAAAAAAACATAATAAAAATAGCCTGATCGCACTCCTCTCTGGAAAATCGCCGTCGGATTGCTCGCTGCCGACTCTAGGATTCTGAACCTGAATCCCTCATTGGGGCTGGCTCTTCCTCTTTTTTATCTTATTTAGTCAACAAGTCTCTCTCCTAAGATTGACGGTTTGAGATTAGCTCTGCCTGCAGTGAAAGTTTAGTTAAAAAATTAACTTTCCATATTTAACATTTTATATCAGCGATCGTATCTCTGCCAAGTTACAGGATCGATCGCAGGCATCCCTTCAAGTCTTGTGTAGCGATATGTTTACCGATCGATCTCTCATGTCCTAGGAGATCGATCGCTGCTGCCTTCAAATAGTGTTGGCGATCGGTTTCTTTTCTGTGCACTATCCGTTTTTTCTTTCCTCTTCTGTACTGCGATCGATTTTCTGTATTGTATAGAGGATTCGATCGCTGCTGCTTTTCCATATGAATGGCGATCGATTTCTGTTTTTGTAGAATCGATCGCATGGATGATGGAGTTCGATTTCCTCCTTTTTTTCTATCTTCAACTGTCTTTCTTCTCAGCTTCTTTCTTTTTCTTCCTGTTTTAATTTAATTTGTCTGCAACCTCACCAAATATATCAAGTTTCATAAACTTGAGTAAACTCAATTAATCAAAGTATTAAAGTACAATAAAGTGTGTACATTCACACTTATCTTAAGCACGTGAGGGTGTTTTTGTTGTAGAGCTTGGCTATGGCTTCTCCTCCTCGCAATGGCTTTGTCTTGAAATACCTCTCTGTTCACATATTGGATATCATTTTACATAAGGTTTACTCAAATTCAAGCGGAAGAGCACCAAGAAGATTGAGGATACAACAGATTTTAAGTTGAATTTTTTAACGAAAAAAATCGAGCACGGAAGAAGAATTGGTATTCCAAAATATTACAAGATAGAAGGAGGAAAGACGCACATAGCAACGATTTATTATTTGGTCATTCTTACACAATATGTTCTCGAGTTTGTCCGAATACGTCACATGAGTTCCTAGTTTGATTTACTTCTCCAGAGTTTATCGTAATTTAATCATTCTGACCTTCACATGCTGATAAACAAAATATGTTGTTGTCGACTAACTAATCGTAATAAAACTCTAAATTATAAATAATCCACACCCAATATCAGAACACGTGTCGCAACAATATTTTTCATGTCAAGCCAATATTAATTTGAGGCACAAATGTACCTATTCAACCATTAAGTGGTTATTTTTCTAGTTTTGTGGAAAAACAAAGATTCATGGGCCAGATTTTTAAGTTCAAATATACCTGAGTGAAAGTTGGTAGCTAGCGTGTATCTCCCTTTCCTCCTTTCATGCGCAGGACTGAAACTACGTCCATTCTCTTCTCTTTCTCTCTCTACTGTTATATTTGGGATCCACGACTGTGATCCTATTATAGACCATGTTGAAAATCTGGTTTTTAAGGAAAAAAAAAAACGCCGTAGTTGGGTATCTATGTAAGATAGGACGAAGATAAACACGTCATTGCTGCCAATAAAAAGGTTGACAAAATGCTTTATTTTTAATCGTACAATATTAGTGTACCGTCATTGCATGGTTTCACATGGTCTTAATATAAATTCCCATTATCTTACCAAACCCAATAAGACAACATGTTTTGGGTTTTGTTTATTTTATAATATAAATAAAACATGTAATACAATATGTGCTCAGAGACATCATTCGATCCAAAATTGCGTGGATTGTTTATATGACAGCGTCGGAGAGAATCATAGGCTAGATCCTCCTCAACTTTTTTTCGAATAATAAGAGAGAAGTCCTAATGAAAGCAAATAGTTAGATTTACGCTTCTATGACTTCGTCTTTCTTCTTTCCTTTTCGGGGGGTCCTGTCTACATTGCACCGTCAGATTCCACTGAACGTGTTTTATCAGATTTGTCGCAAGGTTGCCAATCCCGACAAGAGTTGGAGTCGTGGCTTTGACTTACGAGCCGGCCAACAGACCCTCGTCGACTCCGACGGACTTCCTGCAAGTCTAGCCAAATTATAGCAGAAGTGCGTCGGATTCTGGCGATGGAACCCAACAAGACTCACAGGAGGCCCATCAAAAGTTTGTAGCCTTCAGCGAACTCTAATGATTGGAGGCCCGTGGTTGGGGCTAGGTTGGCCCTACTTCGTTGCTGAATTTGTTCTTGAGTGTTTAAATACTTTTTATTTGTATTGTCATTGTTCTATTGGTTCGTTTTAATCGATTTTGTCAAGTTTTCAACTCTTAGAATTAAAAATTAGAGAGATTTGTTCTTTTTACCAAACAATATCACACCCAAATGCACGCATCGCATTCAAATAATATATGATAAATAGCGTATCGATATCACCGAAGACAAAATTATCAAAATATAAATAAAACTTGAATCATTAAAGATGTAAATTATTGAGTGATGTAAATTGATAAAAAAATGAACACAGAACATATCAACTAAGATAACACAAGATGAAAATATGTCTCATATTCGATTTCCTTTTTTATATGAATTTACTTTTGATGTTGTGGACATGCTGCAACATGATTATTTAGATGATTTAGAATTGTTTTTTCATGCAAAGCTTGCTAGAGTTTTGAATAATTCATACAATATTTCATTGAATTTTAGGTAGATAAATATGGTAATGAATTTATTAAAGTGTAATTCTAAAGGTGAAATAAAATGATATGTAAATATTTGAACTATATATCCTGATGAGGATAAGTTTGGTTTCAAACCCGATTCGAACAGGAGAAGTAGGTCATACTAATGTGCCTGGATGATCCATATCTCAAGGTAAGACGTTGATGAGCACATTGAACTATTTGTGTGGCTGAGATCTCGCTAATACTTATTTCCTGTGGAGTCCCCCGTGTTCTCAATATAATGTTTTTGTTTTGGGTCGGAGACTGCACGAATTTGTTCTGGAGTCAGATCAAAACCTATTGTACTAGGTAGGAAGACGAACTCTACTTATAAATCACTCAATTTTTACTCTTCCAATGAATGTAGGATTATGCACTCCATTAGTATGGACTGAACTCTCACAATCAACAGAATATTAAATCATCCTTGCCTTCACAGGATGGGCTTGCCACGATCCCCCGATGCTCTCAATACAATATTGTCTATTTTGGGTCGGAGCCCACACGAATTTATTTTTGGAGGTCAGACCAAACGCATTGTACTGAGTAGGAAGAAAAACTCTACTTATAACCACTCAATTTTTACTCCCCAAAAATGTGAGATTATGCACCCCCACTAGTATGGACTGAACTCTCACAATCAACAGAATATTGGACCGTCCTTGCCTTCACAGGGTGGGCTGCCACAATCTCCTCCCCTCCCCCTTACGGACCTGTCTTCACGTCGACCACACTTGCAGTTAGAATTGACTATGATACCATTGTGAAGTCCCTCGGTGCTCTAGTTCAACATTATTCGCTTGCACCGAAGCTCACACATATTTGTTCTAGGGGTTACCGAAAAACGGTTTGTATGAAGGAAACTTTACTTATAAACCATTCGATTTCCACTCTCCAAAAAGATGTGAGATTAGGCACCATCACTAGTATAAATTAAGCTTTCACAATCAATAGAATCTTGGAACGTCATTCTCTTCACATAGCGGGCTGCCACAATCTCTCCCCTTAGAGGCCCGACATCTCTGTCGACCACATTTTCAGTTGGGAATTAGCTCTGATACCATCTGTGGAGTCCTCCGATGCTTCAAGTATAATATTATATGCTTTGGGCCGGATCTCCCACAAAATTGTTCTTAGGGTTAGCTCGAAACTCGTTGTACTATGTCGGAATGAGAACTCTACTTATAAACCACTCAATTTTCGCTCTCCCAAACGACGTGAGATTATACCCACCACTGGTATGAGCTGAGTTCAAATAATCAACAGAATCTTTGGCTCTTTTTTCCCTCACAGGTCGGGCTGCCGCATTCCCCAGATACTGTCATTGCTTCTTCTCTGGGAAAAAAAGTTCACTACCCGTTGGCCTTCTACCTCCATGAGACATTACTACGTCATGCTTTTGCCCATTGGGGAAATTTCCCACTACTACCTCTCGTAGGAGTTTGGGCCGTGTCTCACTCCAAGTGTGGCTAATCATCCTCTCTGACCAGCTCTTGATCATCGCCTAACACATATGAAGTTAGCATGTGTGACAGCCCCCGACCCGATCGGAACCCGAGGAACCATCACTCTGGGACATTCAAAACGGGGACTATATATATATATATATATATTTTGAATAAACAGACTGGATCATTAAAAAGAACCCTTAAAAACTTTACAGAGAGAGAACATCTCTAGATTGAGGGCTGGAAAGACATGATTAAAAACCGGACTTCAGAAATAAATGGCAGGAGTAAAACAGGGAGACAGAACATTTGAACGTAAAATAAAGCTGGGTGGGCGACGGCCATGCAGAGGAAATCGTGATAAAATACATGTGGTGAAAATAAATAAGAAATATAAGCTGGGCGGAAGACGTAGGCAGTAGACGAAGCAGAAAAATGTAAGCAAACTGGGCGGGTGATATAGACTAGCGGTGGATGTGAATAAGACAAAAGTGAACGGTGGATGTAAATTACAGACAGAAATTTACTGTTCACCAGTGGATGTGAACTACAAACAGAAATTTACTGTTCACTGGTAGATGTGAACTACACACTACTGTTCACTGGAGGATGTGAACTACATATTACTATTCACCGGGGGATGTGAACTACAGACTACTGTTCACCGGGGGATGTGAACTACAGACTACTGTTCACTGGGGGATGTGAACTACAGATAGACGAGTTCACCGATGTATGTGCATAAGACAAAAATGAACAGTGGCAGCGGTGAATGTAGAGTTTAAAGATAAAATTGACAACTTTTAACAGGAATACATAAAAACAGAAATCGTGAAAACAGAAAGTATGAAAGCTTCAAACTTCAGAAAACGATTTAAAATATGATTTTGGACATATCAGGAAAACACGACAGAAATTTAAGAAAAACAGATTGCATGGATGACTCTAAAATCAGAGATAATTCATGCACACCCTAAAAGAGAAAATATTCCAAACAATTCCAGAATACTTCAGAACGGAAACTCAACTGTCAAATACAGAGGTTTTAAACTTAAACATCAGAACCTATACATTATCCAAATTTCCAACAGAATCCCAACAGAGTTTTAAAACAAAACCGACAGAATCCCAGTAGAGTTTACAAACATAAACTTTATTTTAAAAACTTAAACCTCGGGACAAAAATATGTTTGGCTGCAGCAACCAACCCATGAGCTCCTCCGCCAACTACATCAGATCGTCATCTTGAGGCACAAAGTCCTCATCCACGGTTTCAGTACCTATATCAGGGAGTTCACCTATGAATCTAAAACTCAGTAAGAACATATAAAAACAAATGTAGTTATGCATATGCTATGCATGAACTTTTCAGAAATACAGTTACATTTCAGAACATTACGTTTCACTAGCATAGGGGTATAAGTGGGGCTTATAGGGGAACTGGCAAGTGCACGACAGGCACATAACAGATTTACTGAACAAAAAATAGAACAGAACAGAAACAGTAGGTCAATCCCTGTCCCGCACTTAACCAATACATTACAGTCGGATTTTATCTTTCTTAACTTCAAACCGTGTACAGAAAAAAATTTTGCATGAACTTTCGGGAAAATCGTGTATGCATGGACATTCACAGTGCTCAAGATTAAAACAGCAGACAACAGGAACAGCACAATAGAACCTAAAGAGAAAAACAGACAACTCAGAATATAACTCCAACTTATCTACCCAAAACCTCTCGACAAAAGTAAAATCTTAGAGTCTCCGCGATGTAGGGCCTTAAGGGCCAGCCTACGAATATGAACTTACCTGTTATCCGAAAAGCAGCAAGTCTTGCTCGTGAAACCACGGTGATGCACGAACCTATGACGTGCATGAAAAAGAAAATTAACAAGCTACAAATGCTAACTAATAATTTAGTGAAATATGCTTCAAGCTCCATTCAAAAAACTTTTAGAAAACAAACCAACATGTTTTCATACAGTAACAGATAGTTTTCTCCAAAACATCTTAACCCTACTTCAGCAAAACTCTCATTTTAACTCGTTCAAACTCGTTAACTTTAGTAGATGATTACCTTCACTGGAGAAAACAGGAAAATGGAAGTCTTTTGGAAAGGTTGCAGTCGCCTAGAGAAGATAAAACAGAGAGTAGTGGAAAAGAGCAGATGAGAAATGAGGGTTTCACGTAGGAGGAAAGAGAAGAAGAACATGGCTTCTTCAACAAGTTGCCAAGTGTCAAGCACTCATTAGTTTCCTCCCACCTACCTTAATTGTTTTCCTAATTTGCCCTTCCATTGGTTTCCAACTAATTTGTTAATTAGTTAATCAATTCGATTTTTCCATTAAACACTCTGATAAACTCATTAAAACATTCATTGTATTAATGTAATCATTTATCCTGCTAAATGAATTCTAGGAATATTTACATGGCAAAAATGTCGGGTGTTACATTCCACCCACCTTAACAGAAATTTTGTCCCCAAAATTTGCCAAAGCAAAGAGGTCTGGATATTGGGCCCTGACATCTTGTTGTCTTTCCCATGTGGCTTCCTCCACACCATGATTGCGCCACAAAACCTTCACCAATGGGACTACCTTGTTGCGCAACACCTTAAGTGAAGTATCCAATATCTGTATGGGCCTTTCTTTATATGTCAGCGTCAGCATAATATCAAAGTCCACATGTTCCACTATCTGGGTTGGATCTCGTATACATTTTCTCAGCATCGAAACATGAAAAACATTGTGAACCCCATCCATAGACGATGGCAACTGCAGTCTGTAAGCCATGCTTCCAACATGCTTCAAGATGGGAAAAGGTCCAATGATGTGATGACCCGAATGTGAACGTATGTGTACGACTGTGGGGCAAACCTCGGGTTGCGGGGCAAACCTCGGGACCTAAGCCGAGTGTAGGCGAATTCCGGACTCGAGTATAGGCGAATCCCGGGTCGTAAAAAGGAGGTTGTCACAATCCCACATCGCTTGGGGAAGTACATGGAAATGAAACATATGTAAGAGATCCCCTCCCAAGATAGCAAGACGCGTTTTGGAGCACGATTGACAACGGATCCCATAAGAACTCCGAAGTTAAAAGTTCTTCGGCAAGAGCAATCCCTGGTTGGGTGACCTTCCGGGAAGTTCTCGTCAAAAGAAGCTGTGAGGGGAGGATATTGTGCTACGGCCCAATCCTCAGAGCGGACAATATTTTGTTGGGAAACGGGGTCGTTACAAATGAACCGTGGGCTGAGCTTCCCTTTCTTACCGAATCTCATTACACCCTTGAAAGGCGACACTTTCAAGAATACTTCATCGCCCTCAGCGAACTCTAAGTCTCTCCTTCTATGGTCCGCATAACTATTCTGTCGACTATGAGCAATTTTTATTCGTTGTTTGATAGCAGCTATCACCTCAGACATCTGCTGTAATATCTCAGGGTCAATAAGCTTGGCTTATCCGACCTCATCCCAACACAATGGGGATCTACACTTTATGTCGTAAAGAGCTTCATAAGGAGCTATGCCAATTGTAGCCTGGTAGCTATTGTTGTAAGCAAACTCCACGAGTGGCAAATATCTACTCCAAGGAGCATGAAATTTCAATATGCACGATCTTAACATATCTTCTAGTATTTGAATCTTCCTCTCGGCTTGTCCGTCCGTCTGTGGATGAAATGTCGTGCTGAAATCTAACTTGGTGCCCAAGGAGCTCTGCAAGCTTTTCCAAAACCTGGAAGTGAATCTGGGATCCCGGTCTGAGATGATCGACACCGGAATGCCATGTAGCTTAATAATCTCACTAATATACAGCTCTGCGTACTAATCCATAGAGTACGTCATCTTCACAGGTAGAAAATGGGCCGACTTTGTCAATCTGTCTACTATGACTCATATGCTATTATGTCCTTTTGCTGTCCTTGGAAGGCAAACAACAAAATTTATCGTTATGTTCTCTCATTTCCATTCGGGGATCGGGAGAGGCTGAAGCGTTCCACTCGGTCGTTGATGTTCAGCCTTGACTTATTGACATATCATGCAAGACTCTACATATTTGGCCACTTCATTCTTCATATTCGGCCACCAGAAGTGAAGTTTCAAGTCTTGATACATTTTTGTGCCTCCAGGATGCACAGAGAAAGGAGATGAGTGGGCTTCCGACAAGATGTTATTTCGTAGCTCCTCGTCTCTCAGAACATACCACCTGTTTTTGAACTTCAGAATACTATCTCCCGCATAACTGAAATCAGAAGAGGCCATAGGTAACTTGCTCACAATATCAGCCATCTCCTTTGAATTCGTCTTCTGGGCTTCCTTAATTCGGTCCAGGACGGTGAGCCATAGTGTCAAGTCTGCTAAAATGGCCAATAGCCCAGAAACTATCTCCATATCAAACTTCTGTATCTCTGTCCTCAAAGGCATTGATACGGCCGACATAGTCGGTTGCATAGTAACTGGCATCCTGCTCAGTGCATCGACTACCACATTAGCTTTACTCGGGTGGTATTTAATCTCAACATCGTAGTCTTTCACAAATTCTAGCCACCGTCTTTGTCTCATGTTTAACTATTTCTGGGTAAATATATACTTCAGGCTCTTGTGATCTGAAAACACCTCACATGATTGTCCGTACAAGTGATGTCTCCATACTTTCAGCGCAAATACGACTGCCGCTAGCTCGAGGTCATGTGTAGGGTAGTTTTATTCATGGTTCTTCAATTGTCTGGATGCGTATGCTACCACTTTCCCTTCTTGCATTAATACACATTCCAAGCCAATCTTGGACGCATCACAGTATACGCTGAATTTGCCGTCTTCAACTAGCAATACTAACAGAGGAGCAGTGGTTAATTTCTGCTTAAGTGTCTGAAAGCTCACCTCACAAGCTTCAAACCACTTGAATTTGACGTCCTTCCTCGTTAAGCTGGTCATAGGCTTTGCTATTACGGAGAATCTCTTGATAAACTTTCTGTAATAACCAGCTAACCCGATAAAACTCTGTACCTCACTGGCATTTCTTGGTCTCGGCCATTCTTTCACTGCCAGAATCTTGGTTGGATCCACGGACACTCCTTCTGCCGACACCACATGGCCTAGGAAGTTAATCCTGCTCAATCAGAATTCGTACTTCGATAGTTTGGCATACAACCGGTGCTGTTTCAGAGTCGATAGCACAATTGCCAGGTGCTCCTCATGTTTGGCCTCACTTCTAGGGTAGACCAGGATGTCGTCGATGAAAACGATTACAAATTTATCCAAGAAATCTGGGAATATCCTGTTCATCAAGTCCATGAATGCCGCCGGGGCATTAGTCAATCAGAAAGACATTACCAAGAACTCGTAGTGTCCGTACCGGGTCCTGAAGCCAGTCTTTGGAATATCATCAGCCATGACCTTCAACTGGTAATAACCGGAGCAAAAATCGATCTTTGAGAATACCCGAGCCTCTTGTAGTTGGTCAAATAAATCGTCGATCCGCGGCAACGGGTACTTATTTTTTATGGTCAATTTTTTCTGCTCACGGTAATCAATGTAGGACAGGAGCACCCCATGGAGAGAAGCTAGGGCGCACAAAGCCCTTGTCCACCAATTCCTTTAGCTGAGCCTTCAACTCCCTCAGCTCAATTGGCGCCATACGGTACAGATTCTTCGATACCGGTTCAGCACCAGGATATACGTCAATTTCAAATTCGATTTCACGATCAGGTGACAATCCTGGTAAGTCATCTAAGAAAACCTCAAAGAAGTCTCGAACTATCGGAATATTTTGAAGTTCCGCCCCACTTTGCCTTTGAACATCTACTACATGGGCAAGAAATCCGATGCATCCTGACCTCATCAGCTGTTGACCTTTCAAGGAAGATATAACAGGCATATGGTGTTTCTTTGGTATTGCCTGATAGGAGAACTCTACCTCGTTCGGGCGCTTAAACGACACTAGCCTGGACCTGCAGTTGATGGTGGCGTGATGTCTAAACAGCCAGTCCATCTCCAGAATAACATCGTATCCTTTCATACCGATGACGATAAGGTTGTCATACAACTTCTGGTCCCCTACTGACACTATATCACCCTTTACAACCTGCTTGGAGTTCATAAACTCTCCAGACGGTAGCACAATGCTGTAGGGCTGATCTGATGGTGTACAACAAAACTTCTGTCTAACTACGAAGTCCATGGCCACAAACGAATGTGTGGCCCCCGTGTCCCACAAGGTATAAGCAGGTGCATCACATATTGAAATTGTACCTGTAATTGCTGTGTGCTGAGCGGCATCCTCAACATCCTCCATCATTGCAAAAACTCTAGGTATGGCCTGATTTCGTCTTGTATCCGGTATTGGGCAATCCCAGACGTGATGGCCTTCTTTGCCACATCGAAAGCTTTGGCCGATTATGAGTCTACATTCTCCCCTATGAATTTTCTGGCATCGTGGGCATGCTGAAAGTTGAGGAGCCCCCATTGGTCTCTTTCTCTTGTCTTGATAAGTGATGGTCTCATTGGGCCTCTTAATGCCCCTGTTCTGTTGCTGTTGAGTTTGCAAATTTTAACCCCTTTGTTGTTGTTGTTGTTGTTGAGGGGCATCACGGGGAAATCTCTTCAATGAATCTCTCTGTCTCTGGGACTTCATTTCTAAGGCCTCCAACTGATAAGCCTTGGCCACCACCTTCGTATACAGGGCCTCGTCAAATCCCTCGTATGAAATCCCTCGTAAGAGGTCCAGCTTCAAACCCTGAATAAATTGGTGCACCTTGTTTTCGTCAGTGGCCACCAAATGAAGTGCATAACGAGATAAGGATTCAAACTTCTGAACATATTTGGCCACCGATCCATATTGTCGTAGCCGAGAGAATTCTATCATCTTTTTCTTCTTCGCACTTCTGTCAAAATACTTCTCATAGAATATTCGTTTAAATCTCTTCCAGCTTAATGCCACCGTTGTTGCCTGGATGGTGTCCCACCAAAATCCTGCATTCTTGGTGAGCTGGTACGTGGCACATAGAACTTTCTTATTTTCTTCTACCTCTTTGTATCTAAACATTCTCTCTATCTGCTGGACCCATTCCTCAGCGTGAGTTAGGTCAGGAGATAGTCCATCAAATGTAGGCGGCTGGAGTCGCTTGAATCTATCTCCACTGGTGTCGCGTGAAGCATTCCCCTGATTATTATTATTATTCCCGTTGTCTTCTCGGGCCATCATATGTTCCACCATACAGGACTGTACACCCACCAGCTCAGTTAATCTGTCAATGGCACGAGAACTTTCGCTTTCTTCATCCTGTTGTCCTCTCACCATTTTTAAGAAAACCCTATACATATTAACGAACTTAACTTAATAAACAAAATGGGTACAGAAACTTAAACACTTACAATTGGTGGAGCGATCTCACGTGGCGGGTTGTGCAGTCAGACAGTTTTACAGAATCATTTTTAAAACCTTGTCTCTCTGATACCAAAACTGTGACAGCCCTCGACCCGATCGGGTCAGAGGAGCCATCACTCTAGGACATTCAAAACGGGGACTATATATTTTTTTTTGAATAAACAAAGTGAATCTTTAAAACGAACCCTTAAAACTTTACAGAGAGAGAGAACATTCTCTGGATTGAGGGTTGTAAAGACATGATTAAAAACCGGACTTTAGAAATAAATGGCAGGAGTAAAACAGGGAGACAGAACATTTTGAACATAAAATAAAGATGGGTGGGCGACGGCCATGTAGAGGAAATCGTGATAAAATACATGTGGTGAAAATAAATAAGAAATATAAGCTGGGCGGAAGAGGTAGGCAGTAGACAAAGCAGAAAAATGTAAGCAAACTGGGCGGGTGATATAGACTAGCGGTGGATGTGAATAAGAAAAAAGTGAACGGTGGATATAAATTACAGACAGAAATTTACTGTTCACCGGTGGATGTGAATTACAAACAAAAATTTACTATTCACTGGTGGATATGAACTACAGACTAGTGTTCACCGGAAGATGTGAACTACAGACTACTGTTCACCGTGGGATGTGAACTACAGACTACTGTTCACTGGAGGATGTGAACTACAGACAGACGAGTTCACCGGTGGATGTGAATAAGAAAAAAATGAACAGTAGCAGCGGTGGATGTAGAGTTTAAAGATAAAGTTGACAACTTTTAACAGGATTACATAAAAACAGAAGTCGTGAAAACAGAAAGTATGAAAGCTTCAAACTTCAGAAAACGATTTAAAATATGATTTTGGACATATCAGGAAAACACGACAGAAATTTAAGGAAAACAGATTGCATAGATGGCTCTAAAATCAGAGATAATCCATGCACACCCTAAAAGAGAAAATATTCCAAACAATTCCAGAATACTTCAGAACGGAAACTCAACTGTCAAATATAGAGGTTTTAAACTTAAACATCAGAACCTATACATTATCCAAATTTCCAACAGAATCCCAACAGAGTTTTAAAACAAAACCGGCAAAATCCCAGTAGAGTTTACAAACATAAACTTTATTTTAAAAACTTAAACCTCGGGACAGAAATATGTCTGGCTGCAGCAACCAACCCATGAGCTCCTCCGCCAACTACATCAGATCGTCATCTTGAGGCACAAAGTCCTCATCCACGGTTTCAATACCTACATCAGAGAGTTCACCTATGAGTATAAAACTCAGTAAGAACATATAAAAACAAATCCAGTGATGCATATACTATGCATGAACTTTTCAGAAATACAGTGACATTTCCGAACATTATGTTTCATTGGCAGAGGGGTATAAGTGGGGCTTATAGGTGAACTGGCAAGTGCACGACAGGCACATAACAGATTTACAGAACAAAAATAGAACAGAACAAAAACAGTAGGCCAGTCCCTGTCCCGCACTTAACCAATACATTACAGTCGGATTTTATCTTTCTTAATTTCAAACCGTGTACAGAAAACAGTTTTGCATGAACTTTCAGGAAAATCGTGTATGCATGGACATTCACAGTGCTTAAGATTAAAACAGCAGACAACAGGAACAGCACAACAGAACCTAAAGCGAAAAACAGACAACTCAAAATATAACTCCAACTTATCTACCCGAAACCTCCCGACAGAAGTAAAATCTTAGAGTCTCCGTGATGTAGGGCCTTAAGGACCAACCTACGAATATGAACTTACCTGTTATCCGAAAAGTAGCAAGTCTTGCTCGTGAAACCACGGTGATGCACGAACCTATGACGTGCATGAAAAAGAAAATTAACAAGCTACAAATGCTAACTAATAACTTAGTGAAATATGCTTCAAGCTCCATTCAAAAACTTTTAGAAAACAAACCAACATGTTTTCATACAGTATCAAAGAGTTTTCTCCAAAACATCTTAACCCTACTTCAGCAAAACTCTCATTTTAACTCGTCCAAACTCGTTAACTTTAGTAGATGATTACCTTCACTGGAGAAAACAGGGGAATGGAAGTCTTTTGGAAAGGTTGCAGTCGCTGGAGGAGAGAAAACAGAGAGCAGTGGAAAGGAGCAGATGAGAAATGAGGGTTTCACGTAGGAGGAAAGAGAAGAAGAACATGACTTCTTCAACAAGTTGCCAAGTGTCAAGCACTCATTAGTTCCCTCCCACCTACCTTAATTGTTTTTCTAATTTGCCCTTCCATTGGTTTCCAACTAATTTGTTAATTAGTTAATTAGTTAATCAATTCAGTTTTTCCATTAAACACTCTGATAAACTCATTAAAACATTCATTGTATTAATGTAATCATTTATCCCGCTAAATGAATTCCGGGAATATTTACATGGCAAAAATGCCGGGTGTTACAGCATGCCTAAACAATCCATTATCTTTCAACTAATAAAAATCTAAGTATTTATTTATATTTTTTGAACTGTGAATAAATGAATCATTAAGAACATATTGAATTAATTAAATAATTTCATGTAACATAGCTCTACAAGAATATATAGATTCACATGATTAGTTACTCCCGTCTCTCAGACATTCAATACTCAGGCGATAACAAAAGAGAAATTAATCGCATTAAACCTAAATATCATGTAAACGATAACAAGAAAAATATAATAAAATCTTGTCTTTGACGTTGTTGTTGTTGCTCTTTTGCTGTAACAACTTTTGTCACTTAATTGTTTCTTTCAGAAGTTTCAAAAATTACCCTGCAAGTAGATAGAGAAATAGGTCTATCATTAGACTTCTTCTTCTGCTGGCTACAACGAGAAGAAGCTTTCTCTAGCGTACTCCAAATCTTCGTTTCCGGCATATTTATTCGTTTTATGATTTATTATATGGTATACGGATGAATGTATGATAGATAAATAATAATATGTTTACATATATTTTTATTTCATGATGCGACAAACATTGATTCATGTAATTAAATTTTTGCATCAATTAATATTTGTCTGGTCAGTAGTTGGGAATTACAAAGAAGCATTACCATGGATAGAACGAAGAATTGAGATTACAAACTACATGTAATTTTCTTCGAATAATTTCAAACCAAAAATATTGTTTGCAATTGAAATAAAAGATTACATATGAAAGTGAATGATTTTTAAGAATGTCTGCTCTGCTTCCTAATTCTCAGATTTCCCCCCACTTTCAGTTTCTATTTGCAGAAGAAGCTGTATCGGTTAACTGTAATTTGGGTGGACTAAGTTGGGCTGGATCAATTCAAGTTGGGTCTCTCAATCCATTAGGTCTTGCACGTCACCTCCTTCCTTGTCCTGCTTTCTCTCTCTGTTTCGTGGTTTCAGACGGAATCACAGTGACTCGTGAGTGATTCAGAAAAGCTCTCTGCTCTTCAACTTATTTTTGAAAACATAATTAGAGTATCTCACTTTCTTCCCATATTTCCTATTTTTTCCTCTCATCCTCCCAACAAACTTATTTCTCCTATCTTTTAAAATCTTCTCCTTGGACTAAAATTGGGTAGTTATCAAAATGTCTTATTAAGTATAAAAATATTTTTAATTGATACTTTAAAATTTTAATTTTGTCAATTCATACGTCATAGTCTGCAATAGATACAGTGACAACAATGTTGTCTCTGCCATCATTTTTCTACATACTTTCACTTTGTTGATTGCGGTTTTCGTTTTCCCGAATGGTTTGGGTTTTTGTTGGTGTTTGACTTTTCATGTCGGTATTCCGGGGGATCCACTTCAATTTCCAACTCCTTTTTGAAAGAATTTCATGTTATGAAGGGCATTATATTCTCCAAGCTTGATCGAAGCTGTACTGATTGTAGAAGGGCTCTACTGTTTTCAGGGTTTTCTCTCATTAGTATTCTTTTTGCCTCTCCACGTTCCTTTCCATGTTTGTTATTAATTTCATTTGATTCCATCGTTAGTTTTTGCCTGGATTCTCTTGTTTTGCTCGCTCTTAAAGCATCGCCATGGAGTTTTTATGGCTTGAACCAGACGTTCATAAAGTAGCTCCTCTTAATTTCAGCATTGGGTAATGGAGGACAGACATTTTTTTGGAAGAATCAAGATGAGAGATTCTCTGGTTTTGCTTCATGCGTCGGTTTCTAGGTGAAGAATCTCTCTGCCGCAGAGTATGACTTCTGGGTCTTCCGGAGACAAGATTGTTGGGAAAATAACAATAATTTGTTGGAATGAGAAATGATAGCGGAAGTGATCCAAAAAATACCAGGAATATTTTTCCACGTCGTAAGATTATAACGACCAAGAAATAAGAGAAATAATGGCTAAATGAACACCGAGAATTTTTACGTGGAAACCCAAATCGGGAAAAAACCATGGGATTGAGTCCAGAAAGATCTCACTATGAAAAATAGGATTTACAATATTTTTATAGATATCAAATATTCTAGAAAATATTCACTAAGAGAAATGACCACTCTTAGAACTCTCAATGTGCACAAAAGAACCACACCTATTTTTCTCTCACACCTTTCTTTTCTCTCCCTCCAAAATAATACTCTTTTATTTTCTCTCTTTCTTCACTCTGCTGAAGAAGTTGCTTCGGATACTGGAAGAGTTGGGTTGAAGCCTCTATTTATAGAGGCTTCAAGGGAACACCTTCCTTAAAGGAAGGTGTGCTCCTTCAAACACCGTACTTAAAGTAAGGTGGGTGCTGCAAAAAGAGAGTAGGCGTCGAAGGAAAGTTTTTCAAACTTTCTTCATTTTTCAAACATCTCATTAATGAGATGGGTCCCTCATCATAATGGAGGGACCCCACAAATCTCCCCCTCCTGACTTATGATGAGGCATCTCCAATAATCCTGCTCTTCGCCGACAAGCCTCGAGCTTTTCCTTTGGCAAAGCCTTAGTCAACATATCTGAACCGTTTTCACTGGTATGCACTTTCGCCAAATGCAACTGCTTTGTCTCGAGCAAATCTCGAACCCAATGATACCTCACATCAATATGCTTGGACCTCAAATGAAATGATGAATTCTTGGAGAGATGGATAGCACTTTGGCTATCACTGAACATAATATACTTCTCTTGGCGCAGACCCAATTCCTCAAGAAATCTCTTCATCCATAAAGCCTCCTTGCAACCCTCAGTGATTGCAATATACTCGGCTTCTGTGGTGGATAGTGCAACACAATATTGTAGCTTGGATTGCCAAAACATGGCTCCTCCAGTAAAAATCATCAAGAATCCTGAAATGGATCTCCTAGAATCAACATTACCGGCCATATCTGAATCGGTGTACCCAACTAGCATAAGATCACTGCCACCGAAACATAAACACAATCTGGAAGTGCCTATGAGATATCTGAATATTCATTTTACTGCTTCCCAGTGTTTTTTGCCAGGATTGGAGAGAAATCGGCTGACTACTCCAACTGAATGAGCAATATCAGGTCGAGTGCAAACCATGACGTACATCAAACTGCCAACTACAGACACATAAGGAACTCGACTCATATCGGCCTTGTCTTTCTCACTTGTTGGACATTGCTCTGAATTGAGCTTGAAGTGACCTGCAAGTGAAGAACACACAGCTTTGGCCTTGCTCATGTTGAACTTTTCCAGTACCTTCTCGATGTAGTCTTCCTGAGACAACCATAGTTTCCCATTCTTCCTATCTTGAGAGATCTTCATACCGAGTATCTTCTTTGCCGCACCCAAGTCTTTCATAGCAAAAGACTTGCTCAATTCTCCCTTCAACTTAGCAATCTTGCTAGTGTCACGACCTATGATCAACATATCATCAACATACAAGAGGAGAATGAAGAAATCATCATCGGAATACCTCTTGATGAATACACAATGGTCTGACGATGTCCGGCTGTACCCTTGACTCACCATGAAAAAGTCAAACTTCTTGTACCACTGGCGTGGAGCTTGTTTGAGGCCATACAAGCTCTTCTTCAACTTGCACACAAGTTGTTCTTTCCCTTTGACTTTGAATCCCTCGGGCTGCTCCATGTAAATTTCTTCCTCCAAGTCACCATGAAGAAACGCAGTTTTCACAACAAGTTGCTCGATCTCCAAATTCAAGCGTGCCGCTAAACCAAGAGCAACTCAAATCGAGGACATCTTCACCACTAGTGAGAATATTTCTTCAAAGTTGATTCCTTTCTTCTGATCGTACCCCTTCACAACAAATCGAGCCTTGTACCTTGGCTGTGAGCTTGCACTTTCAGTCTTCAACTTGTAGAGCCATCTGTTCTTGAGAGCTTTCTTTCCTTGGGGTAACTTCACCAAGTCATAAGTGTGATTCTCGTGAAGAGACTGCATCTCCTCTTCCATGGCTTTCAGCCACTCTTTCTTCTTATCAACGGAAGTTGCCTCTTGGTACGTTTCTGGCTCTCCGCTATTTGTGAGCATCACATACTCATTTGAATTTTTTTTTTCTTTGTATTTGTTCTAAAGTTTTTGTGGATTTCGTTCCTGAATTTTTGGATGCACAAAAACCGGGAGGGCGACCTCATCTAAACGTGAGCTACCGCAAAAGTCGCTCTCGTTTAAAACGCAGTCGTCCCAGTGCAAAACGCAAACCCCTCAATTAAAACGCGGGCGATCGGAGTGTATTTAACAAAACGAATAATGACGAGGATTGACTGTTCGCTGAGATAATACAATATTAATTTGTCTCCAATATGTACAAGTTCAACCGATCATGGCACTCTTAGTTTGAGTTTTTTCTTTAAATTAGATTTTTTTTCAATTTTAAATCTAACTTTTTAACACTATTATAATTTGTCATATTTAAATAAAAATTACACGGGACTGTGTGATGACAGACCAGGATGGACTGAACACAAATGTTCAACATTTTTAATGCCAGGTTTTTTGAGTCGAAGACCAAAAAGAAACATAAAGTTC
>CM039510.1:2344165-2367001 GCA_022432975.1 Begonia masoniana | reverse complement strand
CACAAACACCTCGCCCTAAACCTTTTGACAGGTTATTCTGTCCCGCCCGAAGTGTATCAGCGAAAAGAACCAGAAGGGAAAGAAAACATTACTCGTCCATCGGTATGAAAGGATTACGATGTTAATGCTGAGATGGACTGGCTGTTTAGACATCACGCCCCATCACACTGCAGTCCCAGGCTATGTCGTTTAAGCCGCACCCGAACGCGCGTAGAGTTCTCCTATCAGCAATACCACGACCACCATATGCCTGTATCTCGTCCTGAAAGTCCACACTGATGAGGTCAGGATGCTCGATTTCTTGCCCATGTAGTAATGTTCAAAGGCAAAGTGGGGCGGAACTTCAAAATATTTCCGATAGTTCGAGACTTCTTGAGGTTTTCTTAGATGACTTACCAGGATTGTCACCTGATCGTGAAATCGAATTTGAAATTGACGTATATCCTGGTGCTGAACCGGTATCGAAGAATCTGTACCGTATGGCGCCAATTGAGCTGAGGGAGTTGAAGGCTCAGCTAAAGGAATTGGTGACAAGGGCTTTGTGCGCCCTAGCTTCTCTCCATGGGGTGCTCCTGTCCTACATTGATTACCGTGAGCAGAAAAAATTGACCATAAAAATAAGTACCCGTTGCCGCGGATCGACGATTTATTTGACCAACTACAAGAGGCTCGGGTATTCTCAAAGATCGATTTTTGCTCCGGTTATTACCAGTTGAAGGTCATGGCTGATGATATCCAAAGACTGGCTTCAGGACCCGGTACGGACACTACGAGTTCTTGGTAATGTCTTTCTGATTGACTAATGCCCCGGCGGCATTCATGGACTTGATGAACAGGATATTCCCAGATTTCTTGGATAATTTGTAATCGTTTTCATCGACGACATCCTGGTCTACCCTAGAAGTGAGGCCAAACATGAGGAGCACCTGGCAATTGTGCTATCGACTCTGAAACAGCACCGGTTGTATGCCAACTATCGAAGTACGAATTCTGATTGAGCAGGATTAACTTCCTAGGCCATGTGGTGTCGGCAGAAGGAGTGTCCGTGGATCCAACCAAGATTCTGGCAGTGAAAGAATGGCCGAGACCAAGAAATGCCAGTGAGGTACAGAGTTTTATCGGGTTAGCTGGTTATTACAGAAAGTTTATCAAGAGATTCTCCGTAATAGCAAAGCCTATGACCAGCTTAACGAGGAAGGACGTCAAATTCAAGTGGTTTGAAGCTTGTGAGGTGAGCTTTCAGACACTTAAGCAGAAATTAACCACTCTCCTCTGTTAGTATTGCTAGTTGAAGACGGCAAATTCAGCGTATACTGTGATGCGTCCAAGATTGGCTTGGAATGTGTATTAATGCAAGAAGGGAAAGTGGTAGCATACGCATCCAGACAATTGAAGAACCATGAATAAAACTACCTACACATGACCTCGAGCTAGCGGCAGTCGTATTTGCGCTGAAAGTATGGAGACATCACTTGTACGGACAATCATGTGAGGTGTTTTTCAGATCAAAGAGCCTGAAGTATATATTTACCCAGAAATAGTTAAACATGAGACAAAGACGGTGGCTAGAATTTGTGAAAGACTACGATGTTGAGATAAATACCACCGGGTAAAGTACTGTGGTAGTCGAGACTGAGCAGGCAGGTGCAGAGTTACTATGCCAACCGACTTATGTCGGCCGTTATCCATGCCTTGGGAAGAGAGACAACGTTTGATATGGGGAGATAGTTTCTGGGCTATGGGCCATTTTAGCAGACTTGACACTAGGCTCACGTCTGGACCGAATTAAGGAAGCCCAGAAGACGATTCAAAGGAGATGGCTGATATGTGAGCAAGTTACTATGGCCTCTTTGATTTCAGTTATGCGGGGATAGGTATTCTGAGTCAAAACAGTCGGTATGTTATGAGAGACGAGGAGCTACGACATAACATGGCTTGTCGGAAGCCCCTCATCTCCTTTCTCTGATGATCCTGGAGGCACAAAAAGTATCAAAGACTTGGAAACACTTCACTTCTGGTGGCGAATATGAAGAATGAAGTGGCCAAATATGTAGAGTCTTGCATGATATGTCAATAAGTCAAGGCTGAACATCAACGACGCGAGTGGAACGCTTCAGCCTCTCCCGATCCCCGAATGGAAATGAGAGAACATAACGATAAATTTTTGTGTTTGCCTTCCAAGGACAGCAAAAGGACATAATAGCATAGGAGTCATAGTAGACAGATTGACAAAGTCGGCCCATTTTCTACCTGTGAAGATGACGTACTCTATGGATTAGTACGCAGAGCTGTATATTAGTGAGATTATTAAGCTACATGGCATTTCCGGTGTCGATCATCTACAGACCGGGATCCCAGATTCACTCCAGGTTTGGAAAAGCTTGCAGAGCTCCTTGGGCACCAAGTTAGATTTCAGCACGACATTTCATCCACAGACGGACGGACAAGCCGAGAGGAAGATTCAAATACTAGAAGATATGTTAAGATCGTGCATATTGAAATTTCATGCTCCTTGGAGTAGATATTTGCCACTCGTGGAGTTTGCTTACAACAATAGCTACCAGGCTACAATTGGCATAGCTCCTTATGAAGCTCTTTACGACATAAAGTGTAGATCCCCATTGTGTTGGGATGAGGTCGGATAAGCCAAGCTTATTGACCTGAGATATTACAGCAGATGTCTGAGGTGATAGCTGCTATCAAACAACGAATAAAAATTGCTCTAGTCGACAGAATAGTTATGCGGACCATAGAAGGAGAGACTTAGAGTTCGCTGAGGGCGATGAAGTATTCTTGAAAGTGTCGCCTTTCAAGGGTTGTAATGAGATTCGGTAAGAAAGGGAAGCTCAGCCCACGGTTCATTTGTAACGACCCCGTTTCCCAACAAATATTGTCCGCTCTGAGGATTGGGCCGTAGCACAATATCCTCCCCTCACAGCTTCTTTTGACGAGAACTTCCCGGAAGGTCACCCAACAGGGATTGCTCTTGCCGAAGAACTTTTAACTTCGGAGTTCTTATGGGATCCGTTGTCAATCGTGCTCCAAACGCGTCTTGCTATCTTGGGAGGGGATCTCTTACATATGTTTCATTTCCATGTACTTCCCCAAGCGATGTGGGATTGTGACAACCTCCTTTTTACGACCCGGGATTCGCCTATACTCGAGTCCGGAATTCGCCTACACTCGGCTTAGGTCCCGAGGTTTGCCCCGCAACCCGAGGTTTGCCCCACAGTCGTACACATACGTTCACATTCGGGTCATCACATCATTGGACCTTTTCCCATCTTGAAGCATGTTGGAAGCATGGCTTACAGACTGCAGTTGCCATCGTCTATGGATGGGGTTCACAATGTTTTTCATGTTTCGATGCTGAGAAATGTATACGAGATCCAACCCAGATAGTGGAACATGTGGACTTTGATATTATGCTGACGCTGACATATAAAGAAAGGCCCATACAGATATTGGATACTTCACTTAAGGTGTTGCGCAACAAGGTAGTCCCATTGGTGAAGGTTTTGTGGCGCAATCATGGTGTGGAGGAAGCCACATGGGAAAGACAACAAGATGTCAGGGCCCAATATCCAGACCTCTTTGCTTTGGCAAATTTTGGGGACAAAATTTCTGTTAAGGTGGGTGGAATGTAACACCCGACATTTTTGCCATGTAAATATTCCTAGAATTCATTTAGCAGGATAAATGATTACATTAATACAATGAATGTTTTAATGAGTTTATCAGAGTGTTTAATGGAAAAATCGAATTGATTAACTAATTAACAAATTAGTTGGAAACCAATGGAAGGGCAAATTAGGAAAACAATTAAGGTAGGTGGGAGGAAACTAATGAGTGCTTGACACTTGGCAACTTGTTGAAGAAGCCATGTTCTTCTTCTCTTTCCTCCTACGTGAAACCCTCATTTCTCATCTGCTCTTTTCCACTACTCTCTGTTTTATCTTCTCTAGGCGACTGCCAACCTTTCCAAAAGACTTCCATTTTCCTGTTTTCTCCAGTGAAGGTAATCATCTACTAAAGTTAACGAGTTTGAACGAGTTAAAATGAGAGTTTTGCTGAAGTAGGGTTAAGATGTTTTGGAGAAAACTATCTGTTACTGTATGAAAACATGTTGGTTTGTTTTCTAAAAGTTTTTTGAATGGAGCTTGAAGCATATTTCACTAAATTATTAGTTAGCATTTGTAGCTTGTTAATTTTCTTTTTCATGCACGTCATAGGTTCGTGCATCACCGTGGTTTCACGAGCAAGACTTGCTGCTTTTCGGATAACAGGTAAGTTCATATTCGTAGGCTGGCCCTTAAGGCCCTACATCGCGGAGACTCTAAGATTTTACTTTTGTCGAGAGGTTTTGGGTAGATAAGTTGGAGTTATATTCTGAGTTGTCTGTTTTTCTCTTTAGGTTCTATTGTGCTGTTCCTGTTGTCTGCTGTTTTAATCTTGAGCACTGTGAATGTCCATGCATACACGATTTTCCCGAAAGTTCATGCAAAATTTTTTCTGTACACGGTTTGAAGTTAAGAAAGATAAATCCGACTGTAATGTATTGGTTAAGTGCGGGACAGGGATTGACCTACTGTTTCTGTTCTGTTCTATTTTTTGTTCAGTAAATCTGTTATGTGCCTGTCGTGCACTTGCCAGTTCCCCTATAAGCCCCACTTATACCCCTATGCTAGTGAAACGTAATGTTCTGAAATGTAACTGTATTTCTGAAAAGTTCATGCATAGCATATGCATAACTACATTTGTTTTTATATGTTCTTACTGAGTTTTAGATTCATAGGTGAACTCCCTGATATAGGTACTGAAACCGTGGATGAGGACTTTGTGCCTCAAGATGACGATCTGATGTAGTTGGCGGAGGAGCTCATGGGTTGGTTGCTGCAGCCAAACATATTTTTGTCCCGAGGTTTAAGTTTTTAAAATAAAGTTTATGTTTGTAAACTCTACTGGGATTCTGTCGGTTTTGTTTTAAAACTCTGTTGGGATTCTGTTGGAAATTTGGATAATGTATAGGTTCTGATGTTTTAAGTTTAAACCTCTGTATTTGACAGTTGAGTTTCCGTTCTGAAGTATTCTGGAATTGTTTGGAATATTTTCTCTTTTAGGGTGTGCATGAATTATCTCTGATTTTAGAGTCATCCATGCAATCTGTTTTTCTTAAATTTCTGTCGTGTTTTCCTGATATGTCCAAAATCATATTTTAAATCGTTTTCTGAAGTTTGAAGCTTTCATACTTTCTGTTTTCACGATTTCTGTTTTTATGTATTCCTGTTAAAAGTTGTCAATTTTATCTTTAAACTCTACATTCACCGCTGCCACTGTTCATTTTGTCTTATGCACATACATCGGTGAACTCGTCTATCTGTAGTTCACATCCCCCAGTGAACAGTAGTCTGTAGTTCACATCCCCCTGTGAACAGTAGTCTGTAGTTCACATCCCCCGGTGAATAGTAATATGTAGTTCACATCCTCCAGTGAACAGTAGTGTGTAGTTCACATCTACCAGTGAACAGTAAATTTCTGTTTGTAGTTCACATCCACTGGTGAACAGTAAATTTCTGTCTGTAATTTACATCCACCGTTCACTTTTGTCTTATTCACATCCACCGCTAGTCTATATCACCCGCCCAGTTTGCTTACATTTTTCTGCTTCGTCTACTGCCTACGTCTTCCGCCCAGCTTATATTTCTTATTTATTTTCACCACATGTATTTTATCACGATTTCCTCTGCATGGCCGTCGCCCACCCAGCTTTATTTTACGTTCAAAATGTTCTGCCTCCCTGTTTTACTCCTGCCATTTATTTCTGAAGTCCGGTTTTTAATCATGTCTTTCCAGCCCTCAATCTAGAGAATGTTCTCTCTCTGTAAAGTTTTAAGGGTTCTTTTTAATGATCCAGTCTGTTTATTCAAAAATATATATATATATATATATAGTCCCCGTTTTGAATGTCCCAGAGTGATGGTTCCTCGGGTCCGATCGGGTCGGGGGCTGTCACACATGCTAACTTCATATGTGTTAGGCGATGATCAAGAGCTGGTCAGAGAGGATGATTAGCCACACTTGGAGTGAGACACGGCCCAAACTCCTACGAGAGGTAGTAGTGGGAAATTTTCCCCAATGGGCAAAAGCATGACGTAGTAATGTCTCATGGAGGTAGAAGGCCAACGGGTAGTGAACTTTTTTTCCCAGAGAAGAAGCAATGACAGTATCTGGGGAATGCGGCAGCCCGACCTGTGAGGGAAAAAAGAGCCAAAGATTCTGTTGATTATTTGAACTCAGCTCATACCAGTGGTGGGTATAATCTCACGTCGTTTGGGAGAGCGAAAATTGAGTGGTTTATAAGTAGAGTTCTCATTCCGACATAGTACAACGAGTTTCGAGCTAACCCTAAGAACAATTTTGTGGGAGATCCGGCCCAAAGCATATAATATTATACTTGAAGCATCGGAGGACTCCACAGATGGTATCAGAGCTAATTCCCAACTGAAAATGTGGTCGACAGAGATGTCGGGCCTCTAAGGGGAGAGATTGTGGCAGCCCGCTATGTGAAGAGAATGACGTTCCAAGATTCTATTGATTGTGAAAGCTTAATTTATACTAGTGATGGTGCCTAATCTCACATCTTTTTGGAGAGTGGAAATCGAATGGTTTATAAGTAAAGTTTCCTTCATACAAACCCGTTTTTCGGTAACCCCTAGAACAAATATGTGTGAGCTTCGGTGCAAAGCGAATAATGTTGAACTAGAGCACCGAGGGACTTCACAAATGGTATCATAGTCAATTCTTAACTGCAAGTGTGGTCGACGTGAACGACAGGTCCGTAAGGGGGGAGGGGAGGAGATTGTGGCAGCCCACCCTGTGAAGGCAAGGACGGTCCAATATTCTGTTGATTGTGAGAGTTCAGTCCATACTAGTGGGGGTGCATAATCTCACATTTTTTGGGGAGTAAAAATTGAGTGGTTTATAAGTAGAGTTTTTCTTCCTACTCAGTACAATGCGTTTTGGTCTGACTCCAAAAATAAATTCGTGTGGGCTCCGACCCAAAATAGACAATATTGTATTGAGAGCATCGGGGGATCGTGGCAGCCCATCCTGTGAAGGCAAGGATGATTTAATATTCTGTTGATTGTGAGAGTTCAGTCCATACTAATGGAGTGCATAATCCTACATTCATTGGAAGAGTAAAAATTGAGTGATTTATAAGTAGAGTTCGTCTTCCTACCTAGTACAATATGTTTTGATCTGACTCCAAGAACAAATTCGTGCAGTCTCCGACCCAAAACAAAAACATTATATTGAGAACACTGGGGGACTCCACAGGAAATAAGTATTAGCGAGATCTCAGCCACACAAATAGTTCAATGTGCTCATCAACGTCTTACCTTGAGATATGGATCATCCAAGGCACATTAGTATGACCTACTTCTCCTGTTCGAATCGGGTTTGAAACCAAACTTATCCTCATCAGGATATATAGTTCAAATATTTACATATCATTTTATTTCACTTTAGAATTACACTTTAATAAATTCATTACCATATTTATCTACCTAAAAATTCAATGAAATATTGTATGAATTATTCAAACTCTAGCAAGCTTTGCATGAAAAAACAATTCTAAATCATCTAAATAATCATGTTGCAGCATGTCCACAACATCAAAAGTAAATTCATATAAAAAAGGAAATCGAATATGAGACATATTTTCATCTTGTGTTTATCTTAGTTGATATGTTCTGTGTTCATTTTTTTTATCAATTTACATCACTCAATTAATTTACATCTTTAATGATTCAAGTTTTATTTATATTTTGATAATTTTGTCTTCGTGATATCGATACGCTATTTATCATATATTATTTGAATGCGATGCGTGCATTTGGGTGTGATATTGTTTGGTAAAAAAGAACAAATCTCTCTAATTTTTAATTCTAAGAGTTGAAAATTGACAAAATCGATTAACAACGAACCAATCGAACAATGACAATACAAATAAAAATATTTAAACACTCAAGAACAAATTCAGCAACGAGTAGGGCCAACCTAGCCCCAACCCACGGGCCTCCAATCATTAGAGTTCGCTGAAGCCTACAAACTTTTGATGGGCCTCCTGTGAGTCTTGTTGGGTTCCATCGCCAGAATCCGACGACTTCTGCTATAATTTGGCTAGACTTGCAGGAAGTCCGTCGGAGTTCGACGAGGGTCTGTTGGCCGGCTCGTAAGTCAAAAGCCACGACTCCAACTCTTGTCGGGATTGTCAACCTTGAGACAAATCTGATAAAACACGTTCAGTGGAATCTGGACGGTGCAAATGTAGACAAGGACACCCCGAAAAGGAAAGAAGAAAGACGAAGTCATAGAAGCGTGAAATCTAACTATTTCGCTTTCCTACGACTCTCTCTTATTTTATTTCGAAAAAAAGTTGAGGATCTATCCTATGATTCTCTCCTACGCTGTCATAAAACAATCCACGCAACTTTTTGGATAGAATGATGTTCTGATCACATATTTTATTACATGTTTTTATTTATTATTTATCAAAATAATACACCCAAAACATGTTGTCTTATTGGGTTTGGTAAGATAATGGGAACTATTATATTAAGAGCCATGTGAAACATGCAATGACAGGTACACTAATATTCGTACGATAAAATAAAGCATTTTGTCAACCTTTTTATTGGTCAGCAATGACGTGTTTCATCTTCGTCACTATCTTACATAGATACCAACTACGTCGTTTTTTTTTTCCTTAAAAACCAGATTTTCAACATGGTCTATAAATAGGATCACAGTCGTGGATTCCCAAATATACCAGTAGAGAGAGAAAGAGAGAGAAATGGACGTAGTTTCAGTCCTGCGCATGAAAGGAGGAAAGGGAGATACAAGCTATGCTACCAACTCTTCAATGCAGGTATATTTTGAACTTAAACATTGCACCATGAATCTTTGTTTTTCCAAAACCTAGTAAAATAACCACGTAATGGTTGATCGCGTTACAATTTAGTGCCTCAAATTTATTTTGGCTTGACCTGAAAAATATTGTTGCGACACGTGTTCTGATAGTGGTTGTGGATTACTTTATTAATTTAGAGTTTTATTACGATTTAGTTAGTCGAAAAACATATTTTGTTCTACTCATCATGTGAAGGTCAGAATGACTTAAAATTAAGATAAACTCTGAGGAAGTAAATCAAACTAGGAACTCATGTGAAGTATTTTCGGACAAAATCAGATAACATAATTGTGTAAGAATTGACCCAAAACTAATAATATCGTGCTAATTGATGAGTCTTTCCTCATTCTATCTTGTAATCATTTTTGACATACCAATTCTTCTTCCGTGCTCGTATTTTTTTTTTCGTAAAAAAATTTCAACTTCAAATCTGTGTATTCTCAATCTATCTTTGGTGCTCTTTCCGCTTGAATTTTAGTAAACTTTAGTAATAAATAGATATCCAATATTGTGAACAGAAGAAGGTTATTTCAATGACAAAGCCATTGAGAGAGGAAGCCATAGCCAAGCTCTACAACAACACCATCACGTGCTTAATGATAAGTGTGTATTTTACACACTTTATTGTACTTTTTAATACTTGAATTAATGAGTTTTACTCAAGTTTATGAAACTTCTGATATATTTGGTGAGTGTGCAGACAAATTAATTAAAACAGGAAAAAGAAAGAAGCTGAAGAAGAAAGACAGTTGAAGATAAGAAAAAAAGGAGGAAATCGAACTCCATCCATCCATGCGATCGATTGCTACAAATAACAGAAATCGATCGCCATTCATATGGAAAAGCAGCCAGCGATCGATCTCTATACAATACAGAAATCGATCGCCGTACATGAAGAGAAAGCAAACCGATCGCTGCACAGAAAAGAAACCGATCGCCACACATATTTGAAGGCAGCAGCGATCGATCTCTAGGACATGAAGAGATCGATCGGTACACATATCGCTACACAAGACTTGCAAGGGATGCCGCGATCGATCTCTGTAACTTGGCAGAGATCGATCGCTGATAAAAATGTTAATATGGAAAGATTATATTTTTTAATCTAAACCGTTCACTTGAAGGCAGCAGCTAATCTCAACCGTCAATCTTAGGAGAGAGACTTTTTGACCTAAAGAATAAGATAAAAAAGAGAGAGCAGCCCCAATTGAGGGGATTCAGGTTCAGATCCTAGAGTCGGCAGCGAGCAATCCGACGGCGATTTTCAGAGAGGAGGGCGATCAGGCTATTTTTATTATAGTTTTTCTTTTCTTTTTCTTTTTATTTCTACTGTTTTATTATGCAACTATTTAATATTATCGTTGTTTATTTATCTTTTATCATGAACTAAATTTCTCGTTCTAGGGTTTCGATGTAGCTTTACTATGATTGTTTATTTTTCTTGATTCAAGTATTTAATTTTCTGTTTCTGTTCTGTGTTTGAGTAATCTATTCTGAACGTAATGCTTAGGTTTGCTTGATCACCAAAACTAAGAACTTTAGGGTTGATTCGGGATGCGAGAGCGGAGAATTTAACCGTGCACTGAATAGTTTGCCTTAAAAAGGATCCTAGGCTAGAGATAGTTAGGACGTTTGAGTGGTAATATAATTTCTCGTTCCTAATGTATTCAATTAATTCTCAGGATTAGAGACCGAGAGGTGATAATTCGTTAATTGAATAAGTTTATTTTTGCTCGAGAGAGATTGATAAATATTTTCGTGAAATTGCCATCAACACATAGAAATAGGATTTAACTATTTGAATTAGGTCTGATAAATAGGATTAGCTAAGTGAAATCGGAACCCTGGATTTTCTCAACATATAATCTTACTTCTTTATTTTAGAATATTTTATTTAAATTGTTCACTTATTTTATTTGAATTATTTTAGTTTTAAAAATCCAAATCACTAAATTTATTGTTTCTTTTCAAATTAAACTAGAAATTAGATATTCAACTTTTAACATAATTATTCCTCGTGGGATCGACATTCGTACTTAATACACACTTTATTACTTTTGCGACACGTACACTTGCGTATCACGATTTTTCGCAACACTTAAACATTGCAGACTTGGGCTGTTCTTGCGGTCCCAACACATTCTTAGTGGCGTCCGACGTTATCCAAATAATGCACAATCTCAAATCAGCAACAAAAACAACATCCATGGAGTTCCGGGTCTTCTTGAACGATCTTCCTGCAAATGATTTCAATACCCTTTTCCAGTCCCTTCCGAGTTTCTTGGAGAATCTCCGGAGCCAAACCGGAGCTGGTCTCGGCCCATGTTTCTTCACTGGAGTTCCCGGTTCTTTCTACGGCCGCCTTTTTCCGACCAATAGCCTGCACTTCGTCCACTCCTCCTACAGCCTCCATTGGATTTCACAGGTATGCAAAAATAAGATTAAGAGCTCATATTGTCCATCTATACTTATATTTTTCTTTTTACATTTACTATTTAGGTTCCGAGAGGGATAGAGGGCAACAAAGGAAACATTTACATGTCCAAAACAAGTCCACCCAGCGTTCTCAAAGCATACTACAACCAATTTCAAAAAGATTTCTCAACATTCTTGAAATGTCGAGGAGAAGAAGTCATTAATGGCGGCTGCATGATTCTCACATTTCTCGGCCGAAGAAGTGAAGCCCCGTCTAGCAAAGACGGTTGCCATATTTGGGATCTCTTGGCCACGACCCTCAACGAAATGGTCGCCGACGGAATCATCAACGAACATGAACTCTATGCCTTCAACATTCCAAAATACACGCCATCCCCCTCTGAAGTGGAAATCGAGGTCGTAAAAGAAGGATCGTTTGTCGTTGATCGACTCGAAGTTTCAAGTATAAGTTGGAACGGGTAATTATCATCCCGTTAAAATAACTAATAATTTTAAAAGTTTAAGTTGTTAGATCGTATATGAATTTGATGATTATCTAAATCATTCTATCGCAGGTATTATGAGGAAGATCAAATGAACTTGTCGAACGAGTTTTTTGAAAGTGGTTCTTACGTCGAGAAGTATACGAGGGCCGTGACCGAGTCTTTGCTTGCTAGTCATTTTGGGGAAGCTGTTATAGACGATGTGTTTTGCAGATTCAGAAGGATTGTTGCATAGTGCATGAAGAAGGAGAAGCATGAGTTTACAAACATCACTGTTTCTTTGACTAGAAAAGAATTGGCCTAAGCTAAAGCATTGGCCTTTGGATTTGTATTACCTAAAGCGTTTATATTATTTGCTTATAGTTGTGTGGTTCTGAAGCATGTCTTAGTTTTTGTAATGTTACCGTGAGATTTGATTACACAACTTTTGTTTTGGGCAGATCGAAAAGTTTGTTGTACAACAAAAGTTTGAAAAAAAAATTAAAGATGATTTCAATAGGAATCTGCAAAAAAATCAAAAGAATCGGACTGTATGAAATAAACTCTTACAAGGATGAATTGCTCATATATGACTATAACTCTTTACGTGTTTAGGTTTTTACGTAAAATTTTAGTATTTATATTGTTAGAGTTACGTTGTATTGTTTGTCTAATACAAGAAAAAATTATCAATTATGATTCAGACGAATCAGACTGTATAAAACATTTCTCATATATGCCCACGACTTCTTACCTGTTTAGGTTTCGGCATAAAATTTTGGTGTTTTTCTTATTAGAGTTACGTTATATTGTTATTCTAGTAGGGTGAGTTCTATGTTTAATTAAGTTATACCGTCATAAATAGCACACTCTTTATTGGTGATCAAGTGATTTTATAGTGACACATTTTATGTACTATATAATTCTCCCTCCACACATTTTTTAGTGGCTTACTATAATTGCACGTGTCTTCTGCTAAGACGTGACTTCTTTAAGCACAAATTGACACGTTACAGGCAGCTCAAGTACATCTATCACCTTTATACCCTAGAAGACAAAATTTGTGACATGCCAAATGACATATCTTATCATTGGTGTTACCTTATTGTAACGTGTTGTAAGAAAAAAAAAAAAAAACACCACAAAATCTAGGCACAAGGAAGAAAGTTAGCCCAATTTAGTTGACAATTTGAATAATTTGAAAAATAAACGTGTTCGGATTTTTAAGGGATCTCTCGTGATATTCGTTTGGATGGTCATAGATCTTTAAGGGATCCCCTAAAGATCTATTAACACGCATAGTTTGTAACGCCTTCAAATTTTTAAAATGAAATTAGTAAGTTAGAATTAAATTAAATTCAAACATCTACCGTCAGAATTTGAATTTCAATAAATCATGTAAAATAAATTAAATTCCTAAACTTGTTCGAGATATGGCTTTTAAAATTTAAATGGCGGGATCATGCTCGTAAGCACCAGGCTCCTGCTCTCAAACTTTTTCTCTTAAGCCGGATCCCATCGTTTAAGAGTGGTATCCTGATGATTTCTATAACTAATGGAAAAGTGGACAGCGAGATCCCGCTCATGAGTATCGGGTTTCTGCTGATGGTTGTTTTGTTAATAGAAAATAGTTGAAGAGCGAGTTTGTTAGCAAAAATAGTTTATTCATGACCCTATAATTTAAGAGTTTTTTTTGTTAATTAGTATTAACAAAATGAAGACTCCAAAAGCACTTCCAAATGATCTCACCAAGATCACTCCCAAAAGATTCTCCTCCAACCAACAAATACTCATGCCTTCACTAATCTTTGATTCATCCATAAACTACACCCAGCCATTTTTTCTTCAGAAAACTTCAATTATCAACTTATTAAACTCCCTTTTCTAACTTTTTGATGTCTCTATTTCTACTTGTTAAGATTGAAACCTTCTTGTTCATCATTAGTAAACCCGTATTTCACTAACTTATCGTTACATTATAAGTTCATGGAGAACGGATCGAGCATTTTGAATTTGCGATTCGGTTTTGTAAGTTATGATGACACATTGAAGATAAACTCCAAAAATAAGAAAGAATTTGAGAATCTAATGTTAAATCAAACAAGAACACTAAAAAACTATTACGAAAAAAAAAAAATTACGAGCAAAAGCGAAATTTACTATGTCAAAATCAAATATAATGAATTTTGTGATTCAAAAATTAAGCTTGACCCATTCTTTAGATTGGTCGATCTATTGACTTTGTATAATGAATTTATTATAAGAATTTATTATAAGGTTGTTGTGTCACTTATTGTTCAAGATTGCGACCAATTTAGTTTTTCCTGCTCAAATTTGGTCAGAATTTGAACTAATTCGAGATTCGATCTAAACCTAACAAAAATTCGATCTCAAATTTATCTATTTTAAGATTATCAAGTTTCATTTTTCATTTTTAACCGAGTCGAATCAAATTGCGGGATTAAATTATTCCCGTCGGAGTTTGTTTTCGATTTCTAAATTATTAGGGGGCTAGTAATTGAAACAAGTGAATGATATTATTACTTAATTATACACAAGGACTCCAGATTATGTCATTATTAGCTTCGTCATCTTCAGTTAGATGTTGAAAGCTTCTACGTTTAAAGGTGACGTCAGCAAGCTTTCGTCATTGAAGCACTGTAAGCAGATTTACCTGTCGGTTTCTGAGTCCGTGAAAACGATGACCAACCTCTTCATTGACTTCTTCTAAACTCCAAAAATGAGAGAGAATTTGAAAATCAAATGTTAAAATAAAAAAAAGATATATAGTCAACATACAGAATCTAAGCTGGGTAGAAGAAATTCATCATCAGGAAGATTTCTTTCAGATTCAGACTCCGCCAACATACAAGTATTCAAGAGAAGATAGAAAACAGACATTTATTACTAGCGTAGATAAATCACTATCAAGGATCAAACAATGTACCGCGGGAGTTGAACTCCTGGAGAAGATGTTAAGATTGGATCGAACTGAGTTTGAGAGGAATAAGAGCTCCTCAAGCTTCGTATCGGCGGTGCCGATACAGTAAAGACGGAGAGATTTATGCCCGCTCAACATTCCTCTAAGCTCTCGAGCAGCGCAACGAGTCAGGATTTAGCAGCAGAGGCGTGAAAAGAATTTCTGCAAGAATTCGATTTCTTGTAAACTGAATTCTGCAATCAAACAAATGATGAAAACGAAGCAAAGCATAAAAATCTGGAGAAGAAAATGAAGCGTCGGTGGAGTGGAGTTTCAGAAACTGGAAACGAGGGAGAAGATGGAGAGGAAATCGTCGAAGGATCTCTAATTATGAATTTAGCTCCCATCACATGTCCACTTCCTCCACTTCACTCTTCATTTTAATTATAAATTAGATTTTAATTTAGACCTTGATTCACGTTAATTTATATATTAGAGTTTAAACTATTTTTTTTAATAAATCATTTGCATCGTGCTATTAATTTATTAGTTAAATTCAATCAATGTATACCATATTTTTTATTTAATAAAATTTTAATCAGATAATTTTTAATTTGATTTCAAATTCTATTGTGCAGTTGACAAATATTGAAATTGTCGGATAAAAGATCGATAGAGTTTGAAATTACGTTTGGATTAACTGAAATAACTAGAAGTGAGGTTAAACTATTGATTAAATGAAATACGCAATATGTATGTGCTGAATCAACAGATAATTTGACAGTATGATCTAAATAGTAAATAAATTGAAAGGTAAAATCTAAAAAATGGACTCAACTATTGGATGAGTTCAAAAAATAGATTGAATTTTGTTTTCGTGCAAAAATTGGCTCAAAGTATAAAAAATGGATAAAAAATAGATTTGCGGCAAACCGTTAACCCCCGTGGGGAGTGTTCTGAAGAGAACGGTTTGCCACGTGATGAACACGGTAAATCGTTCTTTTTGAGGGGGTATTTTAGAGGGTGAAAATCCCCTCGCACGTGAGGCACGTGCACGTGTAAATAGAGGTGGGCAGGACCGGGAACCAGATCAGACCGGCGGGTTCGGTCCGGGTACGGTCCATAAACCTTGGGCCGAGGTCCGGTCCAAGTTCAAGGCAACCTTGGACCGAGGAGCTTCGGTCCAGTCCTCGGTCCAGCGCCTGAAATCCCGAAGAACAGGGACCGGACCGAAGCACCTAAAAACTCCAATCTTTTCTCGAACTCTTCTGTAAAACTATATGTAAAAAACCAAAACCCAAGAATCAAATCCAAATTTTGAAGTTGCAGAAGCTTCTTCTTTCTTCTGTTGTTTGCCGTTCTACTAGTTTTGTTGTGTGGAGGACCTGAAGAGAGGGATGAAGGATAAGGAAGAGGGCACAAGGCAAATGAACTTTAAGCAACAAAGATAATGAGTGAGAATTATAGGGTTGGGCTTTAAAAAAGCTATTTTTTTCATAATTAAATTCAATTATTGTTCATTTAAAATTATTTATATAAATTAATTTATTCTACTATTTCTTCAACAAAAATACACCAATATAATAGTAAGTATATTACATAATAACAGAATAATTTTTAAGTATTATATATATATATATATATATTATATATATATATATATATATATATATATATATATATATTATATATATATATTATATATATATATATATATTATATATATATATTATATATATATATATATATATATATTATATATATATATTATATATATATATATATATTATATATATATATATATATTATATATATATATATATATATATATATTATATATATATATATATTATATATATATATTATATATATATATATATATATATATATATATATATATATATATATATATATATATATATTATATATATATATTATATATATATATATATATATATATATATTATATATATATATATTATATATATATATATTATATATATATATATATTATATATATATATATATATATATATATATATATATATATATATATTATATATATATATTATATATATATATATATATATATATATATATATATATATATATATATATATATATATATATTATATATATATATATTATATATATATATTATATATATATATATATATATTATATATATATATATATATATATATATATATATATATATATATATATATATATATATATTATATATATATATATATATATATATATATTATATATATATATATATATATATATATTATATATATATATTATATATATATATATATTATATATATATATATATTATATATATATATATATATATATATATTATATATATATATATATATATATATATATATATTATATATATATATATATATATATATTATATATATATATATTATATATATATATATATATATATATATATATATATTATATATATATATATATTATATATATATATTATATATATATATATATATTATATATATATATATATATATATTATATATATATATATATATATATATATATATATTATATATATATATATATATTATATATATATATTATATATATATATATATATATATATATATATATATATATATATATATATATATATATGCTGAATCAACCGATAATTTGACAGTATGATCTAAATAGTAAATAAATTGAAAGGTGAAAGTTCGAAAAATAATTTAAAATTTAATTTGGTAATAACATCAAATTAGGAAAAATATCACCATCGCGCTGGCAGGAGAACACCGGTAGCAGGAGTCTGGAGTTTCCGCCGGAGGGGACAGTCTTCTTCACGCATCTTTCACTAGGGGAAGAAACCCAGTCTCTTCTCCGGCGACCTTAGCTCATCCAGCTCTATCCCTCCATTACCCATGCTTGAATTGCCGATAAATCTTTGTGGGGTCTCTCCATTATGATGAAGGACCCATCTCATTAATGAGATGTTTGAAAAATGAAGAAAGTTTGAAAAAATTTCCTTCGGCGCCTACTCTCTTTTTGCAGCACCCACCTTACTTTAAGTAAGGTGTTTGCAGGCGCACACCTTCCTTTAAGGAAGGTGTTCCCTTGAAGTCTCTATAAATAGAGGCTTCAACCCAACTCTTCCAGCATCCGAAGCAACTTCTTCAGCAGAGTGAAGAAAGAGAAAATAAGAGAGTATTATTTTGGAGGGAGAGAAAAGAAAGGTGTGAGAGAAAAATAGGTGTGGTGCTTTTGTGCACATTGAGAGTTCTAGGAGTGGTCATTTCTTTTAGTGAATATTTTATAGAATATTTGATATCTAGAAAAATATTGTAAATCCTATTTTTCATAGTGAGATCTTTCTGGACTCAATCCCATTGGTTTTTTCCCGATTTGGGTTTCCACGTAAAAATTCTCGGTGTTCATTTAGCCATTATTTCTCTTATTTCTTGGTCGTTATAATCTTACGACGTGGAAAAATATTCCTGGTATTTTTCGGATCACTTTCGCTATCATTTCTCGTTCCAACAAATTATTGTTATTTTCCCAACAAGTGGTATCAGAGCCAGGTTGACTTCTTTAAATCTAGTATGCTCTGTGGTTGCGGTTTTTAAACTGATCTTCCACATTATAAAAATTTTTAGAGGTTGTAGTCCTTGTGCCATATTTGAATTATGGAGAGTAACCCGAGTCGGATGGTCACGTTGAACGGCTCCAACTATCATGTGTGGAAAGGGAAGATGGAGGATCTTCTTTATGTGAAAGACTATTATTTACCCGTGTTTGCTGGTGCGAAGCCGGAAGATAAATCTGACGTCGAATGGGAATTATGTCATCGTCAAGTGTGCGGTTACATTCGACAATAGGTAAATGATAACGTCCTCAACCATGCCAGTGAAGAAAAGAACGCTCAGAGCTTGTGGAAAAAGCTTGAGGAGTAGTACGCTCGGAAGACTGATAACAACAAGCTGTTTTTGATCAAGCAGCTTCTTGGGCTAAAGTACCAGAACGGAAAAGCTATGACTGATCACCTGAATACATTTCAAGGAATTATCAATCAGTTGACTGGAATGAAAATCAAATTTGATGAAGAAGTTCAAGGGTTGATGCTTCTTGGGACTTTGCCGGACTCGTGGGAGACATTCAGAATGTCGTTGTCTAACTCGGCCCCAGATGGTGTTTTGGCGATGGATGTAGTCAAAAGTAGTGTTCTGAACGAGGAAATGAGAAGAAAGTCAACAGGTTCCTCTTCACAATCAGATGTCTTAGTCATCGAAAATAAAGGGAGGAGTCAAAGCAAAGGTCCGGGCAACAGAAACCGGAGCCAAAGTAAGTCCAGAAAATACCCCAACGTTGAGTGTCATTATTGTGGCAAGAAGAGTTACATCAAAAGATTTTGTCGAAAGTTCCTTCGGGAGAGTCCGAATGCCAAAGGAAAGGAAACGAAGGCAGAAGAAGGTGACATAGGCGAGAAGATAGCCACGACTACCGAGGAGTTCTTTATTGTGTACGACGGAGATGTCGTTAATCTCGCCTCCCAAGATACAAGTTGGGTAATTGATAGTGGCGCTTCGATACATGCCACTTCGCGGAGGATTTCTTCGCGTCCTACACTTCTGGTGACTTTAGAAGTGTAAGGATGGAAAATGACGGCATTGAAAAAGCCATTGGTATGAGAGATGTGCGTTTGGAAACTGATAACGGCAACACCCTATTTTTGAGAGGTGTGAAGCACATTCCTGACATCCGCATGAATTTAATCTCGATCGGAAAGCTTGACGACGAAGGGTTTTGCAATACCTTTCGTGATGGAAAATGGAAGCTCGCCAAAGGCTCTTTAATTGTGGCGAGAGGACAAAAATTGTAACGCCCCGAACCCGCCCCGGCTCGGTGCGCTACTTTGCTAACCAATACTGTTTTTAAAATGACGTTTAAAATAATTTTTGATAAATTTTCGACTCGATTTTCGGGTTTTTTCGAATCCTCAAAAAATGTTGGGAAACATGCGTAAAATACGTCAGAAAATGTCGGGTCAGAACATAGTAGAAATAGGAATTTAAAATTTTTTTTTTTAAAAAAAACTGTTGTTGGGCGCTGGCGCGCCCGCATCGCGCGCTCGGCACCCTCTCGGGTGCCCAGTGCGCCAACTGCTTTTTTTTTTCGACCTTTTCTCACCTTTCTTCAATTTCTGTCAAGCCAAACACCTCCAAAAATTTTAAAATTTTTACCACACAATCCTGACACCCTAAACTCCGTGTCCCGTAAAAATCTTGAAAAACCGACTTAAAACGGTTAATAAAAAAAATAGCGAACGTAAACCCAACGTTATTTAGTTTAAAATCAAAACGGACTGCGTAAAGCCTAAAATTCGATAAACCAAAACCTGCAATTATAACCAGCAATCAAACTAGTTGAACAATATCCACCCCACAACCGACTCCCAAATCTCCAAAATAATTACGAAAATATCTACAATTACAACGTACCAAAACCTTTCAAAACAAGCATTTACAAACAAAACTATCGACACCAAAACATTCACCTCCCACACTACCCGAGGAAGACAGTGGCCAAAACGCCCCGACAACAGCCTGCACCGGCGCACCCCGCACTCCTCCGACTGCTGCCTAGTCCTCGGTCGTCTCCTCTACCTCACCTGTAAGGAACTCGTCACCTACACCATAGAACACAAAAAATAAGCCTAACGCTTAGCAAGTATGGACATAATTCACCTTAACACACTAAATGCTCGACTCATCCTAACATGTAGTTTCTACACACTCTATTGTTTTCTTTTCATTTCGGTTACATTTGTCTTTCACTTTCAGGTGAATCAAGTAGGCACACGCCCCCACACAGTCCAGGACGGCCACGCCTTGATCCATGGAGCAAGACCGGAGGCACACTTCCTAATACAGTCCGGGACGGCCAACCGAATCTCCCTCAATCGATCGTAGAATCCTCATTGTGCCTTCAAGCACGAACAGGTCGAGGCATTCATACTCACGACACATTACGTAAATTAGCATAGCATCTCGAGTAAAATCCCTCGCGGGGTGCCCAACGAGCTACTTGCCCAACGAAGCTATTCTACTCGAAACCAAGTTGCATATCAATTCTTATCTTTCATCCTCACCACTCACATATGCAAAACATGTGGTTTCGTAGTTTAGAAAACAATGATGCATGATAACGATGCATGACACAAATTAAAACACAGCAACAAGCAAACAATCCCTACCGTTCTACGGTGTAGGCCCGAAGGCAACAAACACTCATCCGCTACTTACCTAGTTACTCGAATTTCAATTGTCCACTTCGTTCGATAATTCACTCGCTCGATCACCTAAAATAAAGAAAACTCAACTTAGGAAATTACTAACAATACTCTAAGGAAATTCTTAAACTTAAACTTGAAGGATCGAGATTGTCTAAGAGAGAGGGGGGGTGAATTAGACTTTTAATTTAAATTTTAATCTAATCAATTTCTCTCTTGTCTCAAATTTCTAAGCTAACAGCAAACAATCAAATAAAATAGTGAGAGAGAGAGAAATTAACACCGGGATTTTTAACGTGGTTCGGCTAACCTTGCCTACGTCCACGCTCCAAGGCTCCCCCTTGAAGATTCTTAACCTTCTCCTCACGAGAAAAACAAGATCGAAATTCCGGGCTTCAATCTACTGCCCTTACAAACTGGATTGTTCTTCACGGGCGACAATCCACTGCCTTTTCAGAATAGTGAGTTTTTTCAATACAGACTACACTTTCTCAAAGATAGAAATCTCTAGTTACAGAATTTTGAGAGAAGTAGATGAAAATTACAGAGTATGAGAACTACGCTCGTTAGGGCTCAAAATTGATTTTTGCAAAAAGTTTGTTCTTCGAGCTATTTCCTCGGCTTAAATACTCTGTCTGCTAATCGACTATCTTCATTGAATGCTTCTTACTGGATAAAGAAATATATTACCGTTGGAGCAGCATCCGTACAGAGATAGGTAGCCGTTGTTTTTTGGAGCTGCTGTTTGCTCGTCGCCATTAATACGCTAGGTGTTTAAGTTCTGGACGACGTCACTGTAGCTTCGCGGTTATTTTGAATTTTGGCGGAGGATCATCGGTGGAAGTCTTTAAAATACTATCGGCATAAGTATCATTAAACGCCATCGGTATAAGCACCTTGAAATGCCATCGGATGATGCGACTTTAAAATGTTGAACCGCCATCGGTATAAGCATCATTAAACGCCATCGGCATAAGCACCTTGAAATGCCATCGGATGATGCGACTTTAAAATGTTGAACCGCCATCGGTATATGCAGCTTTAAATGTTGAACCGCCATCGGATGATGTTTCTTTAAACTGCCATCGATAATGCTTCTTTAAACGCGCCATCGGATGATGAATCGAGGAACGCCATCGGATGATGCAGCTTTAGAAACTTGAACCGCTGTCGGTGGAAGCAACTTTGAAATATTGAACCGCCATCGGTATATGCAGCTATTTTGTCGTTTAGCTGGCGGATCATGTTGTCTTTAAACGCCTTTGCCATTGTCGTTTAGCAATCGGTGTGAGTAATCTTTTAGCGATCGGTTGAAGCAATCGGAACATGTATATTTTGTCATTTTCCTATCGGATGAAGTCCTCTTTTATACTTCACCGGAAGATGTACATTTTGTTTATCAAGTTTCAGCCCTGTACACTTGTTAAAAACCTGAGCACTTAAACAAATTTGTCAAACAACTAAAATACCCTTTCCAAGGGCATTTCCAACCGATTAAATTCAAATGCATAACTCATTATTCTCAGATATTAAACATAATCAAATTACATCACTGATCATACAAAAACACATCATCAAAAACATATTTAGACTTAAACACTAATTAAGTCAACAATCTCCCCCTTTTTGATGATGACAATCTATAAGTGTAAATTTGATTAAATATTACTCTCCTCCATAATCCTAGCTCCCCCATAATATATGCATTTTATCCAGTTACAAACATAGAGCATATCCAGAACTA